>OZ017779.1:14627327-14687327 GCA_963969325.1 Lycopodina hypogea
AACAACCACAGCTGAAAAATTTCCATACTTTACATTCGCTGCTACGAGTGGGAACAATTTCAAACTACCCCACACTTGAGCAGCTGTTGGTGCAAGGGAAGAAGGCGGAACTATGAAGCACCCCGCGGAAGGACGGGGAAGTGAAGAGGAAAGCGGTGAAGTTGATAAAGAAGAGCTGTAAGCTTAGAACCCTTTTAAACATTTATTTAACAATAAATTTTCCACTAAATCTTGTGAACAATTCACCCCCCCCCTTGATATAGAAATAATTAATTGAGTAAAAAAAAAAAAAAAAAAAAAAATATATATATATATATAGAATCTGAGTGGTTATGTTTGAAGGTTGCTACTGTCAATAGCTGGAAAGAAAAGAAATTGATACCCAATAAACTGAAAATACATTAATATGGGCACTACTGTACTAGAGTGGTCTCTAATGGTAGGGATCATCACTGTCAAAAAATGCAAAAGCTGCTGAACACTTACGCTCAATTAACCATACGGGCTGGCATACTATTACGAACCCCTAGGGCTTGAGCCAGGGTTGGCTAGGGCTATATGGCTATATTTAAAGAAATATTCTTCAAATATAACCCTAGCACACTTTAAAGGTTGAGACTTGAGTATAGCATTAATGCGTACATTTTTTAGTTTATTTTTTCTTCATGCTTTACCCGTTGACCCGTTTTCATTTGGGACCACTCTAATACACTTGTACCTTAGTATGTGTCCATTAAAATTGATAACCTATTATATTTATTATTACTCTGAAGAATGTCAGCCACCTCTCTTAGTACATAATTATATTATATTTTCCCTCACATTTCCTTATGCCCCTACTCCACAATTGGAGCTGCTGCAGTGTTCTCTCTGTTCCCTCTCTTTCCATGGAGGGAAACAACCCTTACAAGAAAAGAGAGAACAGCTGCAGCAAGTGTAATTTTGGGTTGTGGGCATTAGAAAAGTAAGTAAAATTATAAAGTTTGCAAACTTTAAGATTCTACAAATTTTTGTCATTTAAAAATTTTTTTTTTAATTAAAAAAAAAAAAAATTTATTATTTTTATTCTGGGAGGGGGTGGGGGTGGTGAATTTGTGTGTGTAATCAATGACCCTTTACCAGAATATCCTAAATGCATGAGAGATGTAGCAAAATGCCTGTAGCACCCACTATACGTATGCAATAGAAACCAGATTTTTTATTAGGTATTCTGGGGCTATAGAGAACATTCATGCAACGTTTCTTCTAAATTGGCCTGGTGTCTAGGAGTTCACTGACAGGCAGACAGATGGACAGACAGACAGACAAACAAACAAACAGACGTTGATTTATTATTAGGATTATTTTATTATTAATTTAATTTGTATTATTATTATAACTAGAACAAGAGCAGATCCGCACTAAGACCTGTGGTAAATAATTACTATAATCCTATATACTAGCAAGAACCCGCTCCATGGGCTGGTTGTTTTTTTTTTTTTTTCAGTCCTCCTTTGGCATCCTGTAGTTACAAGCTTGTTTGGTTTTCGTAATGTTTTGTGGTGCTCCACCCAAACTCCCCTCCCAAAAAGGTGATTGCAACCCCCACCCTTCCACCTCCCAGAAATGGCATGTTATTATGAACTTTGCTACATACCTGGTGTGTATCAGTGTATTGACTCAGGTTGAAAATATCTGATCACTCTTTTTACACTTGTATTTCTACGTCTGTTCTTCTGGCCGTTTGTGTGTTCATGGTAAAAGGTCGTCAACAAACACCCCCTTTTAAAAATGGTGAATAGAAAGGGAAAAAATTTTTTTGACTTTCCACCAAGAAAATCAATGGAGGAACTATGAAGACAATTATTTCACCAGTGTAGAATAATTACTATGAAATAATTATTGTGAAAATAATTACCATGGAAGGATTTCTGTAAAATGACCTTGGAATAATTATCATATAGTTAAGGTTGAATAATTACTGCGGAATGTGGTGGATCTACAAAGTAGCAGAAGGGGTAGCTTTGAATAAATTTCAGGGAGCCTGAGGGGAGCTCGAACCTAGTCTGATATATTCTGCTGAACAATGGTGTTTTCCAAAGTTTATCCTAGAATTCTATAGATGAATACTGTTTCAAACCATCCAACTTTTTCAAAACCACTTCCATCTCTGCTTTTGCTGAGGTTTCCTCCCCTTGAAAATGCTATGTTTCAAGACCTCATCCCATCAGTTATATCTGAGTTTTCAGCTGTACAAGAAAAGTTGGCTGTTTGGTTGGTAGTGGTGATAGAATTGCTGCAAGTGTGGAATTTTTTGACTATTATTTGTAGCAGTGGTAGGAATTGCTGTAGCTATGGAATTTTTTGCCTGCTTTTGTGCTTTTTAGGATTTGCTTGTTTATTTTTTAGCTTGGGAGAAAGGGGGGGGGGGGGGGGGGGGGGGGGGGGAGCACTTGCCTGAACTCCTGTTCCCCCATGTGTCAGAAAAGCAGTACACATTTGCCTTTTTTGGTGATTTAATTTTCCTCAATTTGAGATTATTTCATTGATACTTTATCCTATCACAATGACCCAAGTACAATTTAATAGAATTGACCTGACCTGATCATACTGAGTAAGTGTAGAAATGATTAAGCCGGGGTCATCATGACTATATTATCTTATTAATAATATTTTTTTTATCAACACTTCGTCCTTTTCTTATATATATTTCCCCTTCTTTTAAAATAAAAACCCTTCACGTCTGTTCTTGATCATCGTGATTGTATGATCCAAAGGTGTTCAGCAACATCCACACAATGATGCCAGCATGGTCTCCTCTGGAAGAGAACACCTGGAAATTCCTTTTCCTGTGAGAGCCTTTGACTGCTCTTAAATTCAACCACTTACCAATTTTCTACATTGACCATTCCTCCTTCAAATAAGCCATGCTTTACTAATACACATAAACATTTTACCCAGAGGGATTTTGTTCACTAGCTAAATCAACCCCTCAGGGGACTTAGGCTGAAGTCTATTTCTTTTCAACTTAGTAGTTGTGGACGTGTAAATACATTTTGTAAGGACCTTTTGTCATTTCAGTGACATAGTGTAGAGAGGCCTTAGAAGTTGAACTGGCTATACAAAGCACTGATGTTATTCTAGTGTCAACATAGTGTGATTTCATACTAATTGGAGCACCCAACTCTTTGACATATCAACCACAGTTGCATGTGAATTCAGTATCTGTTATCACAACCAACCAAAATAATGTACCGGCCATTCTGCAAGTCTGCTAAGGTCATGACCATATCAACACTTTTATCCCACCTATCAGACTTGTACTTGGCCGGAACCAAGAATGTTGATGCATCCTCCTGTGTGGGATCCTCATTTTGGCTTCTGGAGAAGTAATTGGGCTGAATAATTGGCTGGGCTGATTAATTGGTTTTCCTCAACAACCTCGTATAGAAACTGGGATATTTATTTTCTCGTGTAAACTTTGTTTTGTCTTTTTCCCTCTGCGATGTCATTGCACAAGTGGAGGATAGAGAGGGGGGGGGGGGGAGAGAGAGCTGTTAGTAACTAAACTCTTAATAACAGACATCAACAATAATAAAGCCACAGGAATGTTAAATAAATCTGAGCAGCTTAAAGCCTACCCTTCTGAACGTTTCAGGTGAAACCGGGTGTAGTGTGGATGTGTGGAACCCATTCCAGACACAAGTGAAACCGGTTTTAGTGTAGTGTGGACAGGGCTTAAATCATGACAATCATGAATTGCTGCCATCGTTGCACAGGCAGTCCAAATACCTTGTTTGTAAATAAAAACTTTATTTGGTAAGCAAATCATATTTCACCCTCAAAGAAAGTAAGGATTTACAGTCATAATTCAAAGCATTTAAAAATCCAATTATGACTCAAGTGTTCATCCTATAGGCATTCACTAGGTTTCAAAGCAGTTGCACGCTGCAGGCTCACGTAGAGACAAAAGAATCAAAATTTCTTATCCATCTGTAGCACATAATGACCTACTTTTCCAATACAGATCAAGGTCAGCAAACCACTCCCAAATCACCCGTTGGTTTAGCTGTGTCACTGATTCAATACAGTCAGCTGCATCACTGTTGGCAGGTGCTAATTTTGTAACGTTTGTGGGTTTTCTTATCTGAGCTGACTGAGACATGATAACCATCCCAAGAGTACTACTGGAATGCTTCAGGTTATAAAATTACCTCTCTAGCTATAATTCTCATGAGTAGCTTTTTAGCTGCCAGCATGCCACATATAGTTTGAACTGATATTATTTCCCAAACTCTCCAAGCATATCTTCAATCCTTCTCTGAAGTAGTAAGCTAGCGATGAAAAGCAGTCAAGGTGTGAAGCAAGTTGCCCAATCCATCTTCAAGGTGTATCTCTGTTTTTTTCCCATGATCAACTCACATACCATAGGTCACTTAGCTACAATTATTGAAGTTCCAAAAGACACTGAAAAAAAATCTAACAGATAACCACAGCTGATCTGTTTCTTGGTTAAGTAAAACAGAATAGATTGGAGAAGAGTGGTGGAGAGTGAATAGGATTGTCAAGTGTTTTGGATTGGGAAACAGAAATCAAGAGTTGAAAAAAAAAGTTTGATAAAAATATAAAAAGCAGCATAAAAAAAAAAGAGGACAAAACGACGACAACAACAACACAACTATTGGATGAAATTATTTAGAATAGAATATAAACAAGAATGTTATAATGTACCAATTTAAATCAATTCACTTTTCAAACCTGACATCAATCATTGAAGCGTATAGAATCAGTAAGTGGTTGTGGTATCTGATTCGAAATAGTAGAGGGTGAGGTCATCTAAGCTGTGGTTTGCATGGCTGCATGAATTCAATATAGTCTGTTTTAAATAGGACATTTCCAAACTGTTTTATGTTGTATTAGTGTCATGTGAGGTAAGTGTGTGACCATATGAACAAAATACAAAATGATTTACTGCAAGTAAAAAATATCCTGGACAGGTAGTTATCTATCAAGTACCAGCCCATAAAAACATACGAGAGATTTCTTTTTTCTTTTCATTTTTGGTGGGATAAGTGTGTTAATACTACATGGGTGAAGTAATTGGTAATATTTTTAATTGATGGTGCTTAGTGACAGGGATAGAACTTCACCCTTCTATCATGTAAGTGTAGCAGATGCCCCATTTCTATGTGCGTAGGACACTCGCGTCCTCCCTCCAACCATCGGTACTGCTTCTACCTACGCACAGGCAATCACCTGCTTCAGGCACTTAGTGGGTGTGTCATGCTTGAGGGGGAGGTTGGGTCTTTTGTTGCCAAATTAGTTAGTGGAGGGATAGTCGGGTTGTTTCAATTAATGCAGGCTGGGTTAAGTCAGACTAAATCATCTCTGTATTAAAAAATATATATGGCCCCAAGATCATGCTCTCCTAACCTTGTATGATGGTATAAATTAGTTTACGTTTGGCCATGATCAGATATGCATTCAATTTTACACCAGAACATAATTTGCTGATGTATTCTACATATATTCAGCCAGCCTTGTGAGGCCATCTTCAAATGTTTTTATGTTGGCAATATATCAGTCTGATGTCATTGATAACGTAGTGGTACTTAAGTTGATTGTACTGTAGTAGAATTTTAACTCTAATTATTTTATATTGTTGTAGATGATATTATGAGCAAGGTTAAAACTGGCTAGGCAAGTGCATATGGTAAAAGTTTTTCATTCCCATGTGATGGATGATCTGATGATTGTTTGGCGTGCATACTTCTTGTACAGCGTAACTTTGCATTTGTGTCTGAGCAGTTGGAACAACCTCTCCTTCAGTGCACATACTCCCTGTTGACTACTGCTTCTTTTCCTGCTCATGTTTGGGCTGTGGGGTAACAAACAGAACAGGTACACAAGCCACGCTAAGCTCATAGACTCTATTTCAATGTGTAACATGGATTTTATTCTTTTTTCTACAGGAGAGGCCACAGTTCATGGAGAATATGAGAAGGAAAAAAACAGCAAACCTTTCAATGCCTCTAGGTGCAGATATTAATCAAAACACAATACTATTTAGTGAACAAGTTTTCAATGTCTGCTCTCAATTGGAATGAACATGTTTTTATTATAGCAATTTTCAGAGAATTAATATCGTTTGTTGTTTTTTAATGTACACTAAGTGATGTTCAAATTTCATAATATTGAGCCCTAAGGAATACACAAATATGGTTTATATAGCCATATAAAATTATTTTTTGTAGAGTATAAAAAGTAAGAATTCAATATGAGAAATGTAGATTTAATTAAATGTGCATACTAGCTAATAATAATTTCCTCCGGTGGTGTATTTTTACGGTATTTTGGGAACATAAGTGCTCTGTGTTTGTCCATTTCAGTATCAACATGATAGTACAAAAAAAAAATTCATACTTTTTATTGTGACCATTCTTTGTCATCAAAATTTGAAATTTCTTTTGAACAGATCATATAAAAATCACTATGCAAATTAACTTTACTTGAATAGAAACACAATCACAAAATCCAGTTTGATCAAATCCTTCAGAAATTTCAATAATTTCATCAAATCCTGATAAGATGAAAACTTGTATCCTAGTCTTCATAAATCATTGCTTGAGCTCCTTGCATGAGTTCTCCAATAACTATTTAAACAATTGAACTGTATGCATGCACAGACACATGCACACACCCAACTTTCCCACAACAACCCAAATATGATCTTACTATAATTCTCAATTCGTTTGTTTGTCTGGTAAATCCTTCCAGATGATTGGGCCTAAAGGGCTACAATTTTCAGAGTTTGATGAGGTGGTTATATGGAATTTTGATAAAGATCAGAGTAAAATCATGCCTGTGGGGCTACTCTTTCCCTTCAAAATTTCCTGGTTGGGGGACACAACTCAATGCCTTAGTAAACCAGCACACTTACTGCAAACCAGAATTGTATAAACACACATAAATCAACAAGACTGTGTCCAAACCACTACCAACTCTCTTTTTTTGTTTTGTTCTTTTTGAACCCTGTAGGCCCAAGCATCTGGTATGTGGCAGAGAACAAACTAACCAAAAAAAAATTTCAAATTAGTAAGATTTGTTGTCTCCATCCATAGTACAGGTACTTTTCTAGTATTTATAATTCTGCTTTTTGAACCACATGTTTACAAGTCAAGTTATAGTTAATTACATTATTCCCTCCTTGAGAGACCACCCTAAATCTGACAAAAATTTCAAAAAGAGGTGGTCTTCCAATAGGTGGAGAAATTAACCATAAATTCCAATCTAGGCTATATTACTATAGCCTCTTCTGCACTCCAGTAGAACAATATTGGTATTGCCATGTTAGCAGACCCTTTCCTGTTTAAAGGGTTCTGGCTACACTAGACTACCCACAGCAACCAAAATGTGTTGTTTTGGGTGCAACTTCTTCCCACCACTACTAGCTACCCACATTAAATTTTTTTTTTTTTTTTTTTTTTTTTTTTTTAAACAACCAACTGAACTTTAGCTACTTTCAACGAGATATTCACATTTTGAACTTCCAATTGGTGCAATTGAAAATTCCAACGGAAGCAATTGAAAATTAGGGAACCTCAGCACTGGAAAATCTGAGAAAGTGTCACAAGAACACCAAAGTAACTTTAAGACCCCCGTGAGCTCCCGGGTAAAAGGGGGGGGGGGGAAATTTTTTTAAGTCTAGCCAGAGTTCAAAACCTCAATTCCCCCCCCCCCCCGGAAAGTTCAAAGGTTGCGTTCCCGGAGCTAACCGGAGACACAAAATTTGTAAAATGGCGCCTTTGTGATGGAGATTGTTGAGGTTCGTTGCTGACTTATATTTGCTGCGTACAACGGTTCCGACCTCTCTACTTCTAGCCAGAAATCTTGATTTGACTTCGGGAGGCCTTGAACTGTCTGAAAGACCACTATTAAGTGTTTCAGCGCACTTTCACACTTCAGATTTGAATATTACACATGGCAGCTCAGGTATGGTGTGGACAAATTCGAATATATTTGATGCCTTGGAAAATCTGAATCGTCCAAAAAAAACTAATACAGCTATACTGACAAGCTATCCATACAATGTGACCATGTTATATTTTAGCAATATGCTTATATTTTCCCGTAACCATCATTGCAGTCCATTCCATACAATGTGACCATGTTATCTTTTAGCTAAATGCTTATATTTTTCCTTAACCACCATTGCAGTCCGTTCAGGTCAAGCTGGTGCTTGGTCATTCAGCATCTTGGCGTAAAAAGCCAACACCTGAGGGTTACACTCATGACTGGACAGTCCTTGTTAGGGGAGAGGAAGGTCAAGACATAAGGCACTTCGTGGAAAAGGTGGTGTTTCTTCTGCATGAAAGTTTCCCCAAGCCCAAAAGAGGTACTACACTATTTTGTTGTCAATACTTATATTTAGTGGTTATGGTATCAGATGGACAGTTATTTGTGAGACCAAGAATTGATGTTCTTTTTCCTTTTCTAGTTGTGAAGGACCCACCTTTTCAAGTTGCTGAGTCAGGATATGGAAGCTTTATGCTTCCCGTTGAAGTTTATTTCAGAAATAAGGATGAACCGAAGAAAGTTCGATTCGAATATGATCTGCTCTTGCCCAATTTGAATGATCCACCCATCAACCAAATTCGTAGTGAATGCCTCACCTTCCAAAATCCAAGCGAAGAATTCCGACAGAAACTGTTGAAAGCTGGAGGGTCGATTAGTGGGGGTCCTCCTCCTGCTCTACCTCCAACCGAAAAGAAACAGGCTCCTTTACCTCCAGTCATCAAGCCACCCAAAAGATCTGCTCCAGGGGTTGGTCTTGACAGTGATTCCACTAAGAAGAAGAAAAAATTGGAGAAGTCGAAAGGTGAAAAGAAGAAAAAGAAAGTTGGCTCCAGCAGTAGTGATTCCAGTGATAGCGACACAAGTAGTGATAGTGAGAGTGGGATGGATGAGACACCCGCGAAAAGGGGTAAGACGATATCGCCCAACACCTGGGACACCGGTGCCCTCAAGAAGCTGCACAAGCAACTCAACTCATTACAAGACCCTCAACAGTTGCAGGAGATAGTAAACATCATAGAACAGACGGCACTCTATACTCTGACTGCATCTACGTTTGACTTTGACCTGTGCAAGCTAGATGACACTACGCTGACCAAGTTAGTAAAGTTTATCGAGCCTACAGGCTAGAAGATGCAACTCTCTCATGGAGGGGGGGAAAAGTAAATTTTGATCCCCCATTATAAGAACCTACACATGCCACATCCTATGCATACGCTATGTCCATGTGTTTTGTGATAAATTGTGCAATCCACTTTTCTTCCATATTTCTTTGCTTGTGCTTTACCTTATCCCGATACACTGCTCTAGAATTGACACTTTCATCCTTTTTAATTTATGGGAACCAACAAATTTATATCTGAACTGTGGACAGGTTATATTATAATTCTGAAGCTAAACTTGATGTAGAAGTCAATGGAGGAGAAGGGGGGGGGGGGGGGGAATGATAGCAACTGTCATAACAAGAAATGTATGCTTGCCCTGTGAGATTGGTTAATGTTGGAATATGGAATAATTTGCCATACTTCTGTGAATCATTGTCCAGAATGCTTCAACTTATGATGTTGTTTTCAAAAAGATGGCCATTTATTTAGTAGATATTTCATTGGCTATGAAAGAATGTACTTAATGATTATACTTAACCACAAAGACAAGTTCATCTTCTCAATGTCACAGGCACAGCTCAAATGCACCACGCTCAAACTACACCTACAATGGCAAGCAAGTTTGAGTGTATTTACCTGTATTCTCTAAGAGCAGCAACAATAATTGTTGCTAAAGAGCCAAACTTGTTCATGTGCACATTTGTTTTGTTTAATCTGTAAATTGGCAGCTCAATTTGTGGAAGTTGACACAGAAACTTGAAATATATACATAATATATACATGAATATATATATATTATACTAATAAAAATGAAATGATGATTAGCACTCCAGGTGACAAATTATTGGTGTACACTGCACTCACGGACTGTTGGTCCTGGCAATGAGTGCATTCTCCAGTCACCTCTGACCTTTTCGTCCCGCCCACTTTGACGATGACGTCAAAGAACGCCCAAAGCGAAGGAAAGCTTGTCGGAAGGTGCGGTGTGAGGGTTTCTGAGGGTTTCTTCTTTAGTACTGGACCTTTGTCGTAGCTATAATAGAATAGTCTCGTACAGTCTTGGGGACCCTGAAGGCATTAATTGAAGTATTCTACGGTGGAGACTGAACTCAAGCAGGTCCTCCGTAGCCGTGGAAAGGCAGCGGTATAGCTTCCTGGACGCGTAAAGAGGGCAAGGTTCGGTACTGCGTGTATGCCAGTGGGACATTATGAATGGTTTAACAATACCAGAGCTTTGCTTCTTATTTTGCTGCCCACCATTGCCTTCCCGGATAGCAGCTAAGCTAGCCTTTATCCCTCCAGAACCCACTTATTCCATTGATGACGAAGCTGATGGCACATGCTCATTGCATCTGACAGAGAGATCGGAATGGCAGTACACACACCATGAACTTGAAGCCATTGAGGTATTCAAGGTCCGGACAAGCCGAAATAACACAGTTGCATGCATGTACGTCAAGAATCATGAAACACCAAGGTACACCATCTTATTCGGCCATGGAAATGCTGTTGATTTAGGACAAATGTCCAGCTTCTTTGTCGGTTTGGGATCACGAATTGGCTGCAATGTGTTTGCTTTCGACTATTCAGGCTATGGGGGAAGTAGTGGAAAGCCTTCTGAGAAGAATTTGTATGCAGATGCTGAAGCTGCATGGAGAGCACTAAGAGAAAAATACAGTCTAGCACCGAACCAGATCGTTCTCTATGGGCAAAGTATTGGGTCGTGTGCTGTCATAGACCTAGCCATCAAGTACGATGTTGCTGGAGTCATTCTTCATTCTCCGCTGATGTCTGGGATGAGGGTGGCCTTTCCTGAAACCAGAAGGACGTGGTTCTTTGATCCTTTTCCCAAGTAAGTTTCTTACTATCCGGCTTTGTAGGGTCGTACTCTGCTTAACACATTGCTGGAGTCAAATTAAAATTGTTGATCTGGTATGGACAAATTGGTTTCTCTCACTTTTAAATTTTTTGAGAAATGTTGACAAACTAGGGTCACTGGTGCTTAATGTAAATCTTACATACACTTTCCCATGGATGTTCAGCTCAAGAATTCACTAATTTACTAAATAACTAAACCCCTTTGAAGTATAGTAGTTGTGCCAATTTAAGATGCTACTTTTTTTAATCAGGGCCAAGGTACTGATTAACACATACTGTTTATTTTTGTGGTTGTATTTACACTAGGTTGCTCCAGGTGGGCGTCTAGCACATGTTGTCAGTATTATATTGGTTTCTTTAATTAGGTTAGCAGGGACCACTCTTATGCAAATCTATTGTAATCCTTTGTTGTTGTTGTTGTTTGGCTTTTTTTTGTGCATTGTCTGTGGTGTGGCAATGACAATTAGCTTAGGAGATTTGTTGTGATCATTAGTCACTGTTCTTTCTCTTTCCTTTCATTACTTGTAGCATTGAGAAGGTTCAGCAGGTCAGATCAAAGGTTCTTGTGATTCATGGGACAGAGGATGAAGTTATTGACTTCTCACATGGAGTGGCACTATACGAAAGAGCATCCAATACCGTTTTCCCTCTGTGGATAGAAGGGGCAGGTCATAATGATGTGGAACTGTATGGCCAATATTTAGATAGACTGAGACGGTTTGTTCACCAGGAATTAGGAGCATCATCAACTTGACTTATTTTTTTGTTCTTGTTGTGTATTTACATAAACTTGTTTTGTCTTAGTTTAAAACCATGTGGTACTTGTATTGTATCTTTTATATTTTAACAATCAATGCAACTGTTATATGTTCTGGGGGTGAAGTGTTGCTATAACAGTGTGTACATATCACAGATAACACATGTTGCCTTACAATGTGCTATGAAATAACAACATTTGTCACTATGTGTGCCATTAATTGATTTTTAACACAAACAAAGAGACAGACAGAGAAAGAATTGTAGTTCAAAGAAGAGGGAAAGGTATCAGGCAAATCAATACCCTATTACATAGCAGGAAAGACATGTAGCAAAGTAGCTGTGGTTCTGAGCTTGTGATATCACAAGTTTAGATATGTGGTAAAACATCAGGCAGACTAAAAATAAGCATACGAAGGGGGGGGGGGGGGGATTCACAAGCACAAAGGCAATGACCATTTCTTGACAACAATTACTGCTTTTTGAGAGTATTTGTTCTTGCATGTTCACGTTTGTGTTTCAAGATATCTATGGCAGTCAATCGCAAAGTTTGTCTGCAGTGCATACATTCATACTCCTTCAACAAGGCCGGGTCTTGGGATGAAGAGGGCCCTCCTTCTCTGCACTTCTGCAGGGCATCATCCACCTCCTTTCTGCAGCTGGCCTGGTGTTGGAGTTGTTCGGCCATACTCACAGCTAGCTTTGTCTCGCATAGAGGACACGTCCATACCCGACGCATGAATGACTCTTCAGCAGATGAAATCCCCAACTCATCCACTAGACTGTGGACAAAAAAAAAAAAAAAAAAAAAAAAAAAAAAAAAAAAAAAATCATCGTAATAAACATTTTTTTAATCACAGCTAAATTACATTGAGGCTATGATTGACATACCAATCATATGTCAGATAGTCTGTGATACACCAGCCTCCCTTGATGGAGTGCTGCTTTTTTCCTTCCCTCATGCCACTGGAAGGGGAAGTGGATGGATGCTCAAGCTTTGCTTCTCCTACCGAAGAGGTACTTTTCACATCCTCCTTGTCACCTGCAAGACAGCAACATACAGCTTGCACATGATGAGTCGATACTAAACTCATGTACAGATGCATTAAGGTCTGATTAATGAGTTGATAGTTTTGCAATTGGTATACTAATGATTGCAATGTTTAGGGCTCAGGGTGTAATTAGTCCACAATTGTATATCTGCCTGAAAGGTAAAACAGTTGATCTCACTTCATCGAACATAGTCACAGGAATTTTATACACCTCTAGAACACTTGAAGAAGAACACATCAAGCAGCTAGCTCAAACCACAGCAGTCATATGGCAGACCTCTATAAACTTAAGTGGTTCTTAGCAAACTAGTGCATATTTCTGAAAGACCAAACTCCCTCGGAACAATAACTACTGTAATTACGTTCTTTCATATCGGACACATAACACATCAACTAACAAATCAAATAACAAGCAAACTAATGCTCTTGAACATGAAGGAGGAAAGTCAGCCAGTTAGGCAACCTCGATTGGGTCTGTCCTAGGAAAAGGATCCTCAATAACCACAAAGTAAAATCCCAGGATTCCAAATTCTGTTATTGTTTTATGGAATGAACATGTTCACTGGACCCTAAGGTGGGAAAAGGTATTCTGTGGGTGTGGTCAGCCCAACATTGAAAAAAAGGTGTGTGTGTGTGTGTGTGTGTGTGTGTGTGTGTGTGTGTGTGTGTGTGTGTGTGTGTATGCGCGCATGCGAGTGTGTGCATGTGCAAGAGTGTGTGTGTGCTGTCTCTGTGCGAATTTGTCTATAAAACTATTCAGTATGAACAAGCAGGCAGGGTACAAAGCAAATACATAAAGAAAATGGCTTCCTTGAATGAAACATAAACAGAAATACAAGAAAGTGTTGCTCTTATTAGCACACTCACGTCAACCAACCATCAACACAAGACTATTCCAACTACAACTTGTCAAGGAGCACACCTCTTTTTGCAGGTCCCTTGTAGAGGGTATCCAAGGCAGTGCTCGACAATTTGGACAGAGAGTAAGGAAATGTGCAGTCTAGATATTCCGCCAGTTTGGTTGCAAGAAGATCTTCCAGTGCGGCTACTTGGGCTGTGTTGTCCACTTGATCCTCATGTTGGCTGTAGTCTGAGTGGCCTCGGGAGTACCTTTCTACAGACAACAACATTGACACCACTTCAACAGCAACACCAACAAGAAACACAACAGCCACACACGTTTAGAAGCCTCCAGTTTCAGTTGCAGGAGGTGAAACCATGTGTTCCTGAGCGTTTGCAATGCTGCAACAACTTGCTGGCCAGCCTCACTGGTCATAAACTTCAACTCCAGCCAACCATCCACCACCATCCTGTATTCATAATCATAGACAACACAAAGAAGGGGAAGTACACTTTCCACCAATCATTAGACTCTAACAATCAGTTCAACACTTTACCTGGTGCAGTCAGAGTTTGTGTCAAGGTCTTGAGAGAAGAGAGTCACAGTCTGCAGTGCAGGGGTTCGCAAGGTGTTCACCAAATATGGTTTATTTGTCTCCAGCAGGTCACTGAGGTGGGTTGGTGGGGGAGGGGGGGAATATCATGCTCTTTAGTCATACCTCCCCCCTCCCCAAACAAAAACAGAAACAACAAAAAACAACAATCAACCCTCCAAACAACACAACCATATCTGCTTTCTCTCATTAATATCAGATTAATATCATGCTATTTTGTCATGCCCCCACCCATCCAATTCAGATCTCCAAAATAAACTGTGCTCACGACTTATAGGTTATAAATGTATCTATCTCTCAGGCCACACTCACCCTTTACGGTTATAATTGTTTATGTTTGAATCAAGGTCCACAACTGTACTGACACATGAATGCTGTCAATGACAACAGTTTTGTTTCTCTCTCTCCCCCCCCCCCCCCTCCCTCTATATCTTTCTCTCTCTTTCTCTTTGGGATAACCTGCTAACCAGCTGGGAGAGAAGTCTCGGTCCCAGACCCCTTTTATTAGCACTGGATGTATTGCATCACCATCATGCAAATAAAGTGGGTCTGGCGACTTCCCTGTGCATTCCGTGTCCCTAAAGGTGGGTTCATAATATGCTAGTCGCTCAAGCGGTGCAAGGGGAAGAGTCTGGTCACTTTGACAGAGTACTCCATTTACTGTCCTGCAGGATTTGTTGATGGGGAAGATGGCGTTGGTAATGTCATTACGGGTGGATTGAGGGCAGACGAGGATGCATGCATTGGCATGCAAACTCTGTCTAGTACCAGTAGCAATAGGTAAGTTGTGTTTGGTTTGCCACATAATAATGTAATTACATAATAAACGCCCTTTCAGGTATTTGAGGTTGACTGCCTCAATCAGAAATGGCTACAAGGACTTCTTTAGCAGTCCACAGCTGGGGCACTTCCATGAATGTTTGCACATGTGCGCTGGACTCAATGAAATGTATTGCTTATATACATTTTGAAATGAATATCCTATCTACTCCTTAAACATATTCAATGAAATCAATTTAAATTAAAGCACAATTCAATAGTTTGGTAGATGGATAATAGTCAGTGGGTTGAGGGGGAATGGGTTGAGGGTAAGGATGTGAAGGAAATTGTATATCAGTTATGGCTTGTCTTATTTTTAGTTTTGCGATTGCCTTCTCCCTTGGTGGCATCTCGTTCAATATCCTCGCAATCTTCATCCCATAATGCTATTCGAGATTATTTCGGTTTAACTTATCTGCCTCCTTCTCCTTCACCCTCGCAATCTGCCTCTCTCTCGAATCTTTGAAACATTGAAGGAGTACTTTGTTGACATCCTTTTCTCTGTTTCCTCTTTTTTGTAGGTTGCCGAGCGCAATCACCAGATATTCCAATGTTCTTCCTTTGAGGTGCTAGAGGAGCCTGTTAGGGCCATTTACAGTAAAGCCATATTTAAGATCAAGAACTAGTTCCCCAGAAAAATATGATCAATGGACTGAGGAGCTGGTGAGAAGGCTGAGTTTAAAGCTACTTCAGGATGTTTCAGGACAGCGTTGTGGGTCTTGTGGCTCTCATTGCTTGAGAAGAAAACTTTAGAGGATGTTTTTGTTTTATATTGGTTTAGTAATCAAAAATCCATTTTGGCCCACAATAGATGTAGTTCTATTAGTGTACACTGATTTAACTTACAGAATCACAATTTATCATTTCCATACCAGAAAGTCAAATATGTTATTAAGTGTTTTTATATTATACAAACTAATTTGGGCAATATGCCTGACGGCAAGTAAAGGCAACCAAGAGAAACATGTATGCTGGCAATCAAGTCTGCCCTCCCTCAACAGAAACTTTTTGTTTATTTGCTGCATTCCAAGATAGTTCGGTCACGAGCAGTTGTGGAGAAGAACTGGATTGGGGAGTAATGGTTTACGCCTTTTGTGTTTGGTTACTATTTAATGGTTTATGGACTCCTGACTGTGGTCACTCCTACTCCCACAGCATGGCAATCATAAGATTGTTTCTAATTAAGTAATGAGAAAAATGAGAAAGAGAAAAGATGGACGAAAGAAACATACATACAATATATATATATATATATACTAGCAGCATATATCCAGCGTTGCCTGGCCAATATAGGCCAAATTCCTACTTTTTTTTTTTTGTTTTGTTTTGTTTTGGCTTTTTCTCATTACCATGGCAACCATTTTTCGAAATTTTTAGCCCATGTTTTAAGTTGGGTCAAAACGTATCATCATGCCGAGTTTCAGAGAAATCCACCTACTGGTTTGGCCGGAATGATGGTACAAACATACAGACAGACCAACAGACAGACAGACAAATTCTTTTTCCCAGACATGCCACCTGGCATAAAACTATCTCAGGGTGGGTCTCCTCCATTCCTAAAGTTTGGTCAAAATCTAACAGAGGGATTTTGAGAAATGGACGAACATAGTTACATAGATAGGTCTTCTAATATATATATAATGTATGTGTACACACATATATATGAACATATAAGGTATAATCAACCTGTATCTCTCTCTACTACAGACTGTGCTGAAACTTGAAGAGTGCAGTAAGGATTGGGGGGGAGGGGGATGGCACCTTGAAGGATATGCTTCAGTAAATTGTGGTTGATAACAGCTTTATTTAGTATTAAATGACTAGATTAGATAGATGTGACAAATAGGAATGAAACAAGACTTATGAAGGGAGGACACATGTTAGATGATCCTTTACCAATTTATTAAAGTTATACCAATATATAACTATACTCCTATTCAACTAATATTGTCTCCATGACGACAAACCAGTTTGAGAAATAGTCTCCAGATTTGTCATCAGTTGCTCTGGTCAATCCCCTACCTAACCCTTCACTACTCTCCCTCCATTAGTCCACCACTCTCTCTCTCCTCTTCCCTTCTACTCAGGTGAGAGTGGAGGTGTGGCACGTGTCTCCATACTTGATGAAATGCTGAGGTGGCCACAGCACTCCCTCACACACTCCACACGCAGCGTACCTACCGCACCACACACCTCCTCCACCCAATGAGGCCTCAACATTGACAGGTCTTTAAAAACTACAGGGAAACACTACAGAACTCAGTTAACCCTCTGTGTTGCAACTTTATTTACCCTAGGCTACATCCGGGCTTCCTTCCCAGCTTTCTCTAGTGATTCCTATTGGGTTCACTGAGCAAGTGGCAAGGACTGCATAAAAGAATTGGACAAAGTAATAATTATCTACAATAAGAAGGAAAAACCCACCAATGTGGAGACTGACTGGGTTGAGAGGTTTCTACAGCATTGTGACATAAGACTGCTACAGCAGAGGTAGAAAGCAGATGGTTCCTTATATAGTGCCTTCCTCACACACCCACCCCCACAGAGAGAGAGAGAGAGAGTTTTCAGGGCAGGGCAATAACTGGCCATAAAAGCCAAATGTTCTCAAACAACAATGTTCCTTGTTAATGAACATGTGCACTCTAATATCTGAATATACATTTATCTCTCGAGATCAGAGCAACAACACTGCTACAATGTAAATACACAGATCATTCTAAGGGCCATGAATTCACACTGCCCTGTGTGTTCAAATCACAGTTTGTAGGGGGAGCAGGTATTTACGGCCATTTGGCAACTCTGACCCTGCAAGAGAAGGACATCAATTTATATTTTTAGGATAGCTGAGAATCCACAAATATATGCTATGCCTTTTGATAAACAACAGAGCATTATGTAATTGGAATTTATGTAGTTTTGGTATGAAGGGTGAGGCCAAATACAGATCCCATAGGACTTGTACCCTTGCCTACAGCATGCAACCACTAGAAGAAGAAAAAAGGATACTGAGAAGCAGAATATTATTAAATTCACTTGGAGTTATGAAAACTAAAAATTTTCCTTAAAATATGAGAAAAGCTCTGTTTAAATTTGGAATTCTTCAGCAACATTGCAACTACCAATCCTCTTCCTCCAAATTATAATTGGAAATGGTAGACAATTAGCTTATATGTTGAAGCACATTGTCAGCCAAGGAAATGTTTCTATATTTCTGTAGAACCAATAAAAACAGGCAAAAATTTACAGACACTGTTCCTTTTAATGTATTTCAGTTATTGGGTTAATTGGAGTGAACGAATTTATTAGGCAATCCCACAGAAAAATGATAAAGTGCATTGCAGACATTTAAATTATTGGAGAAGTTGAACATCATATCATCATTTCTCTAATGCACATACAGACCCTGCACCTCCTGACATGAGCACATACTGATGCAGTGTACATACATACAGACCCTGTACCTCCTGACATGAGCACATACTGATGCAGTGCACATATGGTGTCAAGGGGTGTTTCAAACCTGGACCTGTACCTCCTGACATGAGCCCATACTGATGCCATTATATACTGGTATACATAAACATGTTCTATTGCGTAATCTACCAGACTCACACGTAAGCCAGTAGTTCCCTCCCCACCTTCTTGTCCTGTGATAATGGGAGGAGTTATAAATAAACCACTCCCACCTCAAGTAAAAGAGTTGTGAACATAATATAAACATCATTAACTATACTTTATTCCCACAGATGAAACCTTCCTAAACCCACCCCTGAATGATCAACATTGATATATTCTCTGATGCCAGACACAGTGATAAGTGCTATGAGCATACCTCAGGTTGTAGGAACTCCGGGTTAGCTGAGAAGACACTGGTCGGATGAATCACCACAAAGGACTTCCTCTGTGCATGCAAGATGGCAGATATGGGAAGAAAGAAAGAGAGAGCACAAGATGAATGAATGTTGCTTGAGACTGCAGAACAACCAGAGTATTCCACACAAACGTGCTACTGAAGAGTGAGTGAAAGTCAAATACCTTAGTATGGTAGACCTGGCTAGAATCTCTCCGATAAGAGTTGCAGTCATCAGCCAGAGCAAGCTGTGGGTAGAGCCCACTGGAGGCAGAGAGGAAGGAAGAGAAGAGGGACGAGAGAGAGGAGAGTTATTATGGAGGAAGTGAATGGGGATACCTTTCTTCATAACATATATTGATACCTGCAAAGGACAATCTTTAGAATGTTGATATCCTTCAGTGAGAAGCGTCGTCTGATGTTAGACACTTCCTAATTAAGAAGAGGTTAGTGGGAGATGAAGATCTCGGTGTGCACAGTGAGTACTCTATGGTGTCAAGGGGTGTTTCAAACCTGGAGTTTGGATAGGTTATGGAGCAGCTTGAACTCTAGATCCTTTAGCTCTATGGAGGTAGAGCTTTCGTCCATGTCACTCTCTGCCCCCTGTGGACAACAACACTATGAGTACATCTGAGCACAGGGCCACATATGCACAGCCATTCTCTCTACCTCAAGAAGATCATGCAAGCACTAGCAGTCCAATTTCAAAACTAAAGATATCCAAATGTCAGTAGATCGACAAATTGTTAACTCAAACATGGAAATGGAATAACTAAGGATATAGGAACAAGTCTGACCCCACTCTCTCACCCACCACTTCATCCTTCCCTATCTCCACACATCCACCTCAGTACACTCATTATTACATCCCCACTCCATTTCCCCCTCACCCCTTCATCGTCAAGCTTGATGATTTTCTTCTTTCGATGTTCTGTCTTCTGACGTTTTCTCATCTGCCGCAGATCGTACTTCTGTGTGTCAGTCAGCCTATCATGACTTGATCCTCCTCTCATCCCACCCCTTTCATGGAAGTCATGCGGCAACAGACCATGTTCCTACATCAAAAATGGGTGGGAGGGAATGTGGGAACGAATTAAGAGGAATTCCCTTAAAATGTTGACAAATTGTGCAATAAATGTACATAGAGTTACAACACTCCAGTATGTGCTTGCAACACAGCTTCTAATAAATTATTGCAGGGAATAATAACTCACTACATATTTTAAGCCCAATTGTGCTGTATATGAAATATACACCCCTTACTTGCAGGATTTGTTGAAACTGCTCCTTTAGTTTAGTGATCTCATAAAACCTCTGCTGCTCAATGCCTCGAGACTTGCACCATTTGTGAGTGGACCCTCCCCCCTCTGTCTTCACCTGGAGTGAGGACAGGAGAGGGAGAAGAGGAGAAATTAAGAACAGGAGGAGAGAGATGGGGGACAAGCTACACCACAGGACTTACTAAGGCGGGATAGAGGAAAGAAAAACACACAGAGTGAGTGAGTGAGTGAGTGAGTGAGTGAGTGAGTGAGTGAGTGAGTGAGTGAGTGAGTGAGTGAGTGAGTGAGTGAGTGAGTGAGTGAGTGAGTGAGTGAGTGAGTGAGTGAGTGAGTGAGTGAGTGTTTTTTACCTGTATCCATTCGTCGTAGGCGTTCAGTAGAGTGAAAGGATCCCCATGCTCGGACTCTAGAGGTCTCCTAGCCATCTGCTCAAGAGGAAGGGGGAAAGTGAGCATAAATAAGTGGGGAGGGGGTGGGGTGTAAAGGAAACGTAAAATTAAAATACTTCTCTTGATCATAGATGGGTGTGACTTACATTGATGTTGCTCTGTCCCAGAGGCACTCTGTTAAAGGGAGACTGAACGCTGAGAGCAGCGGCCATTACCAACACTGGCTCTGTCACCTGTGCACACACAGAATGCACATGGACACTCAACATACACCACATGAATAACCACATGAGCCATAGTGTTCTCATCCATTAACCTATTATTTAAAACACATTATTATGTCATTGTTTTTTGTAACTTGATTTAGAGTTAGTGCAAATTATTTTGAAATACTGACAAACGATGTATCTTCTGTTTTTGCATTGTTTCTCTTGATGTCAGGAGCACCATGACAGAGATGTGACGGCTGTTGGGTAAGCCTCTCCTGCTGACTGTTGGGGGATTCCAACATCCTGGCCACTTGGTGTGGAGGTGTTAAGTGACAGACAACTCGTCAACTTTGCGTTGATGGGCATTAGATGTGATTCCATACAGGATATTGAATTAGTGGAAGTTAAGTGTGGCAATTTTTGTGTTTCAAAATGTTTTCTGCGATTCCCCATTTGGCAGACCGACAACAGTTACTTAGAATTTGACATGAAATACCATAGTAAAATGCAGGATATTTTTCCTGGAAGGGGAGGGAGGGGGAGAAGTAGAATGCCACAGAGTATTTTCATGGGGAACAAGTCCTAAGGGGATCTGGGGGATGCCCACCCTAGGAAAATTTTGAAAACAGGTGCTCCAATATGAATTCAGGTGGGTTTGGGCAGCCAGCAGACTATAACCTCATTGTGTGCTATATATTTTATAAGCCACTGTTACATCCTAAGCGACATCACACTTTTGATTTGGGGAGGAGGATCCCAGGGCATTCCCACTCTGCATGAAACACTGAACATGGTATACAATGCCAAGAAAAAAATAGAATGAATAATTTAGAAGTATTAGGAGATACCAATGGCCGCCCTAACCCTGCAAAATTATAGCCTAATCAGATCAAATTTCTGTAAGGAGATGTAAGACAAGCAGACATTTCCTCTTTTATTATATTTGGATTACAGAGTGTTGGTCATGAATTAGTTGTAATTATATATTTCACGCTCCACAGGATGCATGGGCAATCAAGCCAGACCCTCTCTGAGCCCTTCAATCAAGTCAGGTGTTCATGTGACTATATTCCAGGGCTGAGCAAAGACAAGGAGCAAAAAAAAAATAAGTGGCATGCTAGCGGTTTAGGTATGCAAGGGCAGCTGGAGGGAAAGAAACTACTTTTTTTTTTTTTTTAAATGAGAAAAGCCTACAGAGAAATTGTTTTTATGCTCTGGACATGAGATCCCAAGTGTGCAGTACTGACAACTTTTTACTTCATTGCATCCATTTAAACAACTTTATATTTTAACTGGTATTTACAAGTACTTTACTGTACTGTATAAATTAAACATTTTGCTGTGTTATGTTATCTGCTAGTATATTATATTCTTGAATACTCTGATTTAATCACTGCAGACATTGACTTAGCTCTTCACTAAAAATTGTCAGTCAGTTTCTATCAAAAAAATTTTTTTTATTGTTTAAAAAAAAACAACCCACTATAAACGAGGGCAGTGCTAGTACAATTACAACATTCCTTGTAGAACTTTCCTAATGGATATCCGCTATTATTCTATTTGCAAGGAGTTAAAACATTTAATTTACCTCTTGCCTATTCAGCAATCTGTTGGTGCTTGAACTGATAGGACTTAATAAGAAATGGGCAAGTTTTCTCATAAACATGTGGTACCAAGTAATCAGGTAGACAGTCTTGGGTGGAGCTAAAGTTTAATTCAGGAGATTTCTAAATAGTGGTCAAGAAAGATTAACACCATTATGGAGCAGAGGAGAACTCAAACAGGAGTGTAATCACTGTTGGAAATAAAGACAACTGCCCACCCACCAACCTCCATCAGTGGCAAGCGGCAACACTCGTAATTACAGTCGGCCTTGGTCCTCCACTAATCCCACCACTGCTGTCTATGCATTTGGCAGTTGAGCATCAGCATCTCTTTCTCTATCTCTGCTGCTGCTCTCTCTCTATCTCTGCTGCTCTATCTCCTCAGGAACAAACTGATACTGACTTCTCAACAGAACACAGTTGCAACAGCAATTTTCATTAATTTTTGTACACACACAGCCATTTCCTTTCATTATTGTCATTATATAATACTTTACAGTAGAAAGAAAGAGAAAGAGAGAGAGAGAGAAAGAGAGAGAGAGAGGGAGAGAGAAAGAGAGAGAGAGGGAGAGAGAAAGAGAAAGAGAGAGAAAGAGAGAGAGAGGGAGAGAGAAAGAGAAAGAGAGAGAAAGAGAGATGTTGCTGGAATAGTGAACAAAGAACCAGTAAACCAATTAGTGGAGGACGCTAGAGACTTTGGCCCACCATGATATAGTGCACACCAACCAAACATGGCAGGCTAATATGGCTGGCTAATGTATTGGAAAGACACAGACACTATCACAGGGAAAAAGGAGAAAGAGAGAGAGCAGGAGAGGAGGAAAGATTAGAGGGAAAGAGAGGGGGTTCAGCTGAGAAGAAGGTAAACTTTAAGAGAAAAGAGGGGAGAAAAAGTGGAAAAAATAAAGGTTGAGTGTGAGGATTACAGAAGGGGGGAAAGTTGGATTAACTGACATGGAAAATGGTGGCCATGATGAGCATCTTGCCCACAACTATGTCAACCGGGAGTTGGGCCAGCATGTGGCCTATAGCAGTCAGCCTCTCCAAGGAAGTGAGGGCCCCCTGTAAAAAAAAAGGGGGGGGGGGGGGGGGAATACAATGAGAAAAAGCAATGATGAAAGCGAATCAACTATGACTAGGTAATAGTAGAGAGGCTAATGGATTCAGGCGGGAGGACAGGGATGTAAGAAAGATGTCGTAGGAGGGAGGCAGAGAAGATAAGAGTGAAGGAAATGAGGAGATGACAAGAATGTGAGGGGGAAGTAAGATGAAGTTGTGGTGGAGAGGAGGAAGAAGAGAGGAAGGAAAGAGATGAGGGAGTTAATCTCACCTGTTCTTTCAAGAAGGCAATAGCAGTCTCTATGTTGGACATTGAAGGTAACTCCAAGAATGGGAATCTTGAAACAACAACGACATAAGACACTTCCATTAGAGAACATTAAACATCAGGAGAGTACGAATACATCAGAGAAACACATCCATTGGGTACAGTGTGACAAAAACAATGTGTACATACTTGCGGACATTGTCAAGTCCCAGGGCAACACTCTGCAGAACCAGTGAGTCCAGCGGAACTCTCATAATCTCAGGGGTCGAATATTCATTGAAGGCATCATAGTCTGACTCTGCATAGAGTCTGAAGCAGGCCCCAGGGCCAGTCCTTCCTGCCCTTCCCTTACGCTGTTCAGAGCTGGCGCGGCTGATCCAGAACTCTTGAAGTCGCCGCATCTTACATGTGCTGTCATAACTCATCTCCTTGACCTGCTCATGCATGCATGTACAAACCAAACACATCACACAGGAATGTCCAGTAAATCATCAATAAACATAATATCAATACGAACAGGATGTCACTAAGTCAACCAAAATTTCATTACAAATCACTAATTCAACCAACCAAATTAGTGGTGAACAGGACAGTCTAACCAACGGCACATGTTACACTTATTGAGGAGGAGAGGCAAACGACTAACACTAGGAAGTTGCAGTGAAGCAATTTCCATATTTTCCCGAATATTTTTGGCATCATATGTAGTTTAAGATGATATAATTGAAAGTACTTCACTCATTAATTTAATCATAATTTATCATGGAAATAAAAACTTCCCAAAGATGATAACTACATCACCTGACCTTTCCCGAGTCAACAACGAATCGTATGCCGTCAATAGTAATGGATGTCTCGGCAATATTGGTGGATAGAATGCACTTGCGAACACCATTGGGGGCCATGTCAAAGACACGGTCTTGCTCCTCAATAGAGAGGGCAGAGTGTAAAGGAAGGATCACCCACGCATGCGTCTGTGTGGCATACTCCTTGGCAGCCTCCAGCACTATGGAGATCTCGTTCATTCCACTCAGGAAGACCAACAGGTCACCACGCTCTGTAGGAGGGTACTGTGTGTGTGTGTGTGTGTGTGTGTGTGTGTGTGTGTGTGTGTGTGTGTGTGTGTGTGTGTGTGTGTGTGTTTATGGGAGGAAGGTAGAGGGAAATGAAAGTGTTGAAAAGTGCGAAAATGACAGAGCAAGAGAAAGAGAGGTTCACTTGCCTTCTGGTCTATTTTCTGCAAGATTTTGATGTATGGTTTAGGATTGAGTCTCTCTGACCGACTGCTTGCCTGGCCCTAGAGAGAGGAAGTGGAAAGTTAAAATATTCTCTCACTCACATGCACTTCATATTGTCACATGACAATCCAATACAGGCAATACTCACTGGTCCCGGCATTGATGAAATGGGGAAATACTCAACTTCAATTGGATATAACCTCCCAGGCACCTGAAATGGAAAACACACACACCACACATCCACAGAATACACTAATGCCATTGCTTCTACTCCCACCACCCTCACCTTGACGACAGGGGCATTGCTGAAGTAGGAAGAGAAGAGCTCAATGTTGATGGTGGCAGACATCAGGATCAGCTTGAGGTCTGCCCGTCTGTCCACCAGCACTCGCAGGACTCCGAGCAAGAAATCACCATGCAGGTGACGCTCATGCACCTCATCGACCAAGACCACGTCATAGCGAGAGAGGTCAGGGTCAGAGGAGAACTGGCGCAGTAGAAGTCCCTCGGTCAGAAACAACACCTTGGTGACCATGGTTCTGCTACGCTCAAATCGGACCTTGCCGCACAAATGAAGAAGATAGGGATGTGTTACAATCTAATCTGGTTTGGGGTGATATGATTTCAAGAAAGTCAACAACATAAATGTTGTCATGTAAGCATGAACATTAATTCTTTTATGGCGGCCTACCCATGTTGCAGAATTAAGCTACTTATTTTCATATTCCTGGAGAGCAAAATAATATATAGTAAAACAAGGACAAACATATTTATTAGACTATTTTGGTTTGAGAGGGTTTTTTTTTTTTTTTTTTTTTTTGTGGTGGGGGGACAATAATAACAATTAATAGAGTAAACTTGATTTTATCCATGTAGATCACTAGTTAGATGAACCTATACCAATTCAAATGAGATGAGCTAATATATTAGTAATTTTATGCAGTAAAATGATTTAAAAAACCCAGCGTTTCAATCGAGTTTTTTTTTTTTTTTTTTTTTTTTTTTTTTTTTTTTAAATAATCCATGAAATTATTTAATTATTTATTGTACAATTAGGGTGGCGTTGTTTTAGCATCCATTCTTATATTTCTTGTCTTTCTTGCAAACTGGTGACTGAAGACCACATACTGATGAGAGACTGGTGACTATTCACTTGGCACTAAGATTTTTTTTTTTAATGTTTTTTTTTAAATTTTTCTTTCCTTGTAATCTCACGAGAATAGTTACGGAAACCACAAGTGCCTGCTAGTCGAATGAAAGGGCATCTGTCTAGACAGATAGACTCACTGACAGACACCGCAGGGAGGACTACTTGAGTACAAGAGGGGAGTCCACTTGGACACACTCTACACCACACACCACAATACCTTTCAAAATGGAACAGCACTCCACTCACTTGGTAAGCGATCTCAGAGCCATACTCATTCAGCATCTCGTAGCCAACCCTCTTGGCCAGCGAGATGCAGGCAATCCTTCGAGGCTGCGTGCAGGCCAGCTTACGAAACCCCGCCTCCACCAAATAGCGAGGGACCTGAGTGGACTTGCCACACCCAGTGTCTCCAGCAATCAGCACAACCTGATGCGAGCGCACAACATCCACAATGTGTTGCTTGTACTGGTGAATGGGCAGCTGTTCTTGATCATGTCTGATCTTGGCCAGCTTCTCAAACTACATAGATATGTTATTGTTGGGGGGGGGGGGGGGGGGGGGGGTGGTGAGGGGGAGGAGAGAGAGGTGGGGTGCACAAAAATGGAGAAAAGAATTAGTTAGGAATCACAAATGAGCACCACATTCCGAGATCACTCCTGTAATGTGAGAGCAGGAGTACAGATATATTTCCTGACAACACCCCTAGTGCAGCATTCACTTATAAGTTTAATACTCAATCACTTAGTCACTTTGCGCTTCTGCTGAAAGTTGATGAAGTGCCTGAGGATGGTTCTGAACTGTGTCAGATGTGCATCCGTGAGGGTGCTCTCCTTCAACCCATCATCCCGTCTCCTCTCTTGCAGCCGACGCAACTGGTAAGGAAGGTCAGGGGGGACCACTGAGAAACCAATACGGTAGGAGCGGTCATACACTCGGGGAAGGCCAAACTTGGAGGACAGGTCTGTCTTTCTTTTTGGGTCATATTCATCATGTTTTGAATGTTCTTTACCAACTTCACCATGTTGGGAAGAGAACTTGTGGTAATGATGGAAGAAGCTCCAGAAGTCTGAATGCTCCTTGCTTCCTCTGCATTTCAGACCACAGCAGTGGAGTGTGCATGTAGGAGAGTGACATGGTGGTTTCAGTAGGGGTATCTTTGCCCTCACCTGGGAACAAGTGGAAAATCCTTGAAAAATATCCTATCAAGCTCTGTCTTGTGACCATCCCAATCGAATTCATCCATTCCAGCAGGGTACCAAGGTACAAAGGTTAGAGTCCCTGAGTCTTTTTAATTTTAACCCACCCACGTGGACAACATGAATTCCCTTTCTCCTTCTCTGCCGCAGGGGAAGTCCAAAAGGCGAACGAAAGGAGCCTCAGCTTCCCCGAGCCCAAGGAAATATGAAGGTGAAAGCGAGTGGAAGAACCTAGCCAACTGGGCTGATTTTTTTAATGCAAATTTCAATAGTCTTTCTGTGGTACAATCTAGGTGCTCGCTGGGTACCGCTGCAGGGCGCAACGTCATTCATGATTCCTAGTCACAGACACAACAATTCACTGCAGCAGTGGCAACAAATCAGCCGTATGTTCCCCCCTGGAATGGGACTAAAGAAAGAGAGTCTTGATAGCATATGTGGGGGTGTGGTCAACACTGAAGCTTCCACCCTCTACACCAGTTGGGTGCAACTTGAGTCATTGGACATAAGTATGTAGTATAAATTACTTTGATGCCAGTGTACAGAGGGAGGGGCATTCATGAACTCCCTTAGCACATCTGTGACTTTCTTCACTAATCGCCATCTCACATAGCACCTTCTTCACTCATTTATCTCCCAGCCTTTCTTTCCTATTTAGGTCATTTTTTTTTTATAGTTTATAACTCTCCTTTTTCATTCCATCTTTCTTCTCTCTCTCTCTCTCTCTCCCCCCCCCCCCCCCCCCCCCCCCACCTTCCTTATTCAATGACACTTCCATGCAATAATTGATTATGACTACACTTGCTTATGGTAAAGTGGATGGTAGCAATATTGCACACACAATACACGCACAACAGACTAGTTACAAAAATAAACTAAAACGGCTACAGATTTCCCAAATGTCCATAACTCCGGTGATGACAGTCAAAAGGATTATTTCTGAGACTAAGTCATCTTGATGTCTCCCTGCTCGTGCATGCCAATGATGATGATTGGCATTATGCGGTGGAGAGCATTATGGGGCTCAGTGTGGTGAAAGTAATAAAATTTCCTTTTTTTGTTATTGAGCAACCAATACCTTCTTCCACTCTGTTCTTTCCATCTCCTTCCATCTATCTGTCACCTCTCTCTCCCTTCTATCACTCTCCTCTCCTCTTCTCTTTATGTTTCCATGTGATATATATCATAGGTGTACATCTACCAGTCAGTGGAAACTGTGTTCTTCTTAACCCTGAAACCATGAAGGTGATAGGAGTGGCCATTGCTTGTCCGGTGGTGGTCAGCCGTGGTTTGGACAAGGGAGTGAACCAAACAGAGGAAGGTGTGGGAGGAAGTAATGATTCTGTTTATGTCTGCTGCAAGGTGTGGCCACTAGCTTCACTGCCACTAGATGGTAAGAGTACCGTCATGTACTGTGTGAAACACTTCACTACATCACGTATACGAGCAAAGATACCCTTCTATGTACTGTGATGGTTCCGCTGGTGAGGGAGCACACAGAAGAGTGCTTTTGGAAAGTTTTACTTCTGTTAGCTCACAAGGCAAATTTGTATTTGACCGAAGAGTTAATTAATATTAGAGGCAGTTGTAATATTTTTTTTTTTCTAGTGCAAATAGCCGGCAAAACTACTGGACCAAATTGGATATAATTTGACATGGTAGTTGTTCGAATTTAAAAAATGTGTTAAGTGACAAAGTCTTTAGGTAATTAAAGCATAACATGAAATTTTAGAATGGACTCTAATGAATAATTATTTGTACAGTATGTAAAGTTTAGTGTTCCAAATATACATGTACTTGAACAAACAACAATCTTGTCTAGCATTGCCAGGGGACCTTCAGTTTCCTGTCAGTCTTTTTCTTTGTCATTCTTTGCCATGAGTACCAAAGAGACCCTGGGCAGTCCTTAAAATTTGCTTGCCTGATGTACTCTCTTCCCTCTTCTCTCATGGCAAGTTGTATGTTTATTGGCTAATTCAAGTTTAGTATTTTTTTTTAAATAGCCAACAACAGTTGTTTTATTCTGGAGTAAGGATGGAAGGATGGACAGATAGGTAGGTAGACAGTAAATAGATATGAGATACTTGAGTTCGAAATTTACTACTCTTTTCTGCACAGTCGTGTTTTTTTTTCACCACTTTTTTATATAGCACCTTTGCAAACGATTCAATATTTCCAGGGAGTCCTTTTTGGAAGGAATATGTGATAAAATTACATGTAGAAAAAATAGCACGGACATGAAACATATCTGAGATTTTAAATTTTGAATCTTTTATTTCATTAAAAGCAATAACATAATATATATGTAAAGGAAAGTATACATACTCGGATAGGATGACCCTTTACGAATTATAATATATTTACTAATCGCATAGAACTGCATAAATTTATAAATAATTAAATATCTGCTGAGTATAATAGCTTATTAAGAGTTGTGTATTTAAGTTCTTCATCTTTAAAGACGGGTTTGTGTAGGTGGCGTGAAGCATAAGACAAACTACTGGAAATGACGATTTCCTGCCGAAGGTACTAGATTGACAGAGACTCAAGAGGTTCTGTCCATCTGGTCTTAGATGTGTGGCAGTAGCTGATACAGCAGACACACAGACATGTGCAGCACTCCGTGAAACGTCTGTGTGTTTGGTGGCACATTGGATACACAACCAGAGCACTAATCATTAAGACATTCTGAAGAAAGTTGCATGAATTTTTTCCTCCTTTTGTATTCCATTTTGTGCAGTTATTGCCTTGGGGTGGTCTGCTGTCACTGGGTGTGGAGTGTGTGAGGGCGAGGGTGTACAGGTGAGGCCTCTATCAAAACCTCTCTCTAAAGTCCCGGTTGCCGGTGAGGTGGTTGTCGTGGCAAGGTAAGTTGACATGCATTTTGCCAGTAATTTTTGCTGTTCACCTGTTAGGGGTAAATGTACAAAAAAAAAAAGTATATATATATTTTTATTGTCTTACCTTGTCCTTGATGCATAACCTGGTAAAAAAAATTTTAGAATTTTTTGTCCAATATTTAAAAATTAGCTTCCAAGATTTACTTCCTGTGGGGGGTGTAACTCTTCAATGACATCACAAGGAGGGACAGCTACAGCAAAAAAAAAATTCATGTAAGTGATACTTACTTTAACAAGCTTCAACAATTCCTTGAGTTAGGAGGCAGGATTCTGACGGTACAGCACATTGATACCTAGTGATATAGCAACTGTAATAGAGCTGTGGAGTAGCGATTCTGAAGGAATATGTGAAAATGTTTGTCCCTTGGAGAATGCAATAATTTCTCACAAGTTCAGAGCCTATTGTTACTGCTTTTCAGCTTCATTCAGCTCTGATTCAGGTACAGAAAATGAGGATCATTTTTTAAGCTAAGTTTTTCTCATGAATATTGGATCAAAAATTTTCCAAAAAAAATTTTTTTATATGGTTATTCATCAAGGACAACATATATATATACAAGTGGAAGTAAAAGATATTTCTTTGAAATATAACTGGTGTGTTTCTTCCTTTCTTTTCAACAGCTTTACTAATTGCTGACTGAAAACAGTTGTATTGCTGAGAAAGTTGTGCCTGAGACACCTCTGTGGAAAGCTGTAGAATATCCAATTTTTGAGTAAATGATAGAACTGTATGCCTTCTCTTACTGTTAGTGCTCATAGTAGGTTCAAGACTAATTAACACATTCCATTGGCCATATCTAGCATAGTCATGAACTTACCTACTTAATCTGTGAGTAATCTCTTCCGCCCCTGGCATCGGGCCACCTTTGGTATTAGGTAGGCATCACTTGGGCACCCTGCTAGTGTATAGTATGTATAGATGCATGGAGAAGCAATGAAGGATTATCACAGATATATCTGTCAATATATGGATATGTGCTTATGGAATTAAGTGAGTTAGAGCTCTCTGTATAGTATGACTAAGAAGAATGCTCTGGAAAGCTGCCATTAAACATTCGGCATTTCCCCTCACTTACATTATTTATGATTCTTAGGATCACCTTTACTGAGAAGCACAAGGAATCAGCAGTGGGCATTTTCTTGAGCACAAAATGAACTAAGTTACGATTAAAATATATTCAGTACTTGTCAAAACTAACTTCTACTCAGATTATCATCTTCTTTTTCTGACAAGATTGTGATCATTGTGATTATACATATTTTATTATTATTATTATTATTGTTATTATTATTATTTTATTTATTTATTTATTTTATTTATTTATTTATTTTTTTTACAGTGAGAATTACAACTTTCTATTGGATAAAACTTTCAGCAATTACTTCTTACATATGCACGGTCAGTCAAAAAGTCAAAATCGGATTTATTTTACTTTCATATAATTTTCATCATAGATGGGTTTCTTGTCACTGGTCACAGTTACTTAAGTGTGCTCTATTTGGGGGAGAAGAGAGTGTTCAAGGTTGTCAAGATTAACCCTCTGGGTGAAGTGTCGAGAGGAGAGGCTTCCATTTCCTCACCATCTCTCAAACAAATGGAGACAAATATGTCAAAACTTAATTTGAATGAATCTTCGATGACCAATAACCCTGAGGACGACCTTGATATGATGGAAGTGTCCATAACAAACTTTGTCATTTATAAGGTCACCTCCAAGACTCAGATTATTTTTCAGAGTACAAAAGACAGAAGCCCGGATGGTGGGAACCGCCCCCCACATGAGACCTTTGGCCTTGCTGAAGTGGGTGGGTTCAGGGTGCAGAAGGAGCTGCTCCGAGAGCTCGTCCTCCACCCACTCAAAAGCCTACTCCATAGCAAAGGTCAGTGAGTGCATGTATGAGTTGGTTGGACAAGTGTCATTGTCACTAACTAGCAACAGATAATAGTTCACAAACCATTGGAGTGTGTCCTGTGTTTTATTGATTTTTTTTTTTTTTTTTTTTTTTTTTTTTTTTTTTTTTCCAATTTGATAGCAAAAACTTGAATACAATCTATTCAATAGAGGCCAATTGATTATTATTGTAGTACACTCACCCACATTCTTTTGGGAATATATTATAGAGGCTTAAATAGTTTTGTTTTGACAATTTGAACTATGATCAATAAATCATTTCTAAGGACTTTGATTTTTTTTTTCAAGGTAGTTATCAAGTTTATTATTATTATTTTTTTAATTTTAATTCTAGGATAAGCCACTTCCTGCCAGAAATATTAAGAAGAAATAATCGGCATTGCCCAGATGCTTAGAGAAACAGCTGGAATAACATGAAGACAAATAGTTCAAAGAATTTATTATAGTACTGTTATTCCAGTAAATACGACATGCAACAATTTTTTCTGTATTTTTGTGTGACTCAAAAGTTTGATGTTCTTTGTGTGTGTGTGTTTGTGTGTGTGAGCGCGTGTATGAATTCAACTTAATCAATATATGCTTCACACTGCCATTCAAATATTAACCTGCCATATACACAGAATAATGATTATGCAAACATGGTGTTCCTCATACACACACACACACACACACACACACACACACACACACACACACACACACACACACACACACACACACACACACACACACACACACACACAACGTCATATGCAGCTATTGTATTCCCCCATGGTGTGATCCTGCATGGACCAACAGGAGTGGGGAAGACACTTCTGGCCCAAGCGCTAACGAGATCCACCAATGCCCATGTCCAAGTCCTTCGTGCGAGGGAACTATTAGCTCAAGACTGCGAAACTAACCTCCAAAATGCCTTTTCCAAAGCACGAATAAAGTATGCATTTTAGATAGTGCAGGATACATATCCATACTTAGTTGTATATTTCATGAGAGTCAAGGAGGTCGCCATCACATGCATGAACACAGGTCTCTCCTTGTGTTCCCACTTTAGCTTCCTGGGCATGTACTTTTATTTACTGAACCTTTTTATGTTGCGTGGAGGAGAATCAATATGATAAGCAAGAAACAGTTTGTTTTCTTCTCCACAATGAAGTGTACTGCTGTAAGAACTTAAAGTACTTAGTCTCTGTCCCAGTCTTTCATCTCATGAGCTATCCGAAATATGTTATGTATATTCATGAGGGATTTGTTTGTACCTATTATTTTTGTTTGGAGTTTCAAATTCTGTAAATCATATTGTTGTAGTTATTATTGTTGGTTCTTGTTGCACTATTTCCAGTTGTCCTTCTCTGCTGATTCTGGACGATCTGGAAGTGCTTTGTCCCATGAGGGACACACACCTCAGTGAGGTGGAGTTAAGGGGTGTGGCATGTCTCTCTGCTCTGATGGACAGCCTCTGCAGCAACCCACCACCGGCACACATGGTTGTTGTTGCAACTACCCACCATCTGGAGAGGGTGGAGCTAAACCTCCGGAGGCCAGGCAGGTTTGAGAAGGAATTGGAACTGCCAGTTCCTACCTCCACAGAGAGATTGGATGTATGTGCGCAGAGTCATTTCTGCATTTGACTCTTTTTCTAAGTGCACGCACTAAACTGGTTGATAAAGAAATCTGAATAGCAGAAGTTAGTTAAGAGATACATGGAACATGGATTAATGAATAAATGCTGATGAGGTTCAAGTGGATACTTTGTGATAATGAAGTAATGGATAAATTATGATGAAATGAAATTGTTGTAAGGGATAAGATAGTTTGATTAAGGTAAAATTGTTTGATTAAGCAATTGAAGGTGGAATGAGAGGTAAATGTTCTAATATGGGTTGGAAGAGAGTTCCGGAGTGCTGCGGCAGTGGGAATAAGGGAAAATTTAGTAGCAGAGGTTCGAGAGAAAGGAACTGGAATGTTGGAGGGATGATAGTTATGAGAGGATCAGATAGGAATTAAGCTGGGTGGATGATGTCTGAAGGATATAAATTATGTTATTAAGTATTTTATAGAGTATGATAAGCTTGGATTGATCACATCTGTTTGATAGAGTAGGGAGCTTGATGGAGGAGTGGAGGGTGGAGTAGTCACAAGACCAATGTTTAGTGCATAGTTTAAATGCGAAGTGCTGAATTTGTTCCAACAACTTTGAGTTAACAGAAGGAGGGGGTCCCATACAGTGGAGCAGTAAGTGAGATGAGAGAGAACTAGTGCAGTGTAGAGTGAGAGAAGTGCACTGGTAGGAAGGTGGTGGTAAAGGCTTCGGTAAATTAATTCTAGTATTTTCCTAGACTTCGAATGTATGTTACTGATATGTAGTGACCATGAGAGGTTTGAAGTGATAGTTACACCAAGGTATTTTTATAGGATCGGACTAGCTCAAGTGGAGTAAGTGCAGGTAGAGGCATTGTCGAGACTGGATGTTTTCAAGTTATTATCATGTACTTGCTCTTATTTGGGTTTATCTTTAGAAGGTGGGAAGATAACCAGGATGTAATTAGTGATATATCTGATTACAGTAAATCAAAGATAAAAGTAGAAATGGAGTAGAAGGGATGTGAGAGGAGGATGTCTGTCAGCATAGAGAGTTAGTGTGGAAGGGGGTGAGAGTGTAAGCTTGATAGTATCATTAATATATGAAATAGAGGAGTGGACCAAGAATCCTTGTAAGCTTGCTGACTTCTGCATGCATTTTCATGTACATGTGTTTGTATGTGTTCACCTGTGCATGCATTTTGGCGTACAAGTGTCTAGTATGCCTTATTTTCTGTTTGTTTGTTTGTTCGTTTGTTTGTTTGTTTGCAGATACTTGGTATTTTGCTGAATGAGCGACAACCGCACTCACTATCTCATGAGCAGCTGAAGAGGTGGAATATGTTATTTTGCTATGTTGACTGTAAATTGAAGCTTGGTCAGTTTTGTGGCTTTTTTTTTTTTTTTTTTTTGCTTATGAGGATTGGCTTTATCTATTTGATATTGAACCCATTCTCATGATTGGCAGATGACGTATGACCTTTCCAATTGTGTATCTATTGCAGTATCCTCATTTGAACAGCTCCATAGCTAATGGCTTCTTCCAGATATTCTTCAACTAAAAGATTTTTCTTAATCAAATAAGGAAATAGTTGGATCCAATTTTCTGGTGTTATTCTAACACAGAGGGAACTTGCCACACTAAAAATTTGTTGTTTGCCTTTTACAGTGTTTATTTAAGATCATGTGATTTCTATAGTCTTGTCTGCTCTGTGTAGTGTTACTTGCTGTGTATTTTATTGGGCCTGACAGTGCCTAAGATCTGGGGCATGATGCTTTCCCCTCTCTGTGTTGCCCTTGTTGCAGTGTGGCAGACAGAGCTCATGGCTATGTGGGAGCAGACCTCTATGCTGTGTGTTCTGAAGGTGGGAACATGTGATTGTGTAAATAGACATGTGTGCGTCTGTGTGTGTCTCTGTGTGCGTGTGTGTGTCTCTCTCTCTGTGTGTGTGAATGAATGCATGTATGTGTGCATCTGTGTGTATGTTTCTGTACACATTCTCGCATGCCACACTCTTCTCGTTTCAATGGTTTGTCCATTCCAAATGTACTAGTAATAAAAAAAACTAACATTTACAAATTATGAAGAATTAAGAATTTAATTAAGTCTTGAAACACGACATGAACACTCAATTATTAAGTGCCTAATTTTACATCAAGAAATTACCGCCTTCAAAGTATTTTAACTAGTGCTTACAAGATAAGATTTACTGTATTATTGTAAGTAAATAATTGGAAGAATTAGTTCCATTTGGTATAATGAAAAGAAGAATAAAAAAAAGAATCTCTAAGCAGTATGGAAGCCATGTGTAAATCCCTCATCAATCTTGATAATAGCATGATAAAGTCATATTGTAAAGTCATATTGAGGCAGTGATTTAAGGGTGTAAATTTAAGCTCTTAAATTGAGTGTGTATGCCTTGTTTCAAGCCTTAATTGATTAATGACCTTTTCTTGTTTCTGTACTTTTTGGAGAAATCCTAAATCTTTTAATAAATTCTTAACTTATAAATGTTTTTGTTATCACTAGTTTCCCAATATATTTTTTTTATAGCCACCAACTTTTCCGAAATAATTTCCATAAACATAAGTCATAGCTGTTGAACAATCACTTGGTCAACCAAGCACTCCATCAACAATCACTTTTGTTAACCAATCACTCTGTTAACAATCCGCAATGGATTTTTTCATATTGCATTCTGATTTGGAGCTTTGTCAGCAATTTGGGGGTTCTCAGACATGTGCAATAAAACTAAACATGGCATCCATAAGAGAGGATGTCATTCCATTGTGATATACGTTCATAATTGAGTACACTAACGAAGAACACCGATTGGTCGTGGACGTAGACCAATTGTATCTCTATGAGATCATGGTATTAACACAGGTTATTGAATTGTAGGTAGCCTGGCTCACAAAGAACAAGAGGAACAACATTGGGGGAGAAGGGGAATTTCAACCTCTTTCCCTCTCTTTTTGGTGGAGTTCTATGGCTTTGAAATTTGACATCGTCCTTCAGAGCACAACATAATAAAGTTATGGGTTGCTGTTGTCCAAAAGTATGTTAAAATAGGAATTGGTTTTGTATTCGGCCCAATGCTAAAGGGCTGGCCGACTCTAAATAGAGAGTTATTCTTTGAGTTATTTAAAGGAAAAGTTGCAGGAGTGCCCTAATGCAGCTTTTCTTTAACTAATGGAAAAAAAGTGAAATAATTGTAGGAGGCAATAAATTAATAAATAAATATTTTTGCGGACTTTTATCTTGCAGAAAAGATTTGTTGTCCAGATTTCAAGAATTGTATTTTTTATTTATTTATTTCCCTAAATATCTCTCCTTCATTTCACTGTTTTTTTATCCCACTACATGAACTCGTCCAAATAGTGTAGCTGTTCTCCTTTTGTACTTCATTTTTTCTCGTAGGAGTATGCGGAATTAATAGATAACGGACAGACAATCTCTTATGTTGTCCACTATGTAATGTTTGGGCTCGCAAGACAGCAAAACTGTTGGAAGGATTTGATAAAACTTTGTAGGCATGACCCTAGGATGCCTGAATAGATTTTAGAAAAAAACAAAAAAAAACATTTTCCCCCCTCCAAAAGTGGCACCCCTGGTGGGTAAAAAAGGATTTTAAATCTTCCATACTAAACAAAAAAAAAAAAATCAACCTAAAAGGAAAACCATGGCCCAGTGTTTGAAGCACAGGTCTCCCACGCTTGAACAAGGATGTTCTATTCCAGGCCTGGGCTTCTTTTTTTTCCCCTCATGATAAGGGCTCAATTCGTCGATCCTGACCCACTCCTGTTTCATAAATATGTAGATAGGTATGTATATTTGTGTATAATACACTTTACTGACAAAGACCCAACCAAATGGAACCCGCTCTTTAGGGTAAACACATTCTATACCAAGGATGGTTTTTAGCCCAAAAAGATTGATCCATCTGAATAGTTGTGTAATATCTGCTGCCATGAAACACTCCTTCAATAACTACCATTCATCAAAATGTGTTCAGTTTTAGTTGTTTTTTTTAAATTTTTATCCCAGCTGAGCTAAGTGTAACTGATTTATCCTGCTTTCAAATCCTAGACCATATTAATTTTTCAAAATCCTGGATTTCTCCTCCTAAACTATGACACCTATTAAGATAAAAATCTCAGGAAATATGCAATTTGACCTGGTGCATGTTGTGGGGGCATCAAAATTTTCAAAAAATATTCAGAATCCAGGTCTGGGCTCCTTTTGTCCCCTTTCCCTCCTTTTTCCCAAATAACTAGGTAGCTAGGCCTGCCTTTGGCTGGTGGTGTTTAACTGTGGGGGATTCCTGCCCAAACAATACCCATCTTCTTACTTCTCCGTGATTTCCATGGCATTGGCTGGATTAAAAAATATTTACATTATCATATTCAAACTCCACCCCCACCCAATTTATTTGTTTTAAGCTCATAAAGCAGGTAAGGGTTAGTTTTGGAAGTTGCTGATCACCAACTGGACTGAGTTTGAGAGTGGTTGACAATTTAAAAGAGTGAGTAGCATCAGTAATCAGGGTTGGAGGTACCACAGATGAAGAAGATGAAGCATTCGTCCATAGTTAAGCAGCATAGTTAAGCAGCGAAGCAGCAGGATATCTGAAGCAGCAGGATATCTGAAGCAGCAGGATATCTGAAGCAGCAGGATATCTGAAGCAGCAGGATATCAGACTTCTTCTTCAAATAAAATTTGGGCTAAGTGTATATGAGGTTTGAGGGTTGGGTCTGATAGCTATCTTGGTTAGCTATGTAGATTGTGGTGGTGGGATATTAGTGTCTTTTTTCCTCCTCTGCTAGCCATATTATACACTCTGCCTCTTCTCTCCACTGGAGGTATGCTGTGTTGTTCTCACTGTTGGTGGATGGACAACAACAACAACAACACAGTACCTCTACTTAATTGGTATTTTATGCTTTAGGAATATTTGGTTCAAGTTTTCCCTTTGAGTAGTGTGCCCCTTTAATTATGTCCTCCCTCCTCTACAGTAGTTCAGTAGTGACTGAGGCCCCTGGTAAATGCACCTGTGCACTTACTTGTGGCCTGTAGCTCAGTACAAGGCCCTGCACAGGACACTGGGGGAGGACGTGGAGGACAGACATGATGACGGAGTGGTGACTGTCACTCACCAGGACATGCTGTCTGCCCTGAAGGAGGTCAGGCCGAGTGCCATGAAGGAAGTCACGCTGGAAGTCCCGAAGGTAAGGATATCCCCTAGCCCTAGCCCTAGCCCTAGCCCTAGCCCTGGGATACCAGTACGAACCAAAGACTAACTTAAGTCAGTGGGGCCAGGGTAGAGTCTCAGTAAGTGATACTGTAAATGGAAACAGGAACTATCAGATACTTCCATAGGCCATTTACTGTGTGATTGAGCAAGTACCTATCATATTTACAGACAGTTAGAGAGTACAGTGAAATGTAGTAGAGATGTGTTGTGCATGAGTTCTATAGACATTTTATTGTTGTTGTTGGTCATTATTATTCTGTCTATTTCCTCCCCATGGACTGGAGGTGTACTGGTGTGATGTGGGAGGCAATGAGGAGGTGAAGCAGAGCATGAAGGAGGCAGTGGAATGGCCTCTGAAGCATCCTGAGGTAAGTTCTTCTATAGTACACAACATCCAACTACAATCTTAGCTCTACTGCAGGCCTAGTGTGGAGCTGTTGAAGAAACAATTCATTAAGTAATGTACTTACCTAGTGTGGGCTTGTATGCTGCAGAAGTAGCCAATATACATATAATCCAATTTTAAGTAGGTGTATGTGTCTGATTATCTAAATTTTCTGAATGTGATGTTTTCAGTCCACATGGCCAGCACAATTGTTGATGTAACCTTCTGCTGATTATTGTTCAAGAATGCAGACCACTTGGTCACACATTGAATAGTGGATGGAAGTATTTTGCTGTCATGGGTGCGTGATACAATAACTGTCAGAGGTGCCCATTTGCCTCCTCTCTTTCCCTCTCTCTCTCAGATGTTTGACAGGTTAGGGATCAGACCACCAAGAGGAGTGCTTCTCTATGGTCCTCCTGGATGCAGCAAGACCATGGTTGCTAGGGCACTCGCCACAGAGAGCGGCCTCAACTTCATGGCAGTCAAAGTGTGTTTTTTAAAAGTACAGAGTTTCACACCGTGTTATGCATCTGGGAGGGGTGGGTGTGTGTCTGATTACTGTATATATATTTTTTAAACACACAGGAGAGTCTGTGAAGAGAGGGAGGCTTTTAAATAGTGTTTTCTTCATTTCTTTATTAAATTTTTGAGGTCAGGTTTTCATTGAGGCTTAAAGTGTGGAAGATGTTGTGAAAGAGTTACCAGTATTGATTTTTATGATGTTGTTGCTCTAGGGTCCAGAGTTATTTAGCAAGTGGGTTGGAGATTCTGAAAAGGCAGTACGTCAAATTTTCAAAAGGGCTCGAGCAGCTGCCCCTGCTATTATTTTCTTTGACGAGATTGACGCATTGGCTGTCAAGCGTAAAGGGTCAGTCATTTGCACTTTTTTTGCCTGGGACCAAATCATGCTCTTCTTTGTTGTGCTCTGATTACATGTCTCCTCAGTGAAGGGTCGACTGTTGGAGATAGAGTGTTGGCGCAGCTTCTGACAGAGATGGACGGAGTGGAGAGTATGGGTGATATCCTGATCGTAGCGGCCACCAATAGACCCGACATGATCGACAAGGTGTGAGTTTGATCTCATAAGACTCTATACAAGCCACTACACAACAACTCAGTTGCATTCCCCAGGAATGTGAATGCTAATAATTTGTGTCCACTTCTTATGGAGGTAGAGATTTTCTGTCAGAGCTCACAAAAGAATGAAATTGATTCTTGCTGCACAAGGTGCAATGAGGCAGAAGCAGATATGTCCATGAAAAACAAAAGTATCCACCTTCACTTGAAGCAAATTCCTGGAGAGTAAAAATATCCATGTCTATGCAAAGTAAAAGCTCCAAGCCTGTTGTAACAATGATAGAGAATCTGAGGTGATATTCTGAAGATCTGAAGATCATTGTGTGTGAGCATCTGCATACAGTAATCTTGTGGCTCATTATAACAAGGCTTGTCATGTACAATATTGGTATGCTAGCAATATATAATTGGGTCTTTGACCATTTATAAATGTGTTTATGATATTTAAATTTTAACAGTTGAGAAGATTCCTGAGATGGAAAAAAAATCCTAAATTTTTTTTTTCCTTTCTCACCCTGGAGAAATCTAAAGTATAACTTCAGAGTGTTTATGATCCAGCAGGTACATTAAGAGCCGTTGCCTCTACACAGGAGTATATTATCTGAGCCCTAACATGCATGGTTCATAAAACATACTTAATGGCAAGCAAGCAAGGAAAGGTATCACCGAGTTGTTTTTTTTTGTCCTATTGTATAGAAACTCCAGAAAGACTGAAATATGCATTAGTACCTTTTTGGTACTCTGGGTGAATAGAGCATGGAACAAGGCCTAAGGGCTTATCTAATCATCACCTTGTACATGGATATGTAGTGGATGTGTCCACGCACTACACACACCTGACAACCTCATTTCATAATCAAGAATAAAATATTTAAATGTTTTCACTGTCCTCTATATTGCTATTACCACAGGAAATTTTGTTTTGGAAAAACTGTTCTGATGTTCACTAGATTAGCCACAATAGGAGAGGGAAGGGCGGGAAGAAATGGGAAAACTGAAGTATCTTCAAAATACTAAATTCTATGACACTTTTTGCTCTTCGTCCAATAATGTGGTTATGGTTGTCAACAAATGGCTGTTATCTCCCTTTATAGGTCTGTGCCAACAACTCCAATTATAGCCTCCTTGGTAGCAATGTTCTTACACAACCAACTGCAAAAGCATAGCTCCTTTGGATGAGAGGTTTACTTACTGTTTTACCAAGAGGCATGATGTTATATATCTGTGATTTTGGATCAATAGAAGATTTTTGCCTGAAAAAAAAGTATCCAAACTGAAGTATTTGGTTGTAAAACATGAAATATTGGTTAAAATTTGCTCTCTGTAATATGTGGAAATTGACTCTTGACTGTATTGATGGTCAGTGGTGCAGTGACAGAATTTGTGATCCTTACTTACCATGTCCCAGTTTCACTCGTCTCCACTACTAGCTTGGATTAAAACTTCGGCAAAGACGACAATGCATCAACTGCAATTGCTATAGATTTACCTCAGCCGTTTAGCACAAGATCTGCACGCATATCCAAGCAGTGTTTTACTTGGAAGATTCAACGATCAACTTTAGGACATTCGAATGAGAGGTATGGGTTTCCAGTGCTCTCGGCATATTGGGATTGGATAGAGCTTCTTCCTTTTCCTTCCATTATTCCAGTTGCATTCTTTCCACAGCAAAATTATTTATCCATGGAAAGAAGAAAAAAATCATGGTATGCCTCACAGTACTGTTTCGTAGCTTCCATAAAATTTCTGCAGGATAAAATTATGCCTGCCTAGAATAATTGTGGTTTAAACTTAATGCTGCTGCAGCTATCATTGTTGGGCTGCAACCAGACTCCTTCAAAGTGCAAATTTAGCAACACTTACACTATCTTAGCTGTGATACAAGCATGTGTATAAGTAGTCCTTAATTAGGAGTACTTAGTTGGTATTGATTGAAAGCCATGGTACATTTTTGTAAGTGGAAGCTGCTGCATTTGAATTAAACTAGATTCCATTTCTATGTGCTTCAGTCAGTATAGATCGCAGACTATCCTCTTAAATTGTTTCCATAAGATTAAGAGCATTTTGCAATAACTGCATATCTTGTCCATCAAACATTCCTTAAACATTTATGCACAGATAAGTATTGTGTTATGCAGTATATTTCATTTCTGCAGGCATTGTTACGTCCAGGCAGGATAGACAAACTCATTTATGTCCCACTGCCATCTGGCCTCACACGAAAGGAAATATTTCAAGTATGTGTTGTGGTGATAGGATAATAATTACTGGCATATTGGCTATGTGAAAAAAAGGTGGGGGGGGGGGGGGAGAGAGAAAAAAATATCAACAGCTTTAAAAACTTTTTTTTTGTCTAATGTTGTATCTTCCCATTAAATTCTGTGCTGATTAATATTCTATTGTCCCTCACATTTTTTTAGATACAGTTCAGACACATTCCAGTTGGTGATGATGTTTCCCTGGACCACCTGGTAGAGAGAACAACAAGCTACTCTGGGGCAGAAGTGAGTGTTGTTGTTTTTATTTTATATATACTACAGGCAGTTGTTGTTTTTTTGGTCAACCTTCGTTTACTTTCTGGCTGAATTGTCTCACTTTATAAAGTGGAAATAATGACTTCAGATTATAGTACCTCAGTGTAATACTGTATTATTGGCGATGTATACCTCTTTCCAATCCATTAATGTTAGAGGGTAGGTCTTCCTGACAATCAGCCCCAGCACACTACAAGAAGACTGCTCTGCTGCTGCGAAGAGGCATTTTTCCTTTTAAAAATGTCGTTACAGAACAAGGTGATATAGTGCACTGTCCAACCTACCCCCTCAAATAGTAATGAGCCACCAGGAATGCCACTTTACAATCAGTATCTGAAAATTAGAGAATCCATCATACTGAGCACTAAGAAACTTGGAACTCACAGATGCCCATAACGCATGGCTAATCATCAAACAAAGCTGTCCTATTTCCAAACCAAACCTACTGAATGTGATTAAAGTCACCAATCAGAATGGACAAGCAAAGGGAGAGAGGTCTTCGTTCCTTGAATTCTCTTGGTGCCAACAAACTACTTTGGGGGGGGGGGCTTAGCCATTTTCACTGACTCAAGTTAATTTTTGTGTATTATTGTGTGCCCTTTGATTTATCTCTCTCTCCTCCAATCACTTAACCAAGTATTAGAACAATTAAAGCAGAAATAATCCTTAATTAGAACTTTCACATTTCTGTAAGAATTTGTGCATAAAGCTTACTTTGGAATAGATTGGTCGCTAAAATGGGGCAATACCCCAACAAAATAGAAAGACCTCCTACTAATACTTTATACAAAATGAACAAATTTAGAACTGCAAGAGGCCTAAGTCTCTATCTTCTCCTGATCAGCGAGACCACTTTTAATGAAATCTTCAGGATAGGACTATTTGGTCCTGGGAAAGGTTTCCTTCCAAAAAAATATGAATCTTACTCACTGTTATGGCAGCCACAAGTATTTTCTTGAAATTTGTCTACTTCTTGTAAAGGGTCATATTGCTAAAGTACTGAAATGGGTTAATCCCCGTAATAAATAAACCCCCTACTTACTGTATTAAGTGTATAGTGTTTTCTCATGAATAATTCATGATTATTATTATTTATTTTATTATTATTTTATTTTTTTGTTCCTGTTTTTGCAGTTACTGGAACCATGCTCAACGAGATTTTAGTTTTATGTATAAATATAGCAGAGCTATTGAAGCACACCAAACTAGTCAGCTTTTTATCAAGATTTAATTGCTAAACTAGTCTTTATCTGGAGGAAAAAAATTACAAGAACTCTTCATTGGCCCTGCCACTTAGTCCTATAACTGGACTTGGATGAGCATGTGATTGATCCCTGATGAATATTATTGAAATTAATTGTCCTTCAAATTCAACAAGGTGAATTTTAGCTGAAACCTGGGTTTCTACACATTTAGAGATAGAGAGAGAGATAGATAGATAGATAGATAGATAGATAGATAGATAGATAGATAGATAGATAGATAGATAGATATATATAAATCCAGAACAGCTGCATTTGTTATGTTTAGTGCCTGGTACTTCAACCAAAACACACCACAGGCACACTTGTACTCTTGGTTAGTTGTGGTAGTATCTATAATAATATTAAAAATGTATTATTTCTTGGGTTAAATACTTTACCAGAACTGAAAAAAATTTTTTGCTAATCAATCTATCTATCTGTTTGTTTGTTTCTTTGTTGTTTATATTAGGTTGTGTCCTTATGTCAGAAAGCTGCTCTGTCTGCCATGCAGGAGGATATAGGCACAGCATGTGTCTGCCAGAAACACTTTGAGAAAGCCTGTGCCAGCATTTCTCCACAAACTGATGCCAGCACAATAGAATTTTACGAGAAATTTAAAAAATAATTGATTAGGAATATTTTCTTTTGGGGGCTGAAATTTGGTGCATTTTATTTATATGTAAATTTTTGGATAATTTATTTTCCTTATCCACTCTGTGATCCTGTTACAATGCTGGACATCTGATGATTAAAACTTCCTATTCTGACTTTGTGGCGATACCTTCCAGATTTATTTTTTCCACTTATATATAGTTGGTCTCTTTTCAAACATCATTCAACAAGGAGAAAGAGAAATTGAGAAACCAATTAACTGATTGGAGTTACGAAGCTGTGTTGTATCAGCCTTGATTTACACAAATCAATATTTTCTGATGCCGGCAACACATGGAGAATTCTGCCAATAGATAACATTTTTAACACAAGTATTAATGTGTGTGAATCAAGCTGATGCCACATTCCTTGATAACATTTTTAACACAAGTATTAATGTGTGTGAATCAAGGTTGATGCCACACTCATCTTAATGCTTGTTCTGTTTGTGCACTTATGTACCCTGTTCCATATTGTGATTTCTCAGACAGAATGGGAGCATGCATAGCTTGCTTTAAGTTAGGGAGTTGGTGTGTGTGTGGTGGGTTCCTATGTGGCTGGGTTTTATTCTGATCTTCACCAAACTTCCTTAAGTTATAACACCCCAGGGTGACCCTCATTAAACACTGTATATTTGATCCCTTTAGGCCCAATCAGCTCAGAGGGTTAATGAACAAACTGATCTTCACCAAACTTTGTTATGTCCCCAGGGTGACCCCCATCAAACCCTAAAATTTTAGCCCTTAATTTGGGAGTAGTTACCGGACAAACGAAAAAATGAATTGAGATTTATAGTAAGATATGATATTTCAATAATAGATCCATCCACATTATCAATGGATAGTTAGGCATCTCTACTAAGTTTGTACCATAATATGTAGCTTGTTCAAAAATGAAATTAAGGTAAAGTATGGATAGGGGTTAAACTTATGGGGAAAGAAAAATAAGAGGGGGAAAGATTGAAGTAATAAAGATTTTGTGATTTGTTGGGCAAGCTTGGGATATGCAGCTCTGCTTCTCTTGCAAGTTTAGTGTGTAGCCTCAAGGATACTGTCATTTTAATGAATGGATGAGCTCCACTTATTTCTTAACTCTTTCTTTTATCAATGTCAAACTTTATGAATCATTGAAATTGTTTTTGTTCTTTAAAGGGAGTGTTTGTTTGTTTTGTTTTGTGTTGTTGTTTTTTTGTTTTCCAGGAAAATGTTAGTGTAGTATATATGTAGAGTAGTTATCCAAATGTTTTATTCTAATTTAAGTTTAAAAGAGTGATGACTATGAATAGGTTTTCCACAAAGCAGTCAAAATCCCAACAGGCCTGGTGATATGGATTCATGCAACACTTTCTAAAGTGGTGACAAGTGTTTATTGTTCAGTTAGATTTAGAAAGAATGTTGCTATCTTTAAAAGCTTTAAATATATTTAACTAGGTTAGATAACCCTATTATTTTACTATGGCATATATAGTTAATTAAAATAGCAAATAAGAATAAGAAATAATTAGTACTAGGACAAGAATTTACTTATGCATTATGCATGGCAGAGTCAAGCCACAAAAGTGGGGAAGGGGGATTTTTAATTGTGCAGAAGTCCCTTTTTTGAGACACTCCCATTGGAAGGCCACCTCATTTGAGAGACCACTTTTTACAGGCAAAATGCATTTGCAGTATAAACTTACCTCTATTGGAAGACCACCTCTTTTGTAAGACCTAAGACTGCCCTAAAATTTTAAGACCGTTATAGAAACTCAAAACACTTGCATGTATTGTTTACTTGGTGGTTGCACCTGCTAACTATGCAATATATATTATGACTCTTATGATTTGCAGATGTAATGGTTCAGGCACATTTTAAGTGTGCAGTCTTCCAAAGATGCGTACAAATACAAATACCTTGACCCTAGAAGAAGAAATTGCTGTTTTGCTGGCAACCAAACATCTATATGAATTTGACATTTTACTCTTGCTCATGATGACAAGATAGATCTGTTGTAGATTATTAAAAAATCTAACTACTTTAGAGATGACTCAGCCAGATGTGACTAATAAGGCCAAACAAACTAAAAGATCTGATTTTATGAAATTCTAAAACCGCCCAACTATAAATTTATATACACATCTTTACTGTCATAATAACAATTTTAAAATTTGACTCCACCCATTCTCTATTCCCCCCCTCTCCTCGACTGGAAGACCAACTCTTTTGTGAGACCGCTTTAGGTCTGATTTAAGGGTGGTCTCTCAAAAGAGGAACTACTGCATATGAAAAAAAAAAGAAAAGAAAAAATAACTTAACACTTCCACTTTAATTAAACCACACATACCCAGTTAAATTATAAAATTATGCAAGCCGTAACAATTATAGAACACAGCATAACAACATGAGAAAAAAAAGGGGGGGGGGGGGGGGGGGGAATTTTTTTTAAAGCAAATGGAAATGGGACCCATCCCAAGACACTCCCTGACCTCTATCTATACTTATATGTGTCGGTAATTATTGTTGGTTTGTTACCTAAGATAAACCAAACTGTGAATCCATGACTGAGCCCACTATGAATCTATCGTGTGTTCTTTTCCCTGTAGCAATACCAATCCACTTCCTCGCCATGAGTACAACATGCAAAATATGTACCAACGCACTAACCAAAACCAGCCAGACATTTTCAAAAAAATTTTTTTGCCATAATAACTAGCATGGCTATAAAACTGATAGCTATTGCTTCTCCAGAATTAATAGTCACATTTGTTGTAGAGATGTGAATATTGTTTCTGGAGAAAGTAATAGCTCTCAGTTTGCAGGATCAAACCTGACCAACCAACCAACCTTCTGTGGCACATGAGTTTTTATGGGAACAAATACTTCATAATGGCCTGAAGTTCAACAATTACATAAGGATAATAAAACTCACCTTAATAAGATTTGTTAGAAGATTCAGAGCATTCTAATTAACAGGATGCCTAGAATAAGAAATTTCTTGTGGGGAACTACCACCATCCTATTGGCTTTTGGAGCCTCCTTACCCTGGTGTAACAAGTCGTTCACTGTATTTTTTTTTGTACCACAGCAACCATCTTCACTACTGTCAATATCTCCTAGATATATTTGAAAATGAGTGACTGATGCACACTCTGACAGGATATTCACAAATACAACTCACCTGTTGTAGCATACACCAGTCTTGCCAGTAGATTGCCCCTTCTATGTGGGGGAAAATTTGGTCTCCAACCACCAGGCAAGCCTTTTCCTTTCACAGAGATTTATCAACAGACATTTTGAAACAATTCTATTCATTTGAAAGTTAGGAAAGGTTGAATAGGCATTAGATGTAGCTATGAGCCTGGAACCCACAATTAGGGTGTTCAATCAATAGTTATTATGTCAAAGAAATCACTCTGCTCAATTTTTGCTTGTATGAGGGAAGCCAGTTTCTGTGAATCAGGAACTTCGCATGTGGTAATTGGGGTCTGTGTAGTTATTTATATTGTGTGTATTCCAGGTGTATTTCACCTACCACAACCACTTCTTTATAAAAAGGGTGAGGATCAAGTTTCATGCTGGTTGAAGTTGGGTGGGAATTATCCCAGCTGCTTTCTTCTTTATGAATAAAAAAAAAGAAGAAAAAAAAAAAGAGAGTAAATTAGTGTGGGTGTTGTAAATCATATAACTCAAAACCAGAACCTGCTTCACTCCCTCCTGCCAAATGCTCCATGACCTTCACTCTCCCATCCAGTAAATAGTATTGGATATCATCAAGCATCTTGATAAGCATCTGGACTGTTCCCTGAACATTTACATTTTTAAATTTTTTTTATTGATTTATGTTTTGTTTTATCACATTGAATGAAATTGAACCTACTAATTGATTATACCATTTCTTAATTAGTTCTTGACCAGGACCATGTTAATCTGACAAGCAACCAGGTAGTAGAAAAGATAAGACCAATTCCCATGTATTATTGGGAAAAAAACCCACCCTATGGGCAGTTTTTAGGTCAACCTTTGGCCTCTTGTAACCACAAACTTGTTCAGTTTGCTTACTGTTTTTAATGGGATGGGGAAGGGGTGATTTTATAGGGCATTGCCTCTTCTCCATAATTCAGCCATTCCCAAGTAAATATTTAGAAAGACTTTGCCCATTTTGAATTGAGAGGGCTGTGCTGTAATAGAAAGACAGAGCTGTGGATGCACCTGTAGTAATTAGTGTCCTGAACTAACTTGGATTATATTTTTTGTATGATTAATTTACTGTGTGGTTTACAAACACAACTTCCTCTTTTAAAGTTTTTTTAAATACCAGATCAGATTACTTTTTTTTTTGGTTACTTATGAATAGGAAAGTTTGTCTGAAGTATCTTGCCTAAGCCCTAGCCAAATTTTCCCCAAATCAATCTCAAGCAACCCCTGAAAATTTCAAGATTGGTCCTGGTGTCTGGGAAAGAGATGCATTGCACACAGACAGGCACCACACAATTGCATGTAAAGATTAGACCAGTTCGAAATAAATTGCTGATATGAGAACAGTTTAAATAGATGCATTGTCATGGATAAACACATACGATAAGCCACTTGTATTAAACCACATCATTAAATTAAAAGTTAACAAATTGGATACTGTATTATGCTTGCACAATTACAATAATCAGAGTGAAGTGAGATTATTGATGGATTTTGACAAGTGTGGACATAATGGTTAAACTCAAAAGAAAAACTTGGAACTCAAAAATAACATGTTGAGGATATGGCATTAAGTTTATTGGTTTGAGAGAGGGGAGGGTGGAGTGCGGCAGAAGGAAACAAGCAACATGAGATGGACATACCGAGCAGAACAAAAAACTTAATTACAGATGCCGTTTAAATAGAATAACAATAAAGAACCAATTATTTTCCCTGTCCACCTAAGGCTCGCCTGCCATGTGGAGTCACACTGTACCCTGTGCTGCCAGGAGCTTCTCCCGCAGTTGCTTCACTCTCGCTTCCTGAAGAACAACATCAGACTCGGACACACGCAGGCCCTGTTTGTTAGCCTCAGTAGAGGCTGAAGTAGATAGGTTTCCACCTGTGCCTCCTTGCGCTGCAGTTCTCATAGTCTGTTTTGGTGTGATGGTGGACACTGGTCTAGTAACGGGATTTCCTGTGGAAGTCCGCTTGATCATCTTTATGGCTCCGTGTGTAGGACTGAAGATGGTATTGCCGGCAGAGAGGATCATGTTGGGTGGTTGGGCCGACACGTTCGCTGCAGTCTTGGCCTGATGGTTGTTATCCTTCCGAAATTTTGTAGATGCAGGATATGATGGAGAAGCTGTTCCCTGACTTCCACTTCCTCCTAGTTTCTGTTGCTGATGTGCCTTGATGCCATGTGCCAGCAAACTAGGAGTGACATTTCCTATGGCATTCTTTAAGAGAGGGGGGATGCTACAAGGACTGGTAGTGGTTGACTTGTGATTCCCCAGGAGATTGCTCAGAAGGGAGCTTGCCGGTAGTGGGTTAGTTGAGTTCAAGGCTTGGACACCATTGCTATTTTCAACAGCACTTCTTGTGCCCTTCGGCAGCTTCACTCCTCCAGGCGGGACAGTCTTGTCACCTGCATTAGTCTCGACACGACTCATGTTGGGTTGAGCATTCAAACCCTGAAGTCGTTCAATATCTACATTTATCTCTGTTTTGGTGCTGTGGTCGTACACCACATAGCCACGAAGTGCGTTTTCCCACCTAACAGGACGATTGTAGTGCGTGGATGAGGTGGGGGAAGATGAGGAGGAAGTCGAAGAAGTTGACGATGGTATTGGAGGTGTGTTCTGATTCTGTGTAGCCTTGGGCATTGATGGAGATGGAGGATGCGGTGATGGCAAGAGAGGGATGGGAGACTTAGTTGTGGTCTGTTCCTGAGAGTTTGATCGGTTTTGGCTGCCATTCACAGGAAGTGGGCACTCCGTACTGTCCATATGAGAATTGGAAAGAGGGACACAATTTGTTTGGTCCGAAGTATCCATGGGCTCAGGATTGGTGCACACCACCACCTGCTCCCTCTTGGGCTCAGGGATCCACGTTACTGGAAGCTTAATGACTCCACATGTGCGCCGAATTGGACCTGAGGGACCAAGAGGGTTTATGCTCAGAGGTCGGACATGCGAGGACTTGTGGACCACATCAATAACCCTCCTAGCACTGCGATCTCTTGCTCTACGCTGCGAAGTACCACACCCACTCATGGCACCCCTACTGAAGTCGAAAGCTGTCAAGTCTGCGCACTCACCAAGAAACCGAGCTATCTGGGGCTTTGATCTAAACTTCTTTCCGCATGGACTGTATAGTGGGGGGAGGGGGTGGTGGGGGAGAGAGATCAACATACACAAAGTTAAAGAGTAACTGACATGTATGATACATATCATGATTTCTTTTCATGCAGAAGTTGACATTGCCTCACGGCAACTATTACAGCACGATATAAATTGTGTACATAAGAAGGCACAATAGAGAACACAGTTACATATGTTACGCCTGTTTCACAATTCAATGGATGATTAGTCAAGGGACGACTCAGCAATGTTTTGAGTTAAACAGAAGTACGTACATAGGAATTTGACAGGCATACATTATTTACAGACAATAGCTACGCATGACATTGTGTTACCATGTCACTTTAAATACGATAACCAAAGACGTGACTAATTAAATTCATATATTGAAACGTTAAAAATATCAAGATAAGGCATTGTAATGATCACTATCTCTGTACTTTATCAAGAAGACAAATTATGTTCACAAGAATGACTCACCTGTAATAATATACATCTGTCTTGCCAGCAGATTGTCCGTTCTTCCTGGTGACAACTTCTCGTTTCCAACCATGAGGCAACCCTTTTACCTTCATCTCTGATTTTGAGGTATGTGGTTCTGACAGAGACTCATCAGATGTTAACAAAGGCATGTCCTGACACAATTCCTGTGATCTGAGGTTAGAATACTTCAATAGGACACTTGTATGGGATAGAACTCACAACTCGGTGTAAATCAGTAGCTACCACAGAGTAAGTACTACTTACAGATTCAGCGAGAACTCAAAAGGTGTAAAAACCGCCCTTATTTTACTACCTGGGTTTCCAGCAACTCCTACTATTGCGGGAGGCCAGCAGCCGTGAATTAGAACTTTATGGTACTTGCAGACTGGTATTCTCATAATTGGAATTGGAAATTATTTTTTTAGTTCGTTAATTATATAGCACTACAACCGCCAATTATAAGTGGGCAGTCCAGAGGTGGGGGGTGAGGCAGCTGTGCAGCTGCATATTATGGCTGATGAACTAGGCAAAGTTCTTATTTTTAGTGGGCTTTCTGCTTGGTTCTCCTGCAGTGTAAACCCTACTGTAGTAAAATTATGGGGTAAGTTATATAATTCCATTCCTCAGCCCGTGGAAAATTGCAAAATGGTGTGTGACCAGGAGCTTAGAGCTGTAAAGTAGCTACTACTTTTTCTCTCTCTCTTTGCACAGTGCAGAATGGTGGGACTTTAGCAAGAGAGGAGGAGGCAAACTACCTCTTCAGTGATGATTCCCTCACCACAGATACTGTTAGGTAAATTAATTCCAGCTGCATAGCTGTATCTGTTGTATTAGTAGCAAGCAGCAAGGGGGTGGGTACCTGTCAGGGATAAGATTGCCTATTATTCTTATTAGATAAGAAATGGTTTGTAGCTGACACCAACAAGTCCTAGTTGCAAAACTTGGCATGGAGGTGCATTTTGCTTTTTCTCTCCTCATTATGTAGTATCTAAAGCACTTAATTACAACAGGGAATTGGTGGAGCTATAATAAAAGATAGTTGCATATTCACAAGTTGGGGGAATCTTGTGAGATTTAATGTACCAATATATTTTGTGACAGGTTATTTAGTTGGCAGAAATGCTTGGTAATGGTAAAGAGCTCATTGATTCAAGAGATGCTTCAGAAGAAGTGTCTGATCAAATCAGCCATTCTCGATAAGCACCTCCTCCCTCTACACTTTAAGGACAGTGGTAGTGTTGATTCAGCATTCACCACCTCAGACTCTTCCACCACCAGTGAGCCAGAGGAAGAGAGGAGCTCTCTGTCTGATGCTATAGAGAAAACTTCATCTCCTTGCACCCAGTATAATACAATTTGGAACAGATTGGAGGAAGACAGCTTGACCACACCCATAGAAAGTTTGTTTTAATCATTATGTCACTAGTAATGAATACAGGGCATTGTGGGGTGAGCTTTTCTTCATTTTTGGTCCACTCTGGGAAATACATACATACATACATACATATATATATATATATAAATCGTAATTCTGTTGGTCTCTGAGTTGCAGGATTTAGAAAACTGCTGAGCCGATTAGGATGAAGTTTGGCATGAGTACTTGGGATGGGTATTTGATCGCTTTTACATCATTAAATTTGGAATTGCAGTATTTTAGTGTATAATCTATCTGTTCCTATTTTTATGTAATTGCTGGGCTGATAAGGACAAAATTTGGCATGGGGTTGGTGGGGGATGGTTTTAAATATACTTTTTGATTGTAGCATTTTTGCCTATCTATCTATGTCACATCTTTCTATTCAGTTGTATAGCTGGGCCGAATTAGATGAATTTGGCACCATTGGAATGAGTGGCAATGGTTTTAAAATTGTAATCAAATTTGGAACTGAAGTATTTGTGATTAATTTTACTTTTTTCTATTATTTTCTGTGCAACAGCTAGGCCAAATTTTGGCATGGGTGGGGGATGGTTTAAGAATAATAAAATTTTTATTTGCAGTATTTAGCTTATCCATTTATCTATTGTGTTTGTGTATAACCACTAGGCAGATTGGGGTGAAATTTGGCATAAGCACTAGGGTTGGTTGGGAGATGATTTTAAAATAGTAAAATTTGTATCTTCAGTATTTGTGCTTATCTATCTATCTATCCTATTACACATGTTCACAACCAATGGGCCTATTGGGATGAAATTTGACATGAGCCCTTAGAGTAGGTGGGGATGCTTTTAAAATAATGAAATTAGGAACAGCAGTAACTATTGCTTATCTATCCATCTTCTCTCTTTTTTTGTATTTTTTTAAACATTATCTTACTGGTTAGGACCTTCGCTCTTGGTTCAAACCTACTGAGTTATGAAAAATCTCTCAGTTGACCCTTTTTTTCACCTTTTCTTTCTTCCTCAACCTGGCTTGGGCTTCCTCCATAAAGTAAAGGAAAATCTCCAGAGTCAGGCCAGAATTCTTCAATTTCTAAAGAAAGGCCATGGAGAAAAGTAAATAAACTAATACAGCTGCAGGTTGTAAGAAGCAGCAGTTGAGTCTAGTATCCAGCTAATTTTGTCACCTGCAATTTATTGGGGTTTTTTTAAAATTATTTATTACTAAAATAGGTTTTTTCTGTGATTTTCCTGTATAAAAAGGAATGTGTATGTCCCTCCATCCATCCTCCTGGTCTGTCCATAACCCTAAATGTGTTAGAAAATTAAAAGGGTATTTCCTGAGGTCTAAGGAAGAGGAAATTTGGTTCGAAGATAGGTATAGTGTCAAGGTTAATGCCTATTTTCTTAGCATTTTCTAAAGATAATTTAAACGGAGGTAATAGCATTTAGTGTTTTTTTTAAACATTTTTTTATCCAAAATAAACTCACCACATCCACTTAACCTCCTTTTTGTGTCAGGAGGCCCCCACATTCCAACCTTGGGGTTTTAATATTGCCCAAGTTACTCCCCTGGTCACTTGTGGATCCCTTCCGTCCCTGTCCCATCGTTAATGTCTCCTGTGCTTTGTTCAAAACTCAATGATTTTAGCTAAAGAATTGCTCAAGGTTCCCTTTCGTCTCTACCCCATCATTAATATCTCCTACCAATGCTTTGTTCACAACTCAACGTTTTTAGCTAAAAAAAAAATACAGATCTAATTTGACCTGTAGCCTTCAGAGCTGTACTAGCAATAGGGGAATAGGGGACTTTCGTGGTTACGTCAGGTACTACCTACCATGCCTACTTAGGTATCAGTGAACCTGCAGCATGATAGAAAATGTATTGGCATTCATGACTGGCAACACTATTTTTAAGAACTGCAACTATAAAATAGCATCTGCTTTCACCATACTATTGGAATAGAAACTTTATAAAATTTCCTGCTGCTGATAATTAATTCTAGAATATTCTCAACTATAATTGTGGAGGATAAATAGTGTAAGTGAATGAAAATGTTAGTTATGACCTTGCCATTTGATTGCTGCTAGTTCTCAAATCTCATTGACAGGTGGGAGTAGGGGTGAGTGGCAGACAGTTGCCAGAGTTAATCCTGGCCCAGAAGTAGCTGCAGTACTTCTCAAAATTTTGTCAGCCAGCACTTGTGGCAACCCAGAAATTCTTGAAGGTGAGGTGTTGCCTAAGAAAGTGTTTCTAGAAGAAACAGTAGCTACATCTGGGCTGACACCTTCTCTGGCAACTATTTGACACTCACCCATACTAGTGACAACCAATGAGTTCCTAGAACTAGCTAACAAATCAAGCTCACTTGAAATGTCACCACTAATAGATCTACACTTAGGAACCATTTTATCCACAACCAAAGTTCTGAATATTATAAAATTTGCAATTAGCACACTGAAAATTTTTAAAGTTACTATTCCTATAGTATGGAAAAAGCACGAAACTATTTTTCAGTTTCTTATAAACATCATTGCCAGTCATGAATGCCAATACATTTTCTATGGTGCTTGTGGTTCACTGATACCATAAGTAGGCAATGCGGGTTGTATGTGACATAATTATGCAAATCCCCTATGAGGCATGCAAGTATTAGAAGCATCTGATTGGTTAGGCGCACTGGAACTGACGCTGGATTGGAACCAGATTCTATTTTAACGTCAAGTACTACTTGGTTATGTTGACAAAACGGAGTATGATGAATGATGTTCACAAATTCACAAGACGGTAGGTGATGGGAGGGAACAAAACTATGAGCTATTGTCATATTGTGAACCGGCGTTTAATCTCCCATTTTTAGTGTCCTGAGGCTTTCAAAATCCAGCTATTGGATTTTAACATTGGCAAGTCACTCCTCTGGTCAAGTTTTGTATGCACGCCAAGTTGTCTCTATGTCCAATGGTTTGGTAGCTCATTAGTCACGTGGGTAAGCACATACATACAATTTTGTGAGTTTAGCACAGAGAGCTCACCAAAGGTGAAGTCATAAGCTATAGCCCTAGCCCACCAGCTAGTCATAAAAAAAACATTATTTTAGATAATTTCCCCCAAAAACGGCATTTTAGGTGAAATACCTTGGTTTTAGGTAATCATCTAGAAATCCCAGCTTGAATAATTATGTAATAACCTTATCACCTTGTAAGTACCAGTGTACATAAAATAAAGTTCAGCATCCACCTTACCGCTGATAGTTCCCAATAATATTTTGGACTGGTGCAGGGTTTATCTATTAAACATTTTTATAAGTAGATTATGTTGTGCACAAGTGACAGGGAAATTACTGGTAGAATGAGGAAACTGTAATCAACCATTAAGGGAAGCCATTTTCAAAGAAAGTATAATTAGAAACACAACCACAAGTTCCAGTTCTGAAAATCCATCACTGCCACTACAAAAATGTCAATACAAAATTGCAAAACTTGAAAACAATACATACTAATTTAGTCCTTTCAATAAGACTCAGCTCTCGTGAGCTGACAACATTCTTGAAACATGTGCAAAACAGTCATTAACAAGCTTTAGATGGAAATTAGCAAAGGTGTAATGTAATTTCATATGTATTGAACTGGCTGTCTTTGGGCTTAAAATGCTATGTGCTCTTTACACTGGAGGTATCTAGTTCTGTGATTTTCCCCGTGATGAAGGTTATTTGTTGTTGTTTTTAATGGTGACCCCAAGGTTCGAAGCAATGCCTATTGCACTTTACCTGCTATCCAAGATAGCCCCTTCAGGGTACCACAGTATTCCTCCATGCTTCCTCACCATGGCGTCTTTTTCAACATCCACATCGGCTCCAATCTCAACTTTGTTTGCCTTTAATGAATATTTTTTACAAAGCTTGATATGCCGGCTACTGCAATGAACAGCTTCTTCAGCTGGTGGAGGTAAATAACCCCCTTCCTTGAGTCATCTTGTGGATGTGTGATTGTCACTTCCAGTTCTGCAGTAATATTTCAATATTTCTAACATTCCCAAAGTGCTGCACCCACAGGTTGAATGTAGCCATACCAGTTAGTATATTGTGCTGTATTAGTCATTACTTTTTTGTTGTTGTTGTTTTAATGCAGATGTTGTTCATGTGGACAACTTTAAATCCACCTATTCATCCACCTGTGTGCCGCTATTCGACTTTGTGGTGTCACAACCGGAGTTTAAAGTCTACAAAAAGACCTAACCACACCCTTCATAAATGTGGAACTACCAAGCATACATACCGTCACAGGATTCATCACAAATTCTCATCTTGCATCTATCAATAATCCTCATATTATACTCATTTAAATTCTTCATCACAACCCCCATGTCATATTCTCATGAATTCTTCATTACAAGCAAATTGAAATGTGGCAATTGAAAATGTATGAATCGGTGATATAATTAAGGTGGGACACAAGCTGAAAAGATATCTAATAGGTTGTGTTGTGTTACAGTTTGGTGATCACTGAAGGATAGTCTGGCAATTGGTATCTGTATGCCTCAAACTGACACAATTTCCTATTGTCTGTTGAATAATGAAGCTTCACGAAGCAGTCATGGCAGAAGAAACTTGGACTTGCTGGAGAGAGCTCATCTTCCTGTGTCATCCACATGGCATTGGATTGACAAGAGCAGCAAGTTTTCCTCTTAAGCTTGGTGCAGAACATAAGTCTTGGGTAATCCTCAATTAACTGGGCATCATGGGGGTTGATTAGCCTAATTGGAAACGGAAAATTTACACATTAAACATTTAATAAAGACACAACCTGTTCAATTCTAAAGTATGTACTAAAGTTGACAACACCACTTGAAGCCATCTGAGACACATGTAGTCACTTTAGCAATCAATATAAATAAATCTTAATGTCCAATCAATACAGTCAATAGCACAAAGAAGAATCTATAATACTATCACATGCAGTACCATAAAGAAGACAAACTCAATTAAACACAAGTACTAATGATATTTAATTAAACGTATAATTTTCATGTTTCACTTTTTTTTGTTTTTGTTTATGATATGAAAAGTGAACTCATAAAACACACCACACACACAATTAGACAAGGAAGTGTGTTTGGTTTGTCAATTATGTCGACGCTACATCTTGGTGGCAATCATGGAGTGCAGCCAGCATGTGAACAAAAATATGAGGAAAGGGATATAGAGTCCATATTATACATGTATCTGTCCAATGACATCAAGTGATACATAGTGAATGTACTTGCCACTGCGTGTTGTCCTGTGGGGCCTTCAGTTCACTTAGCTGCCATTGTTGACCATGCATGAGTGTTACTTGTTAGTGTGCAGTCAGCAATGTTAGTCAAGAGTACACACAAGCTTTATCTAATCATCAGTCATAGCTTAAAGGACACCATTGCTGTTCACAGACAAAGTGCTTGATCACTCGCTTGTAAGAAGTCCCCAAATTAGATTATTCTGCACATTCTCTCCTCCAACCAGTTCTCTCAAGGACTGCACACAATACATGGAATGCCTTATCAACTTATTCAGATTCACTCTAACCAGTGAAGCTGCAAAATAATTTAGGAAACACAATCCATACGGAAATAAGCATACAACCTATAGAGTGTCACTAGTTTGTTTTCTCTACAAAACTCTACAATACGATACTAGTGCAACAAGTTACCCAATATGGAGCTTGGAAGTCACCTCCAGTACTAATTCAGTTTCATGTGCCCAACCTTAAGTGTGATTAGCCTGTGGTCACCCCTATCATGAATAGCATCTTGTAAGAGTAAGGTTGGTTGGATCTAGTCTCAGCACTAAGTGCCACAAAACAGTGAGCATCCTCTAATAATAAAGCTCTTCCCTTTCTTTATCCCTCAACAAATAACGTGTGTCATCGACTAAACCACTGGACCAGCCACCTTTAAGAATGTTTGGAATGTGCTCCTACACTTGAGCTGTTGCTAATAAATTAATATTCATTATGTCGCCATGGTACCATGCATAAGAGGTTTCACATAGGATTGACCACGCTGCCAATGATCCCATCATTAAGAGGCCTGACATACTCAGGTATGTTCCAGGAATATGGTGCGTCAAACATCCAACCAATAATTCATGGCCAACGTCCTGTTGCTTTGTGTTTACTACTCGTGAGAAAATAGGCATCGATACCACAAACTGCAAACATTTAGATAATTCCAATTGGGAATCCTGTGCAGGATTACACATCCATTAATGGAAATTTACATGCACGCACGCATGAAGCACAAACAGATGTCCTGTCTTGTGTTGTTTGTCTGCATTGTTACTGACTCACGGTCACACAAGACCAAGAAAGGCTGTGTGTGTGTGTGTGTGTGTGTGTGTGTGTGTGTGTGTGTGTGTGCGCGCGCGCACGCTGGCCATCCAGTGGCCTCCAACTCCAGGTGTGGACTACTAAAGCACACCTGTTCCTAAATCACTTTATGCACAATCGACAGTACGAAGTTCCTCTTCAATCAGCCACATCAACCTTGTTCATCCACAACCTCAATCTATCTTCCTTTTATTAACATCAACACATATACCATCTCCTTGACTAGCAGTCTCCAAGGACCACCCACCCACATCCAGTGGCACCTCATATTCTATGAAGCCAGAACCTACACAGTGGACCTCAGCAGCTTCAACAGTGCATGCACAGAATCTGCAGGAGAATACCACCAGCCAGAATTGAGTGAGTTGGCACCCTGTACTCAAATACACACTAAATCCATCGAAGCCACACAATCAATTTTAGCACACTTCACAAGAATGCAACACCTGCCCCCTAGATAGGAATAGCATGCACACACGCGCACACACCTTAATGCACTGCTATTATGGACATGATATATCTCCTTTTGGAGGAAGCATGAAGTAGATGTAATGAATGTCAAGGGTCTTGTCCAAATGCAC
>OZ017779.1:14692327-14932327 GCA_963969325.1 Lycopodina hypogea
GTACCTATCTTCTGTAGGATGGAGACAATAAAGACATTCAATACAAATCACCTGAAAGAAATTATCCAGATTAGCACTAAGTTAATGAAAAAGGTCAGAAGAAAAAAGGAAAAGCAAAGTAAAGGGTTTTGGGCAAAGCCTTGCTGACCTCACATAGAATGTGCTGACACTATCTCATCCCAGACACTTGGTCCAACAGGGTTCAAAGAGAAGAAAAGAAAAAGAGAAGGAAAGAGCTAGGGCACAGTCTTTTTGCTGACCCCACTTAGACCGTGTTTACATAATTGTGGTTTGTAGTACTCATAATGCAGCTTGGCAGTTACTCCTACATGAAATCAGACCCTTCCATAAATAATTTGAAAAACAGACCTATGGGCAGGGTTTTACCCCCAACTTCACACCAAACCTCACCTAAAGACATCTTTGGGTGACTCTCATCAACTACTGAAAAATTTGAGCCCTGTACGCCCAAGCGTCTGGGAAGAGATAGAAAAACAAACAAATTTGGAATCATAGTTAGATGAAGAAGAAGGGAAAAAAAGAAAAAAATATTAAGAATTGGGTACCATTAAATTGCTGCACATCTCTGCAGTGGTGAGCTAGCGTACATATATCTCCCTAAAATCTGGCATTGCTCGATTCAATCCACCTCATCCTTCTGTACCACATGATATCTAAGGTCTTTGCCCCCCCCCCCCCCCCCCTCCACCCTCCTATTTTGCTCATGTTGAATAACAATCATATTATATGAATAATATGTGATTGGCAGCTATTCTGGTAGGAATTTTAGTACTTTCCCCCCCTCCCCCCCCCTTTCTTTTGCCTTTTTCTTTATGGTTTCAGCTAGTCAACAGTGTTGAGAGGACTTATCTAGATCAGTTCAAGATCAAACTTATCAAGATCAGATGAAGATAAATCAGGGCTCAAACACAGACAGACCGACCATACAGTGGTGAAGTCACTATCCTGCGCTAATTGCTCTAAAATGAAGACGAAAATTATCACAATTACCACCAAAATGTGATAAATCAGACACTTAACACTCCAATTGCCTTAATAGATCAGTCCACCAGAGCCACTCTCAACTGCTCTTCCAATATCTGCTTCAGATTTGGCCAAGGCTCCTGCTTCTTTGAAAAAAAGAAAGAAGTCTATCCTTGTCCATCCCACCTCATGCAGCAACTCACCTTCCACTTACCACCTGCTCTGAGCATGACCTGACCTCTCCCCTCCCCTAAAAAGGGATTGGTCAGAAGTTAACCTATGAGGCTTCAATTAAAACCACAAAGAAATTTCCAGCATTTCTTTTACCACTTTAGCCCTGGAGAAAATTGTAAAACATATAAGAACTTCAATTTGGATGTATTTTCAGAGGAACTCAGGGTTCCAGAGGACGAACTGGAACATGAACATCTATATATACATAATTCAACCTTCAACAACCACTTGCAAATCCTTTAATAATAACACCTTAATTAATCAGGAGAGTTTCACTTAGTGGTACACACAGGTCCCGCACATTGAAAGGCTAAGGCAGTAACGAAAACTATCAGTTGATTAATACGCATTGTTGCAGTTCTGTACATCCCAGTATGCATGGTAGGGATCTAAATAAGCAGATATGCAACAAAAAAAATACCCATTACCTACTCATATCTTCTTCGTCCGGCTTTTTCCTGTCTGTATAAAAGGTGGTATTGATAAAGAAGAAGGTGAAATTTGGGGAACGTGGACATTTCTTCGGTCTCCCGGGGCTATCCAAGAATGCAGCTGCTGTCTCACTAAGATCTTCAGTGGAGATGTAGTCATTAGGGCATATAATAGCTTCCCTCAGTTCCGTCAGAGTTTGACATGCCAAAACAAGGAAACTGTGGTCGCTCCGTTTCTATTGGTAAGGTGTCATAGCAATCAAAGGACAACGAGACCCAATACATAGAGTAAGGAGAATTTGAGAAAAATTATGGCTGAGTGAGATGCCATTAATCTCAAAACGATGTCAATTATTCATAAAGAGAGAGCATTAATTCAGATTGATATTGGATAGTTTTCCACTAGTAGAACATGAATTCATGCTTCCTGTAATGCTTAGCACCAAAACTGCTTGCCCACATGTAACGAAGATTACACAGAATTGAATGTTGCATGTAATACCTTATTTCCTCCATAAAGCAACCAAACTGAATGACTCAATTAGGTTTCATACAACCACAACACAGTAACTTACTGACCTTCGTGGGATGGAACAATTCTACTGATAACACCACTTCATCATCAGACACTCTGGCTGGAGGCGCCGACAATTCGTCCTCCATTCGAGTATCCACGTGAAGCACATTTGGAAGTGGAACGAAGAACTGGTTCCTCTTGAGAAAGTTTACGACCTGCTGGGGTTTTTTGACCAAGTTAAGTGGCTCGTGGGCAGTTGTGGCAGTGATGGATTCTGGTTTAAGGAGGTCTTTTGGGCTGTGGTGAATACATGGTAAGGATCATCAATAATAGCTGTAAATGATTTAAGGATAGAAGTTTCCTCATGGGATACTATGTTCAGTACCCACCAACACTGAGGCATTGGTTGTGTATGAACACGGAACATGACCTCAATGAATGAGGAACATCGCTGTGAAAAACTAGAAATAGTACGCACTCTTTTATAAGTTGCATGACGAGGAAGGACCAAAATAAGAGATTAGTCAAAATGGAAGGGTAAAGGGTAGGCGACAGGAAAGTTTTTCTAGTCACAATTAACTATTCCATCTTTACCAAGTACTGTCCATGGAACATCAGCATGCTACAGCAGAGGAAAATAGGATTGTAATTATAATATTCTACAGTCTCTGTGAACCCTCATCATTACTAACTACACTTTCAGTTCCTTTCAACAAGTAGCCATGATAACTTGAAGATGGCTCACTCTAGATACATACATACTACTGAAGAGCAGCCCCAAGCTAAAAAAATCAAGAAATACAACCTTCATATCCTGAAAGAAATTAAAAAATTCTTGGCTATGAACAAAGTTAACAATGCACAGTAAACCAACAATGAAATGCCATTACCCTCAGGACAGAATCATCATTCACAATTCTTCTAGAAGGAAAACAATGGATATCTTCTTCCACCTAAACCTACCCTACATAGCTATCTATTATACATTTTGGTGTGTGTGTGTGTGTGTGGGGGGGGGGGGGGGCATCATAGCCAAACTCTCTGACCAAAAAGGCCGTAACTTGTGGTCTCCAAAAAAAAAAAACAGGGTGAGCATTGTTAACTACATGTGGGTACGGTAATGGGTGCAGGTTTTTTTTGTCATAGCCACACCCACAGGAAGTTGTTTTGATTGCCAAAAGCTAATCAAAAGACCAATCAGGTCAAAATTTGGCGTGTGGTCTCTAAGTATCCAGGTGAGCATTATTAATCACAGTGGGTGTGGTTTGGCCATAGCCACACCCACAGGAAGTTGTTTTGCTATCACAAGCTAATTAAAGGACCAACCAGGCTGAAATTTGGCACATGGTTTCCAAGAAACCGGGCAATCGTTATTAGGTGTTGGTAGGTGTGGCAATGAGTGTGGTTTGGTCATGGCCACACCAATAGGAAGTTATTTTGGCTGCCAAAAACTTATTTATGGACCTATCAAGCTGAAATTTAACATGGACTCCAAGTAAGTATGTGAGTGTTATTAACCGTGTGGGGTAGCAATGGGTGTGTTTTTCCATAGCCACACCCACAGGAAGTTGTGATCGCCAAAAGCAAATTTATGAACCAATCAGGCTGAAATTTGACATATTGACTACAAGTAGCTGGACAAGCATCATTAAGCAGGTGGGTGTGGTTTTGTCATAGCCACATGCACTGGATGTCAGTTTGGCTACCAAAAGCTAATTAAAGGACCAACCTAGCTGAAATTTGGCATGTGGTCTCCAAGTAATTGGGTGAGCATTATTGACCACACGGTAGTTGTATCAACAGGTGTGGTTTAGAGATAAACACACTCACAGTAAGTTGTTTTGGCTGCCAAAGCTAATTAAAGGACAAACTGGGCAAAATTTGGCATGTGATTTCCAAGTAACTGGGCGAGTGTTTTAACCACACACGGGTGTGGTTTTGTCATATTCACACCTACAAGTAGTCATTTTTGCTACCAAAAGCTAATTGAAGGACCAACCAAGCTGGAATTTGGTATGTGGTCACCAAGTCAATGGTAGGCATTATTAACCCACATGGGCATGGTTTAGTCATAGCTACACCCACAAGAAGTTGTTTTGGCTGCCAAAAGCTAATTGAAGGACCTATCAGGCCAAATAGGGCATGTGGTCTGCAAGTAACAGGGTGACCATTATTAACCACATATGGGTGTGCCTATGGGTGTGGTTTGTTGGTAGCTACACCCACAGGGAGTTTTTGTTTTTTTAAACGACAAAGGATAATTAAAGGACCAATCAGGCCAAAATTTGATTACTTTTGTTTCATGTTGCCATTGGCAGGGCAACACCGGTTATATGCTGCTATATATACATATATATATATATATATATATATATGAAGCAGTAGACTTGTTTTATGTTCGCATAAGGCTTTTTAATGGCTGAACAGATTTCGATGAAATTTTTTGTACAGTATCTTCGGGTACTGGAATCTATATACATAGAGAACCTCACGTCTGTCCAGCAGAATACTAAATTATTGTAAAATTTAATTAAAAAACAAAACAAAAAACAACTGAATCTTACATAAAGAGAAGACCTGTCTGTCCCATATCTAGTTTGGGTTACTAAACCCCAGGCAGGCTTAAACATTCCACCAAAATATCTAAAGCCCTGTCTACACTACAAACAGGTTTGTACCTCTCTCCAGCAACACCTGGTTCCAAACGTTTTCTTGCATCCACACTGGCATAGTGCTGAACCTGGTCCACATCACCTGCATGGGCTGAATAATTGACTGGGCTGAATAATTGACCGGGCTGATAAATTGGTTTCCTCTACCTCGTATCACAAATGGAAGGATACAGAGAAAGAAAGCTGTTGTAACTAAACTCCTAATAGCATACATCAGCAATAAAGCCACAAGAATGTTAAATAAATCTGATCTGCTTGAAGCCTACCCTTCTGAAGTTTCAGATGAAACCGTGTGGAACCCATTGGGATGGAACTGACTGTAATGTGGATGAATAGAACCTGTCCCAGACACGGGTGAAACCAGTTTAAGTCCTGTATATACTGCATACTTAAACCGGTTTCACCAGTGTCTGGAAAATACACTCCATTAAGACAGCTATAGAACAGAATGAGGCTGTGCACTATCCAATTGAGTTCATGCATACCTTTGAGCCCAGTAGAACCACATCACAAACAGACTGACACTCAAGGTGGGAGCACGTCTTTCTTTTTATAGGAATTTGGATCCCCCTCAGCTCTGCAATGGAATAAGGCGAGGTGAAGTAAACTATGCCAAACTGCCTCAAGATTATCATTGCCAATGGAACCAGGAGAGATAATCTGGCCATTTCATCAGACACTGAAAATAAAGCACAGAGGCATATCACGAGCATTGTGGGCCTAAATCTGCCACACCTCCAACACTGCCTGAAGTGGTGTTCCTTCCTATGTCATTCCTGAGGCTCTGTGATGAAGAAATTAGGATTTAGGTGTATAGTTCATAAAGTCTACAGTTTTATACTGGAGTCAGCCAAGTAGAATCTCCTCAAGGCCTCTTCATCCTATGCAAGGATAAAACACTTGGTTCAAGTTAGTTATATGCATGAACTCTTATACATTAGGTATCAATGTCACCAGTGTTTGTCAGACCAAATAAAAGAGCCAAAAATGGAATTCATGCCAAATAATTTTTAATTCAGTTGTTTGTTTGTTTGTTTGTTTGTTTAGTAACTATTCCCAGATAATTGGGCCTAAAGGGCTCCAATTTTCATGGTTTGGTGGGAATCATCCTGGGGACGTTACAACAAAGTTTGGTAAAGATAGGTTCATCTGCCAACTCCTCCCAGCCGATTGGGCCTAAGGGCTCCAATTTTCAGAATTTGATGGTGGTCACCCAGGGGACGCTATAAAAAAAGTTTGGTGAAGATCAGTTTATTCTCCAATTCAAATTTTCAGGGATTGATGGGTCACCCTGGGGTGGTCTTAAGGAAGTTTGGTGAAGATCGCAGTAAAATCCTTGCCCATGGGGCTATTTCTGGATGTGATTACAACTCTGTCTCAATAAACAATCCCACCTACTACTAACCACAATTGAGTCAACATATAGGTTTGTAAAACTGTTGTCTCCATCCGTAGGATGGGTACTTTTCTCTAAAAAAAAAAATTATGAAAAAAAAAAAAATAAATAAAAAAATAAAATAATAATAATAATAAAAATAAATATATAAATAAAATAAATAGATAAAATATCATGAAACAAGGAGAGAAAAAGTAAAACAAACTCTTTCATGGATTAGCCTGTGGAAAAAATTAAGGAAAAGGAAACATGATTGCAGCCCTGTATATCACAAGTTAGATTAACCTTTACCACAGACTACTAGAATTAATTGACTCAACACTGCCCAAAAGGGCTTTGCCGCGTGGGCTAAAAAATATAATCAGGTAAAAATACTTTTTAAGGTTCCTATTAATACATATATATTTTTTGCATATATATTAAATATAGCATCCTTAGATGCTGTGGCTTAATCTCTGCTAGATTATTTGACCTAAAATCGCTCAACAGTGCTGAATGTGATGAAATGAAACATCAGACATATCTTATTGTACATTCATATTAGTTATATTGTCTGTGTATTAGTGTAGAGTGCTGCTCTTTATCACTCTATAGCTTCTGCCTTTTCTTGGTCTCCCTGTGCCTTTTCTCCTCCTGGCTGGTGTCCCTGCCTGTCCTTTTGGACTTCTTGTAGATTTCAGACAGGGTATCCTTGGCGAGGTTACTGCCGAAGCATTTGAACAGGGACTCGGTCATGAATGACAGTAACTCTTCCACCAACAAGTGTCCACTGTCACATACCTCATTCTGGCCACCTTGGTAATTTCGAACAAACTTTATTGCAACTGCCTGAAAGACCTTCAAAGTACCATCACAAGCAAGGAAGCTTGCCCTTCTATCAGGGTCACCAACATGTGCCTCCATTGCTCAAGGTTTGGTCATCCACAAGTACCTGTCCACCTTGGTTCATGATATCAGCCTCTTTGTCCACCAAGAGGTTGACACAGTCCTCCGCAGACTCTCACTGTGAATTTCTTTGGCTCTGGATCCTCACCCACTTCCTCTACTGTCATGTTCTAGTTTGGCTAAGTCATAGCTGAAGGGGCAATTAACTGCCTGGCACCTATTTTCTCTCGATGCAGTCTTCAAGTCCTTTTCACACAAATTTGTCTGTAAGCGAAGAATCACATCTACTTGAAAGTTAGAAATAAAAAATAATTTTTAGTGAATAACACGACATAATAAAGCTGAAGATATATTACAAATGAGAGGATAGCCAACCAGCGCTGGTCTCTACAGATCATGTCTTAAATAGTCGATAAAGGGTGGTTGGTGCCTTAAATTTATTGCAGTTGGCTAAAATTCATCCACCACAAATTTCACTTTGAATAGCCTTAGTACCCTACAGGTTTGTGATAGCTTATCTTGGATCTAGTATACTGTTTAAGCACCCTAGGATTCAGGGCATGCTAGGGATATATTTAAAGTAATAATGCTTCAAAACTGGCCCTAGTACCCTAGGGGTGTGTGATAGCTAATCCTACCAGTGGTCAATATTTCCAAGTGATCATCCAGACCCTTCTCTCTAGAATTTATTTTCCATTAATTTTGTTAGGTTTAATTCTATTTATATAATATTTTCCAATAGTGCATTGTTTGACGTATGTATTTATATTTAGCAAGGGTCTGAAATGACAAGGATAAGGTAAGATATAATTTATTAACAGGTGAACAAACAGACAGTCACCATAAAAACTTCTTTTTTTCCAGCAGATCAAGCAATAATTTTAGGTAAATAGCCAGTTAGTAACAATTTTAACAGACTAAGTAATAAATTTAAGGTTCCACCCTTTTACTGGCTGCATATAATAGGAGAGTGCCATTTTGAATATCCACTACTTGTGCATATAATGTGTGTGTTAGCTACTCAATTATATCTTCCAAAATAAAAACAAAAACTATATCCAGAACTGTTAAATATTTTAAAAATGGATCATAAACTAGAATAAATAAAAAATAAAAATAAAAAAATAATAAATAAATAAATAAATAGATAAATAAATAATAATAATAGTAATAATAATACTACTCCTTGTGGCAAATACTTGAAACATGCAAATAATATAGTAACTGAATAATTGTAACAATATATTGGGCCAAGTATCATAGCTATATATAATTTCCCTTACTTGTTGAATGCTAGAGCTGTTCTCTCAGTCAGTCAGTGTCCTTACACAACAGCAAAATAATCCCTTCTGAAGAAAGGAGGGGAGAGGACAGCTGCACAGCCGCTATTTGAGGTCATGAGCATGCAAAAAGCCAGGAAAAGAGTTGGTGGTGCTTATAAATATGTTGTAATTATAACATGCAAAACAAAAATATACAAAAATAAATAAATTGACTTGCCAAAATATAACTACACTGAATTGATTTTTAAAATTTTTTTATAGCCCCATACAGCCAAGCAAGGCCTGGCCTTTTTGGGCAGTGTTGAGTCAATTAGTCTAGTAGTCCTTGCCATTACCTATTCAAGCCAGATGATTGGAACAACTGAGTATATTTGGTAAAGGTTATAATAAGTTGTGGTTTAAATGGGCGTTACACTAATATATTCGGTAAGGGATCATCTAATTTTTGGTTTACATAGGTAGTCTTATCTCCTTTATTATCTCTCTCTCTCTCTCTCTCTCTCTCTCTCTCTGTGCTTGAGCGTGTCTGGGTTGAAACTCAAGAACCAGTGGATTGAATGAGCTCAAACTTCCATGAGGGAATCCTGTGGACAGCACAAACATTTTGGCTTGGTGACACCTGACCACACCTCTTCCTATGAGCATTCAGGCCTATATATATATATATATATATATATATATATATATAACACTGTATTGGTGATTTAGAGCTGGACTTTGTGGGTTCAAACCTACCCCCTCCTTTTCCTTTCTTTTTTTCCCCTTAGTGCAAGTGGTCTATTTTTAGTTTGGCTTACAGCTGCTTCATTTTTGTGATTGTTTATTGATTGTCAAGCTGCTCAAAAGCCTCACAAACAGGCAGAGTAACTTAAAAGTCATGAAACCCTGGATTTTCATTGACAATTGTGTTTATAATAAAATTTTGTGGTTTCATCCTCTAATTGAAATATAAATATCCACTGTCTTATTCACTGCTTTTTTTTTGTAGCACAGTCTCTTTAAATTAAAACTGAAGAAGAAAGTTAGTTGCAAGTAAAAGCATTTGATTATAATTGACTTGGAGGAGGGAGGGGGAAGGAAGGAAAGAGGAAGGAAGAGGAAGAAAAGGAATGGAAAGGAAAAAAGGAAGAAAAAGAACAGAAAAAACAACAAAAAAATAAAGCAAGTAAATAAAATAACGACCATAGTAGGGTTTGAACCCATAACCCACCCAGCTCCAAATCTCATTTTTTTGGGCATTCTGTGAGTGAGAACTGAGAAACTCACAGGAAGGTGTGGCCAAGTGGGAACTCTGGCCAAAACATTTGTGTTTGGTCTGCAGTAGTCAGACCCCTACCCCCAAGGGCCCAGCCAGTAAAAATCATTGGTTACTGTCTCTTTCCCCCCCCCCTTCATTTTTTTTATGCCAGAGTGATGATCAACATCTGATCTCATCTGTATGTCACATGACAGTGGTATATGTGACTAGTGTACAGTCCAACCATAAACAAAATTACTCACTTGCACATAACTTTCAGTTCCCTCACTTTCGTCCTAGTTATTCTCATCTCCGAGGCAAGGTTGTTCAAAAAGGCATTGGAATCAGAGACAGGATGAGTTCCAACACTGTATGGGCACTTTCTCAGCTCACTGGCACACCGAATTTTAAATTCTTCAACTGAAGTGAGATCTGATATTCCTAACGCTGCAATGTTATGTACTTTAGTGTCTCCCTTAGTGAATGTTTCTTCTTCTTCATCTTCTAACATAAAATCTCGACCCCCCAGAGCTGACGCCATAGACTGTGCCACCTGTGCGGTACGTAGATATGCCCTGACCCTTTACCACATTTCGCTCTGCCGAAACAAAACAAAAAAGGTAAAGGGTTACTAAATGAAACTACGCCATCATTTTTCTATTCTGAAAATGGTGTGATGTACACAGATATTCATTAGGGTGTGTACAGAGGGTTTACTATGACCTAAGGATTAACTGTTGGGGGTAGCACAAGAACTGAAGTTTGTTGACTCTAGTGTAACTGCAAAATGTAAGGATACTGTTATTTTTTGGTAGGGTAAAATTGACATGATACATTACTGGTGTGCATTAATTCATAAGTTTAGCCTGGCAACATGAGCTGGCTCAGCTTGGGATCATCTCCTGCTGGCAGTAATCCAACTGTAGGTGCCCAACTCAAACTGCTGTTGAAAGACACTGAAACCTATGCTCCAACCAGTTCCAGTCCCCTGATGGGGGGAAAAATTGGTGCAACACCCCCCTCCATTCCTACCTGGGATGTGAACAAGGACACGGATCGTTTGTTTCGTGAGCATCGAATAAGTGAGGTGCAGGAGATAGAGAAGCAGACACGACTGGATATTGATCAGAGGCGGGAGGACCTCAGACAGATGGTGGGGTAAGTGTGTGACCACCATGGGGTGTATATGTGGAGGGCTTTGAATGCCTTGTAGTATACTGACAATCTCAAACTCTACTCGTTATATATGCAATCTGCACAGCAACTTATGTATGTGGTTACCACTGGACACACCCACAAAACTATTTTTGAGAAGGGAGATATCAGTTGGCCAAGACTTGAATGGATGTCGTCATGGAAGACGTAGGTTTCAATTTCTGAAAAAATTGTGAGGTGTAGTTTTGATGTCAATTTGATTTGGCGAACCACTCTAGAGTTACTTACCTGGAGAGTGGAGATGTATGGTGGAATTCCTATTTTTATTCTTGACTTGAGAAATAGAGGGGTTTTGTTTGTTTACACTCAGTGATGAGATTGTTGACCCTGTTTCTTCTGCTTTCAAAACAATAACTATATCCTTATGTTGAAAAAGATGTACCATTGAGGGTTGTGGTGATATTTCTTGTGTTGGAATGGCTGTGGTTATAAAATGGCGTCATCTGAAACTTTATCAGTTTATTTTGAGCTGTATGAGTGGTACAGCTGAGACTTGGCCTCCTCATGGGGTGAAACTGGCTAGGATGAAAGTAGTAGGCTTTTTAATCACAGGTCAACTTTTGTTTTGACTTTTGCTGATCTTCTGGTAAGGACCCCTAGCGATGGCTTTCTCTATGGTGATGACAACACAGCTGAACATCTTATCCTTTTTCTGAAGGTACCACACTATTGTGTTCACTTGCAGAGCTTCAATGCTTGGACTCCACTAAGAACATTAATGAAATTTATTACTTGAGTTTATATACTCGTATTAACTTGTGGCTAGACAGTTTTTCTGTGATGTTGTATGTTTGTTGTTGCCTCTGCATGCAACATGTTGCTAGCCACTGGCTTATGATCTGGCCCAAACATAATGTATAGCACTCTCTGCATGCAACATGTTGCTAGCCACGGGCTTAAGCTTATGATCAGCTCAGACATAATGGGATGAGGTAACTTATAAGCCTACCAGGTTGGAAAAAAGTGTGCTTAAAAGTGAAATTAGAGACAGGAAATAAATAAAAAACAAAATAAAAATTTTTTTGCAGTATCCATCAATTGCCAGCAACCTCCAGACGAGTGTTGCCTCATAATACATGATCCTTAATTGAAACCTCACTCTACTGACAGCTGTATCCTTTCACAATGAATAATACGAGATGTGGTTTGAATAATCATCTCCAATGTTAGTGAGTCCTGTGTGCCATGTTGTCTAATTAACTGTGTATTCATATGTCCATGTTCTTTTCCATTATTGGCATCAGCTCTTAGGTCCACTACGTTGTGATGTAGTGGTATTATACCTGATAAGTGAATCTGTGTAATTGCATTTATTTCTTTATAGAAGTCCCAGGAGTACATTTTGCCATCTCAGCACATCTGCATTTAGTATGTTTTAAGTTGTACTAATTAGTAGTTTGTGAACAATTTTGAAGGTACTGTGCTCTTGTTTTGCTTGATAAACATTCTATTGGAGTAGAAATTTGTTAATTATGCTTGTGGTTTATTTTGTATGACCACAATGTTTGTACATCAATGCTCTCACAGAAGACATAATTGTAAGAGGTTTGAATGTTGCCTCATTTTAATAGGGAACTTGTATGATTACGTCAAGTACAACCTGCCACGCCTATTTATGGTATCTGTGAACCACCAGCACCGTAGAAAATGTGCTAGCCATCATGACTGGCAATGCTATTCCTGGGGGAACTGCAAGCCAACTTGTACCTGTATTTTACTATAAGAGCATATACTTTATAAGAAATTTCCTGCATGCTGATAGCAAATTCCAGAATATTTGAGTTATGAATGTAGAGAAAATGGGGTGTGAAATTAAATGGATGATTAGTTATTACCTTGCCAGTGGGCTTGCTGTTAGTTCTCAGAACTCACTGGTTGGCGGCAGTAACAGTCTAGGCCAAGATTAGCTATGGCAATTGACTGACACTCACTGTTATGGAGTTAATCTTTGGCCTAGAAGTAGCTGGAATGCTTTTAAGACCTCTTTGTCAGGCAGCATCTGTGGCAATTTAGAAATTCTTGGAGATGAGGTGCTGACTAACAAAGTGTTTAGAGAAGAACTAGCAGCTACTTCTGGGCAACACTGTCTCTGGCGACTGTGTGCACTCACCGCTACTGCCGCCAGCCAGTGAGTTCTGAAAACTAGCAGCAAGCTCGCTGGCAAGGTCATAACTAACCTTTCGTTCACTTTACGATCCATTTTCTCTACAACCACAGCTCTGAAATGTTCTGGAATTTGCTATCAGCATGCAGGAAATTTTTTTTAATAAAGTCCCTGTTCCTATTGTATGGTAAAATCACCATCTATTTTGCCTATTGGCTCAGATGTGAGTATTCTGTTGTTAGTTTTCAGCTGCTGCAGGTTGTGTGGTCTGCCCAGGTACCACCAAATATTTCTCATTAGCTGATTAGATTTGGTGCTGTATTTGATTTGGTGCTGTAATCATGTGTGATATACCTAGTGCAGATATGCCATAAGGTAATAATTGTGTAGGTGAATACCCAGGAACCAGATAGATGCATCGACTGAGAGGTGTACGCTTATTTGTTGACTAAAAACATGGCTTCCTTGGCTTTGATCTAGGCCCAATTAAGTTTATTGATATATATTATGGGCTCCTTTATTGTGTGTTTCCTAAATTCCCTGTAGTTCGAACTGTGTGCTCTGTTGCAATACATTTTGACTTGGAGTTCTTCTGTTGTGGTTCACATTCAGTGCTGTTGACTGTGGCCCACTGCTCTGTGGACACTATAAACCTAAAGAGGTAACTGCGGCACAACCTGGAGGCTTACAAATGCCTGTACATGGATTAGACGAACGCCTCAGTTGACCAAACAATGCAATAAATAAAAAAATAAAAAAAGGGGAAAAAAAGGTATACATGTGTGTATATATATATACACACACACACACACACGCACACACACACACACACACACACACACACACACACACACACACACACATACATACACACACACACACACACACATCATTTGGGGGAATAAGATTCATCATATTTTTGAAAAGGTAAATACCCATATAGTTGGAAAATGTATGATAGCTTGGCAGAAGTGGTAGCTTTTGGATTTTATGGCACTTTTTGTAACCACACCTACCTATATTTTTCTAATTTAAACAATAAGGACATAACACAATACATAATTATTTCAATTGAATGGTTGAACTCTATCATACATATCTCATCTAGGTGGTGTTTAGACCCACACCTTACTGCTGGCTTATAAAAAAAAGAAAAAGAAGAGCACTGAGAACATCTTTAAAAGATTTATTATTTCAGTGACTGGAATTCTCTGAGGAAGCAAGTTACATACACAACAAAAAAAAAATTGGACCCAGTAAGTTGACGGATAGAATAATTAAAAAAATTTGTTATTAGTTACAAGATGGTACTAATATGCTAGTAATATTTTTTTGGTCTTGTTGCTCAGTAGATGACTGGGCAAGAGTAGTTGCTTTGTGTGTTGAATCTTTATACCAGGATCTCCAGTCAGGAGACGGACAAAGAGAGGCTCTGGTTTAGCATTTATAGAAAAATTATTGACATGTGATGGATGATATGACGATGGAGTGGATGTGACACTTTAGACTTATCTGTGCATATAATGCACTGCTTTTAGCAGTCCTCAGATACCTCCATTAAGCTTTATAGTCAGGATATAATGTTTTCTGTAACATGTGGATATTAAAACACGAAAGTACATATGTAATTGAAACACTCACTGGAAACATTGAGCTTATCTGGATGTTAAACATGTTGACCAAGCGAATCTTCCTTTTTGCTGAAGAGAATGATACTGCTCTCTGTCTTAAGAAGCTAGCAAGTTGATTCAATCATGGAGTTGCACTTCCAACATCTATCAAACCGTACATTTATACTGCTCTTGCTTGGGGCAACAGATGGACTAGAAGAAACTCTTACATGAAAGAGTACCTCTCATAGAGTCAATGGCATTGCAGTCCAAGGCAAAATATATGGACATCATTTACCTGCACATGCATGTCCATGTATGGAAAGAAAAAGTTAAGGTTGATTAGAAGTGAACATTAAGATATGGAAATCTACATACAAGGCACCCTTGTGGGATCACACCTCTTCCGACATGGCAACCCCATGTCCAAGAATCTGAGAAGGCAGCTAAATTTGCGAGCAAGAAGAACCTGATGTTGATCTTTGCAAGACTAAAAGATCAACATTATTTGGTAATTTCAAGCTGGACTGGATATAATGTCATAAATAAAGACCAAGTACCGTTCTCAGAGCCACAGCATCTCAGTCTGTGCTAATTCTGCTTTCCTGCAACTGTTCAAGAAGTGCCAACTACCAGCCTGTGAATGTATGGCAAATGGTCTCTAATGTGCAGCTATGTGCAGACTCCCACACTGTGAGAACCAGGCTTCATTCTCAAGCATTGATGAAGGTTTAGATGAAGATGAGGATGAGAATGAGCTGGAATAAGGATATTGAATAGTGAATAGCTTTCATTCATATACTAAATGTCTGTTCAATTTTATTATTGATTATTCATTAACACATTTACCACAACCATGAAATATTCCCAATATATAAGTACTAATTACTGAGTGTGGCTGAACAAACGTGACTTATATGAGCTGTGTAGTCACGCGTAGTTATATTTCACAGCTCTTACATTTGATGTAAGTTGCATACCAGAAAATCCATGATAACACATTAATGATGGGTGTGGTTACCTAAAGTGTTATAAAGTCCAAAAGCTACCACTTATGCAAGGCTATCATACATTTTCCAACTATAGGGGTATATACCTTCTCAAAAATGCCAGTGAACTGTATTCCCTCCACCACCGTTGGTACTGGTGGACCAAATTTTGGTGTTTGGCTCATGGCCTATATCTCCTATATATATATATATATATATAAAAGGAGATGTCTGTCCGTCCGTCTGTCTGTCTGTCTGTCTGTCTGTCTGTCTGTCTGTCTGTCTGTCTGTCTGCCTGCCTGCCTGTGTGTGTATCCTCGATTCACACTTGAACGGTTGAATATAGACCCACAAACTCATATATATTTAGAATTGATGTCACCAGGGGAATTTCATGAGCATATCTATATTGCCACACCGCATTCTGTATTTAATAAAAAGCCAAAAATGATACTTTGCCAGAAAAAAAGAATGAACCTGCAGGCTGAAAACTTTGGCATTCATATACAACTTGACTCTGCGAATAACATGGGGCAAGTCCCATCTGGCCACACCTCTTCCTCTTTGTGTGTAAGGCTGAAAATGTCAAAAATGTACTTCAAAAAAATGCTTTGACCTAATCACCTGTTCACTTTTGTTTTAAAACTCTACCACATATATCTTCAAAGCAGACAATTTTATGACTACAGCCCACTAAAGGTGAGCCGAAAACCGCCCATAGGGCGGGGTTTTTTTTGCTAGTATCTATAAGTGTGAAAAGGTGTGTGTGGGGGGCTCACCTACTACGGTTTTAAACGAAAATGTCACTCCTGGTGAGGAAGGAGGAATTCAAATTTTCCATTATAGAAAGACCTTGAAAACTGTGGCTCAGAGGTTAAAGCACAAGTCTCTCAAGCTGAAAATCAGTGGTTCAAACCTGGACTAGGTTGATTTTTTCCCTTCTCTTCCCCCCCACCTTTTTCTTTCCTTCCTTCCTTCTTTTCTTCTCACACCACTCCTCTTCTTTCCTCCCTTGATTCCTTCCTTTTTCTTATTTTTCCCTGTTTTTTTTTGTTTTTTTTTCCCTGTTTTTTTGTTTTTTTTTCAAATTCTGATATGGCTCAAATGTTAAAAAAAAATCATTTGAAAATTGATGGGTTAAATAGCAAACGTGCATAAATGCACACACAAAATTTCTTTGTTACTTATTGGATTAGGGACCAGAATAGGTTGTTATTTGTAAATGATGACTCAAGTTAATTTATTATATATTGAGTAGAGTTGTTAACTGTAGATTACTGGCCTGAGTAGGAGGAAGCATGTTGTTACACACATGTAATCATAATTAGTTGATTGATCATTGAATTATTTATTATTGTATTGTCCTCTCCATTGGTGGGAAGTCAACCTATTTAAAGGAAGCTGCTGGCTGATCTTCAGAGAATGTGGAGTAGTCTTGAGCAGTGTTGCCACAAGTAGTGACATTTCGAAACAAATCGGGTGAGAAAAGGTTTAATTGAGAAATTGCTCTCAAAATGTAGTGAATTTTATAGTATGAGTCACGTATTCCATGCAAAGTTAAACCATTGCCAGCTGCCCATGCATAAGAAGAGACTGAAGAAAGTTTCTGAGAGAGGTATTCGTAAGGTTACAAAAAGAATTAAGACCCTTACCAAGATAACTCCATTTCAATTGTCACTGTTCTTGCAAGCAACACCGGAAGAGAGAATCACAACTCCAGGGAGAGCTAGAGCCTAAGTACCCTGTGATCACGGAGCTGGCCTGGGATACCAGCAGCACAGAGGAGGTGCATTATGCAAGGATCCAGTGGGGAACTTTCCATTTCAACTGTTCAGCCTGCATATGCTGAAAATGTTCTCTCTTCCTATTTTGAATGCAGGTAGTAAGTGGCGCATAGGCAAATATTAAAGCTGTGATTTGAAGGAAAAGCTGTAATATGGTCCAATATAAATTTGTAATGTGTGATTTGAATGCTAAATATAATAATCTGTTCGTGTTTTTGTAGTGGTTTATTCGGTAACTGAAAATATATAGTGATGAAAAGTAGTGATTTTCAGCTGAATCCATCTGGTAACATTGGTCTTGAGTCATGAGTTTTTCAATAAAACATCTGGGAATGAAGAAGCTTGAATTATATTTGATTGAGTGCTCTTTACTCAGTGTAGTTATTCCTATTCAATCCTCTTCCGTGGGTTTGTGCCATGTCGTACTTGACAACTCTTAGACATATGTTGGGTCACACTTGGTCTCACCACTTTTTTACCTAACTACCATACCAAATGCATCCCATTCTTCAGGGTAGGCACATCCTACCTACACAGTGGATGGTTTTTGGCCACAAAAAAAAAGAAGTGTCACCTGTCCACATCTCTTTCTGTGGGCAAGTAAGGACAAAATGCCAAAAACAATGCCATCTATTTATAGTACTTATAGCCTGTCAAATTCATAGACCTAGAGACCTAGAAGCATGCAAACCCAACTTGAATCTGGGAGGGAAATGGGTTGGGTCACCTAAACCTCACATATATATATATATTTAACACTTTATCTCATTCTCCATGGCATACTTGCTTTGCATATTTGCTTTGTATATTTAAATGTTTGTTTTTGCTGCCCCCTATTGAACCTGACAACTTGAAGTATAGGTACAAGAAAAATCTTATAAGGAACATTACTTTTAATCTACTAAAGAGTGTGACTTTTTGCACATTTTATGAATGAGCCTTGCCCTAAAGAAAGTGTTTTACCTTCACGCTATATCGTGGGATGAGGTTTCTTCAGTCTGACTTAATTATGCCTGGAAAAGCTAGGCTTTCGGTGGTTCAAACTGTTTTGACGATAGTTAGGAGTTGTCGGGATTGTGACCTGTGTGGTGGACCCTGTGCGGTGCTGAGGGTGGAGGTGTGGCTTGTCCTGGATGAAGGTGGAGTCTGGAATGTAGGTAATGGCCGAGGAGGGTACCAAGGCACTGTCCATACATCATCAACAGTGACCATCAAAGTGGAGGGGCAAGTACCAGTGCTACTGTTGGTTGTATTGTTCCTTCTGCTCTTGTTGCCAACCAGCAGAGCTACACCATGGACTTAGCGGCGAAAAAGACTGTTCCAGATTGTGATCATGGTTCTGCAGCAAAATGAATAATTACAACTATAGTTCAGATACGGTTCTCTTGGAATAGGTTTTTTCTTTTTTTAAAAAATTTTTTTAGTGGTTGTAATGATTGAAGAGAGAGGGCGGGGGGATGTTGGGAGTGCAGTATTGTGTGCCCCAAATGTATAGATTGATTGCATCTAGGACACATAATGGACCTTCTAGAAGAGGGCCAATTAGCAATATCGGCAGAGAGAAATGGATAGTACAAATGCTGAAACTCTTTGTCATCATTATGATGTAATTGTTCTGATTAACAAACACTCACACTCCTAAAAGGGTGAGTTCATGACCCAGATCCTTCTGTACTGTTATGGACCTGACTTTCTGGTTAGTGCCATCACATTCAGTCTGTAATAGTACTGACTCTACCTGCAGGGTTTTTTTTGTTGCTTGCTTTGTTGACGACTGGAGCTCAGACCATTGTGAATGCACAAGTTTGTTTATTTTGTTTCAGAATATGGGCATGTAAACATAACCCAATGTTATTTCCTGGATATGCCTACAGGGGGATCTTCCATATTGTGGGTTGGCAACTAAGGTTCTTCTGTATTGATGCAGACCTGGCTATCTAATTGAAGCCATGTTCTCTCTCTCTCTGTGTCTGCGGATTTTGTTGTTTTGACAAGTTTGTTTGTTTTGTGATCTGGACATAGGCATGTAAACATGCCCAATGCTATTCCTGGATATGCCTCCAGGTAATCTCCCACCTTCAAGTCCTATTAACAATGTCACCAATCACACATAGCACCGGAAAAGTTAGGAATTGTATAATATTCATCTATCCCAAGAGGTACCGTAATATGCACCCTCTTCTAGTTCAGATTTGCTTTGTGCATTCTTTCCATTAAAGGAGTAAAGGAAGAGAATATCTCTGGGCTACTGAAGGTGTATTGTGGAACAACACTGGTCAATACCTCAGGGCACATGGAGTCGTGGACCAACGCTCCCTTACGTCCATCAAAAGTGGGAGGAGGTTCTAACATTGACCAGGTTACTCCCTGGGTCCAGTTATAGCATATACATGCCAAGTTTCAACTCTTTATAGGTCCAAGGGCTTGGCTGGCCATTACTCACATCTAGGTAGGTAGGAAGGTGCAGATGCAACTGTGAGATATATATGCACACATGCACACTCACACACACACACACACACACACACACACACACACACACACACACCACACACCCACACACCACACACACACACACACACACACACACACACACACACACACACACACACACACACACACACACACCTTTTTTTCCTTCCTTTTTTTCCTGAGGTCTATGAAACTCCAAATGACTAAATTGATATTGATTAAAGTTTTTAGACATGACCCTTGGGTGCATACTACGATTTTGTCAAAACAAACAGAAACTCCGAAAATGTCACCCCTTTTGGTGGAAAAGGGATTTTTAATTTTCCATTTTAAAAAAGCCTTAAAACTGTGCCTCAGTGGTTGAAGCACAGGTTTTTCAAGCTGAAATCAGTGGTTCAAACCTGGACTAGGTTGATATTTTTTCCTTTTTATTTCCCCCCCCCCCTTTTTTCCCTTTTTTTTCTTCTTCTCCCCCATTTCCCCCCTAAGTTCCTTCCATCTTTTCTTCTTTTTTTTTTCCTTCCTTTTTCTCGTTTCATTTCAAATTCTGACACAGCTGAAATGTTAAAAAAAAAATCATTTAAATTTTTGTAAGTTAAATGAGAACACTCACACATGCACACACAGACTCTCTTTAGGGACTTGAATAGATAGTTATTTGTAGATGAGGACAAAAGCAGATTTGTTATTTATTGAGTTGATGTGCTACATGTGGATTACTGGCCTGAGTAGGAGGAAGCATACTTGCACATACATTCAAACATGTAATTATAATGGGGTATTTATCATTGAGTTAATTACTACTGTGTTATATTGCCATCTCCATTAGAGGGAAGTCAACGTATTTGAAAGAGGCTGATCTCTGGAGAATGTGTAGTTGTCCTGAGCAGTGTTGCCACAAGTAGTAAATTTTGGAAACAAAGTTGGAGGGAAAAGGTCATATTGGGAAATAGCCAAAACTCTCAAAATGTAGTGAATTTTAAGCAGGAGTCAAAGATTCCAGACAAAGTTAGACCATAGCCAGCTGCCCATGCAGAAGAAGATAGACTGGATGAGAATACCTTCAAGTTTCTGAGGAACATATTAAAAAACAACAACTATGTAAGACATAAATTCAATTTCATGTATGTTATATCTTTTCTATCATCCCTTTTGTATCCCACCTTTACCTCACTTACAGTTAGTCCTCCCATAATAGATTTAGCACCAAATGACTCCACGTGGAACATCACAAGGTGTTGGAGGAAGGAATATTCCATGTTAAAGCACTGAGTCATCGTGTTATTCCCAGTCATGGTGTTCCAATCTGTGTGGTTTCATGTATTAATGAATTTTCGTGTATAAACCCATAGCTAAGCCTATCGTGTTACTTCTCAGCATTTTTACTGATTGAATTATTCATACAGCCTCTCAGTGCAATATCAGCAAACTTTCAGAGTTGGCGGGGCTAATCCTATGTTGGTAAAATGGTCCAATACAAAACCTCTTATATGATATAACCACTTAGGTGTTATTTATTTAGCTAATTGGCAGGGGAAAAGAATTTTTTGGTTCAAGTACATTGTATCAAAATTAAAACAGTATGATGTATATCTTTGAATATATTTTGGTGCTGTTTTTCCCCACAAATGTAAAACCGAGTGAAGCCAGGTACTTTTGCTAGAAAACCTTTCTTTTTTTATCATGTAGACCACAATTTATATGATCCTTTACCAATTTGAATCAATGATCCCTCATTGTGCTGTGTAAAATGCAAAAAAAAAATTATCGAGTTTTTTTTTTAATTTTTAATTGGTAAAGGGTAAAGGGTCATCAAACATGCTGTATACACCTTATCTAATTGATTTGTTTGGCACAAGTTAATCCAATACAGTTTGATATATAAGCATATATATGTGCATATAGATGTATAGCGTATATGCTCTTGTTCTAGTTAGTTCATTCTAAATTACCAGGTCATCTATTTGAGTGTATGAATCCGGAAATGGGTTGTTATCATTTATGGTGTGATGGTGTCCTCTCGTACGTGGTCCCCTTATCATGTGCAGTACACCAATGCTCCTCAACGTCCTGCTACATCCCTGGATGCTTGCCCATATACACAATCTAATCCGTGATCACATAGTCATTTTACTCCACGGTGGGTGTTATTACTATGCAATTTAGTGTCATGTCTCTATATGCAGCCTAAAACTAGGTGCTCATGAAACGAAAGATTCACAACACACTTTGTGAAGCCAATAAATGAGATCAATTGTTATCCTACGGGTGAATGGCATTTCCTACCGGAAACTATTCCAATCAATCACATCATTAATTTTCATATTTCCTTGATATGTTTTCTGTTTATGTGCTCTGGACCCAATTTGGGCTAGTGCCCATTAGAACACGTCTTCTCGGTGACCTAAGTTATAAAAATGCATTGTCTAGTGAAGTCACCTAGTGTGCATTATTCATGAAAGAGCCTGCACTAACTGTATTGTGCCCTAGTCTGCAACTGTCACTTGAGAAGCCATCACTTCCTCCTATCCTGTGTGATGTCATAGTTAGTTGGTGTTGTTCCAGTGAGAGGTTGGCACAAACATATCTATTGCAGCTCGTGGTTGTGGGGGGGGGGGGGGTTCTGTCTGTCTTGTAATGGGTTCACAGGAGGTCACTCTTGAATGGTCCTTGAAGGATCTCACTGATTAATTTTACATGTATATATATATATAGCAGTGCTGATTGCATCATACATGCACTTCATTATATGTGTGTAATGTCTAATTAATACATCCACTCCACTAATCTGTGATTATCTAGGTCATCCTGTGCTCTAGCATAGTTGTCATTAATGGATCCGATGCTTCAAAATATTTATACAGACCACAGCAGATTTCAGAAAATTTCAGAAATTTGAAAGTTCATGGTGTATTCATTGGTGTTTATATCTTGTTGCATCTGGGGGGGGTGTGTGTGTGTGTGTATGATAATGTGCTCTTCGTGTCTGTGTGCTATAGGGAGCGGTACAGAGATCTGATAGATGCTGCAGACTCTATAGTGGACATGCAGAAGTGTTCGAAGCAGGTACGATCATAACCTCTAACTTGTATGGCACCTTTAAGCACCTCACCCCAGCTGTTTGCAGTTCAATGTTTGGAATGTGTGTCTGTATGTACATGTTTGCAAAAATCTTCTGCATATGCTCCGATTATGTTGGATTAATTTTCACTTAACTGAATGTTGTAATATTTATTTTGGCCTTTGTGCGATCCAAATCAATTCCTTTTCTCAGGGATAAGGTATTAATGTTGTTAAGTTCACCTTGAGTGCAGACAGTCCATACATTGTATTAGTATGGTAGTAGGAATGACCCAGGGTTGTAAATAGTGGTCGGAATGTATAAAATATAGAGCTTTTTTAAAAATCTTGGTTACAGCTCACATTTGTGGTTTTAGTTCATATTTGATAGCTTGAGTTGATATTCATTGCAAAATGTCCCTGGGAGTGCCTTGAATCCGTCGCTATGGTGGCAACCAGCAGTGTGAATAATGGCATGCAAAGGAGGGAAAACCCTGTGAAGTTATGTTAAAATTATATCTATCTTTGTTTTTCTCTCATAAATTCGGCACGTATGGTCGTTATTGTTCAAGATGATTTTAGTACCTGGAAAGACTCCAATCTATTCAAGGAATGTCCACAACCAATTGGTTTCTCAATATGTTAGAACCATGTATGTTAGATATGTTATATTATGTTAGAACAATATGTTAGAACAATATGTTAGAACCATGTATGTTAGAACCATGTATGTACGTGCCATGACAGACACTGGTAAAAGTCAACCGTTTGTAATAATATTTAGGATGATATATAATAAATATAAAAATAAATAATATTATTTTCATGATGAGCTGTGTTGTGTCTTATTCCTTATTGATATCATTCATTTGCTTCATGAAGAAACAACAATAAAAAGAAAGGTTTCTTGTCTTCCATTAGCAAGAAAGAAAATTATGGGTGGAGGGGGGGGAAACAAAAACAATTAAAAAAAAAATTTTAAGTAACACTCATTACATAAACTACTTAAACAACAAAATAACGTTTTATTTATATTCGAGCAACTTATTGGGTTGATCTTTTGAAAAGAGACACTGAATTCATATTGATCACTAATTAGATGACCCTTTGCCAACTCTAGTCAAACACACCAATCATTGTACTGCATCAGTCAATAATGTCATCTCTTTTCCAGTGTTTATTTTGTGAGAATTTGAGCCCGACTTGATTATGATGCATGACAAATTTCATGTTAAAGAGTAGCTAGCCAGCCAGTTAAAATATATAGCTGAGCCATATGGCTAGCTATGCTGCATAGCTACACCCATTCCCAAACTTTTATGCCCTTCTAGCAGAGGTTATGAAGTGTTCCAGTTTGAGGGAGAGACTGGGAGAAGAAAAAAGTTTTCCTTTCAAATTGTATAGTGACATCAATTTACTTAAAGTTAACTCCAGCAGCTGGGGTATGCAGCTTTTCTCACCTCAAATAAACTGTTAGTAATCAAACAAAACTGCACGTCTACCTAATTTTATTGTTAAAATTTATGCTTCTTTGGTATGATGTACGTTATTCAACATAGGTGAAGATTTCTGTGGCAACTGTGGACAAGATCTGTCACAAGCTGCAGCAGACTCACTTCCTGAAGGGATCAGGAGGTGCACAGGGTCCCACCACAAGAAGGTGAATTGATTCATGCAATTAGAGTAATGTATAATAAGAATAAATTATCATAAAGTGATTGTTTGGTGGTGTGCGAGCCAGGAATGTTGTGAGATGGTTGTCTTCATGATCTACATGGCCGGTTTATTTCCCCTCAACTTTGAACTGGCATGAGAAATGCCAACATGATATGCCCATCACTTGATTCAAATTTAATAATAAAAGGTATTAAAGTCTATTTGATGTGGTGTAGGGCTACTCCTAAATTAGTGTTCAGCATTGAAGTATATTCTTTGTTTGTGTTGGTTTTCATGAGCTCACTCTGGTTTGGTTTGGCTAACTCTAACTGGCCATAGAAGTCAAGAATGAACTGTGAAGGTTGCATTATCTCTAATAGGTGCAGTAATGTGAACTCATTTTCATGTTATTGCTCCAGTTCCTAACTGACTTCTGCCAAGTTTGAATATCAATTCTACATTGCTGCTTCCAAACATGTCAGCCAACTTTTGTTGGATAGAGAACAGGCAGTCCTTGATTATATAGATCTAGTGATGAGGAATTCTCATTGCTGAAAACCCAGTGGTTTTGTGCCTCAGAATGTGCTATTTTTCGCTCCATTAATTTCTTGAATATATTCTCAGGTGGTTCTTCACTAATTTTTGTGCATTCCCACTGGAGTGAGTGTAGAACTCTTGACCCTATGCTTCTTCTTCTTTTGTATGAGAATTTCTTCTCTATTTGTTGACTTTGGCCTGACTATGCGTCAGTTTTCCAGGTTTCACCACGAGGAGGTAGTCAACATGAGCTGGGTGGACTGGTGTGGGAAGATGTTGAAGGACAGGAAAATTTTCCTGTCAGTGCTGGGTTTGAACTCACAACCCATGAGTTGTTAGTCCAAGAGCATAACCACAGGGTGGTTGACTTCCCTCCTGGCGGCTTCCTTCCACCATGGCTGGGGTCGGCAGACACAACTGGTGCATGTGTAAAATAGCTTTTTGTCGACCATAGAGTGTAAGTATTGTCAGTGAAGTCGGCCCTGAAACACCAAGACCATCATTCTTGAGAGGACACTGATTCATTGTGTGATCATGTGTTGATTGTTTGAATAAATAATTATTGTAGTAGTGTTCTTGCAAGGACACTAATTTATTGTAGGATTATGGTGTGTTGATTACTTAATTGAATATGTATAGAAGCGTTTAATAAGTTATTGTTTTTGTCATCAGTTTAGTGTTACAGGACAATACAGTATAATTGATTCTAGTAACTTCTCTTGGGTTGAAAAAGATCAGCTCTGTGATTGTGTAAAGTTCAACTTATAAAGTTTTACTTGTAAATTTGACTTCATCTCAGATGTAGATAGAGTTTATGAATCTTGATGACTGTAGAATGAACCCATTCGGCAACCAAACAATAATTGAAATAGCCAAACGATTAAAGCTTGTTCTCAGTATATTTATTTATGTAGGTGTGTTAAATACATTGTACGTATATATCGTAGAAGTGTGTTGTAAACAAAGTTCCAACTGTTCTAATTATTATGAATCATACAGAAGACTCAGCCTAGCAGTTTATTAGACCTGGCTCTCCTGGTGTTTGATATGCTGTCTTCTTCTCACTGCACAGTATATAACATGCAGTGGCAGTGGCAGTGGTGTATTAGAGGCAGTGGCAGTGGTGTATTAGAGGCAGTGGCAGTGGTGTATTAGAGGCAGTGGCAGTGGTGTGTTAGAGACAGTGGCAGTGGTGTATTAGAGACAGTGGCAGTGGTGTATTAGAGGCAGTGGCAGTGGTGTATTAGAGGCAGTGGCAGTGGTGTATTAGAGGCAGTGGCAGTGGTGTGTTAGAGACAGTGGCAGTGGTGTATTAGAAACAGTGGCAGTGGTGTATTAGAGGCAGTGGCAGTGGTGTGTTAGAGACAGTGGCAGTGGTGTATTATAGGCAGTGGCAGTGGTGTATTAGAGACAGTGGCAGTGGTGTGTTAGAGACAGTGGCAGTGGTGTATTATAGGCAGTAGCAGTGGTGTATTAGAGGCAGTGGCAGTGGTATATTATAGATAGTGGCAGTTGTGTATTAGAGGCAGTGGCAGTGGTGTATTAGAGGCAGTGGTGTATTAGAGGCAGTGGCAGTGGTATATTATAGTCAGTGGCAGTGGTGTGTTAGAGACGATTGATGTGAAGAGTACTACATAAGGAGATGTCTTGGGAGGTATTGCTATGGCTGTGGTATCAAGCTGAGCTGTCACAGACTCAACTGTTTGTGCTAAAGGCAGCATTAAAGTGGTCATATATAGTTCTGGTAGAATACATACGTTACAAACAATATGTTTCATGATGCATGCAGGCAGACATTCTGCTGTTTCAATCAACTCACTTCCCAGATAGTTTCTGGGCTGTGTATGTTGTTGAACTTGTGCTGAGGGCTTGACCTTGGCAGGTAGACTGACCTTTAACAAGAAGATTCTGGATTGTGTAGTTCTTCTGTTTAGAACGAAAACAGATTTTTCCTTGCTGAGTGATGTGTGTGGTGTATTTGTTCCAGTGGTAAGTACTTTGCTCTCTTCACCTTCCTAATGTTTCAATATAGTCCTCTTTAATTAGAATAGAAAAAGATGGTATAATGAGAGGTGTAAAATAATTTAAAATTTATGAAGTGCTGCAGTAGAATTCCATTATAAATGACCAAGGTTTTAAAATGATAATTCTTAAAAAAATTCTTTAAAAAAACAAAACAAAAACAAACACCAAAAATGACCCACAAACCACTTCACTGACATGACAGTTGACATGAGTAAGCAACTTCTTGAATATGTCTGTGTGCATGCGTGCAAGCAAGGCTGAGATTTGCTCAATTAATAAGTCACAGCTGCTACAAATACTTCCCATGCCTGCCTGAGGGCCATGGTCACTGTGCAACCCATGATCATAGTGAGGTCATAGGAACCACCCCCAGCAACTAATGGAACACTTACTGGAGGATGGAGGCCATACAATGCAAAGCTAGTACCCTGCATAATATTCTATACGTCACATCCTCATACAAGAGAACACACTGAACTGTCACCCCCTCAGTATTAACATGGAGGCCAGAGCAAATACAAGGTGGTGGATGGCCAGCTTGTCTCATTCTCTTTCGCTGTCTCTGGAAAGTTCCTGGTATCCACAGAGAGCACTCCATTTCCTTCCTTGCCATTACGGTGGTGTTGAATTTTCTTCAGTATCTCATATCTGTGCAATTGATAGTACCATTGATGGGCAATAAGTATGACAGCATTTAGACTATTATAATTCATTTCTATCTAACTGCTGGCATGCATATGTATCATATTTCCATGGTTATGATATCAGTATTGTTATTTCATGAAGAGATTTCCTGAAATGTGTCTTGCAGCCCCACAATAAATCGCATACCAAAGTGCTGACTGTGATCCTTATGACTGCAAGTGATGTGACGCTGCCGGAAATACTGATGCTGCTATAGAAATGCTGGTTAATTTGATGTCTGCATTGTGTAAATCTTAACAGATTCATCACATTGTGAACTGTCTTTAATTAACAGGCAGTATATGGGCTGGTGGAGGTACCACATAGCATGGCTTGGAAATGATGTAACAGCAAACGATTGTTGTATATTCTTTGATATAAATTTGCATAGGAAAACTTAATTAGATTGTCAGTTTGGAGTACAGCAGATGTGACCGACTGATTATCTCTTCCCTTCCCAAGTTACTTGTGGTCTTGTAAATGATGCTGTTTTAGTGAGAATTATTCACTCAACTGCACTTCCTCCACTGAATGAGATGACGTGTAAAGATATGTTACCTTTATGCAGCCTTAATGCATTCTTACTGTTGGAACACATAATAGTTGAGTGGTTGTCTGATTGAAGTAATATGGTTGATTTAAATGAATAAGCTTATTTGGGTGGAAATGCTGAGGTCATAAGTTGTGATAGGTGGTTCCCCTCACCCAAGGTTGGTCTCCATTCATTTGAAGGCTTATTTGTTTTGCTTTATCAACTGCTGTAGACTGAAGTAAGTGTTTGTGGAATAGAAGAAGTATGTGTGGTTACTTTTACTCTCATCAGGGTGGTGCCTACCAGCCCAAGCCTAGCCACTGACCAGCCACAGGACTTTTGACACTTTTTTTTTTTTCCCCCCCCAGAGTTTGCAGTATCCAAACATGTGGCTGGTGCTGAATGAGGTAATATCTGGGGTGGGACTTGATGTCCCACACTGCTGTGCAGTCTCCACAGTATGTGGGCTGCAACTTAGTGGATTGCTTCTTCAGCATTTGCTCTGGTTTTCATTAAAGATTTATATTTTATTAACAAACCTGAAAAGAAACCAACACTTTTTTTAGCATAATAATTTCAATTTGAAGTAATGTCCTATTGATAGACCCTCCACAAAAGTAGCAGTTCCTAACAAGTTATAGTAGTGAGTAAATTTGGTTGCATTCCATTTCAATGTGTTTTTATGCTTCCTCTTGGTCCTTTAAGTAATTACTTTCTTGTCCAAAATGATCTAAAGGCATCTCTCTAAAATCTGCTGTCTTATTAAGTTATACTCCCAGCATGTCCACACCATACTGAAGTTGAACCAATATCAACCACTGACTTTTACCTGAGAGATATTAACAAGAGGTTGTATTGGTTTGTGGAAGTCTGATATCATATTGTGAATTAGACTAAAGGAGCAGCTGGGTTGGTCCCCCTCTCTGGAGAGGAAACTGTTCATATCAATCAATCAAAGATTGATGGAATAGTATCTTGGAGCTATCGTCTCTTGTAGTGATATTATATACATAGTCAAATATTCTTTTGCAAGAAAATGTGCATGTTTGTTACTGTTGTTTTGTTGTTGTTGTTCATCCGTAGTGTGTCACACGAGGCTGCTGCTCAATTGAAGCTTTTGGTGAATGCTCCAGAGCGAGTGTGGGTGTGTCTTGAGGGGCGTGGTTATCTGGAGGCTGCACAGCATTTCCTGTTGACTCGGCACATCTATTCGCAGCTTGGCCTTGGAGTGGGCATGGCCCCGAGGGAGAAGGTTAGCGCTGGGCTGGTGCAGAAGATGTGGAAGTTGGTGTCCCCCTTCAAAGAAGCCATCTTAGAGGCAAGTCAGGGAGAAGTGGTGGAGGGGGGTAGGGTAAGAGGTGGAAGAAAAGTGAGAAAGATGATTGAAGATTGCACTTAGTGTGTGCTCATACACCTTTCTTATTAACATTTTCTTAATGTTGTCTCCACATGCACACACAGTGTTGCAGTCGGCACTTGCAGTGCTCAGTGCTGGAGGAGGGGCCAATGGTGCAGTGTTTGTGTGCCATCATCCTCCTGGAAGGATGCACCCTCAGACAATCCTTCAACCACTTCCTACTTGCCAGAAAGGTGCACACATTTTCTCTGACTAAACATCTGGGCCAACTCCTCCTTCAATCTCCTGTAGACCCTTCCTAGCCCATTCCATTGCTGTTCTCCCCATCTGAAAACACAGAGCTATTTAGGACAGTTGATTTTGGATGTGTCAAAGTTGAGAACACAAACTTTTTAGGTAGTAAAATGTAAATTAACCCTATTCCAATATTTAAGGAGTATATGATGAGTTCAAATCTTGAGTGAAAATTTGTGGCAGTTAGAATAAAATATTCAATTTCTTAATATTGTGGGCATCTCATGAGCTTGTTCTGCCATGACCTGGGCCTGACTGCACGGCTGGTCTGTTACTCTCACACACACACACACACACACACACACACACACACACACACACACACACACACACACACACACCCCACACACACACACCCACACACACACACACACACACACACACCCACACACACACACACACACACCCACACACACTCACACACACTCACACACTCACACACACTCACACACACACACACACACACACACACACACACACACACACACACACACACACACACACACACACACACACTGGCTTGCATATGCATGCACGCTGCTATCTTTGCTCTATGTCTGTCCAGGCCGCTGTTCAGGCTGCCCTTCGACCTGGTTCCCAGCATCGCAGTGTCAAGAACCAGATCCTTCACTTGGTGAAGGTTGTGTTGCACTCCTTGCTCCATATGGCAGCCATCTTTTGTCAGCAGCGAACCCCAGGAGGAAGGACTGGTAAGGGGTAGATGAGAAGTTTAGCTCTGAGAGACCACTGGCAGAGGCAAGGCCTTTGGCAGGTTTTTGGAAGGATAAGAGTGATCCCTAGACATAACCAGGAAGGAGAGGAGAAGGGAGGTCAGTGCATGCCTCACTCATGAGAGAACCCCCTTGATCTTAAAAGGATTCCCTTGAAAAAACGCACATGGTGTTAAAGAAATTGAATATGACTTATGGATGGGGAAAATGTGTAGGATTGTGTGAAAAGTTTGAGTGTTGGGGGGTGGGGGGGGGGGGGGTAGTAGATTAAAATGATGATTCCTTCCTGTATTATTTTGGGTACCATATTTAATTTTACAAGTTTTCTTTTCCTTTTTAAAAATTTTATATGTATTCCATTCCTCTCTCACACTCTTCCTTGTTAACTTTCTTACCTTCTCTCTTCTCTCACCTTCAGAGCCTTCCCGCCTCCTCCAGCAGCTTCTCCAGTTTGGGGAGACACACCAAACTAAACCACACCCCTCAACCACTGATATCCTTGGGCTGATTCCCAAGGAATTGTTGCCGTTGCTGCCCAAGTCTGTGGCTGAGTTCCGTCCAGTTCTGCGTCTCTCTGTGCTGGTTGAGGTGCCGACCTCTGACATCCACAGCTCCACTGCTGATTGGATAACCATGTAATTATTGGGTGGGTTTAATGCACAGTCATGTGGCTCTGGTGTCCCTGTGTGTCTGACTTGTGTGGCTGCACAAAGTCGGGCCACTCACTGCATATACATTCCTAGAGGTACTGTACAGGCATCCACATCTGATGTATCATTCTGCCAGCTGCTCACTGGAGGTGTGGATAATTGCATAGGAATAATGAGATATTGTGTGGGTTCATGGTGGAGGGGTCACTGTGTGGAAAATTAGACACACTATGGAATACATAATATGATTGTTCGATTTAGCACTTGTGTTCTCGCTATAGGTGAGTTAAGTTTATCTTCTTGGTTTGGGGCTTTGCTATCGAAGTGACTCAAGAGTTTCCATGTGTGTGTGTTAGTTTATGCAAGTGTCCTGAAATAGTGCTGCTTGTTTGCTTGTCAGATATTGAGATACCTCAGCTACATGTAAGAGCACACTGTGCATACATCAGTCATTTGATATCATGCTCTGCTCATGTGATAAAGATTTTCAGAAAACTTACTACTTCTGAAAAAATTGGGAAAATATGTAGGAAGGTTAAAGATTTTGGCTCAGTTACAATAGGGCTAGGGCTATGTCAAGGCGAATGTTTTATTTCCTCTTGCATGTTTCCTTATTCTGTCTTATTCCCTCCAAAATGTCATCGCCCAAATGGTGGAGGGAAGGGGGAGAGATCTGTTAGTGACTGAACTTCTAATAGCGTACATCAACAATAACGTCACAGGAATGTTAAATAAATCTGAAGCCGGGTGAAGTGTACCTTACAGGTGACCTCCCAGGGAACCCATTGGGATGAAACCTGGTCATGGGCGTGTGGAACCCGTTTCACCCATGGGTGAAACCAGTTTTAGTGTGCATTGTGGACAGGCCTTTATACTCTAATATTCATTTTAAAAACTTCAGCATTTCCAATACCGACATCAAAACAGATCCTTCATAGATGATCATATGCATTGAATATTCCATAAGATTTAGAAGAATAAATTTGATTGAACGAAAATTCCTAAAGTGGCGATCACATTCATAACAACAGCAGAACAGATTTTAACCACCATTATACATGGCATGATGAAGGCAGATAAATATCTTTCTTGATACATTTCATTTTTCCTAACCTGTTTGTATCAAGGCACAAGATGATCAAAGTAAAGTTTAATAATATATATTTATAGATGCCCTCTCTGAGTTTTGGTGTAGTTGAAGCCCCTGAAAAAGGCTGGTGTGTTCTGACCAACAGAGTCCTCCTCTTTCCCTGTGGGGGGTATCTCCCCCTTGCATTCTTAGTCTGCATGTTTTCAGTTGATGGGTGAACAGCTGCTTCTCATGGCCGGGTGGAGCAGCAGGGTTTAATGGGCAATGCTCCTGACAATGATTTGTGCAACATTAGAATGCAAGAATAGACTTGGTTTCTTCTCTACAAATATTTTTTTTGAGATGTGGCATCATTCAGTTACTTCATGTTGCATTGGTAACAGGTGTGGTGTCACATTTATTAATTGTTGACCCCTGCCCCCAAAGAAGAAAAACTACCACAAAAAACAATAATAATGACTAAAAAAAAAGAAAAAGTAAATATATTTATATCTTAGAGATTTTCTAGTTACTGTTTAGTTATTATTTTTTTAATTGTGTCTGTGTGTGGTGATGTCTTTCTCTTCCCCAGGTGCTGCTCAGACATTGTGGATGGGGTGGAGCAACTTCTACAACATGTCTCGTCAGTGAAGGCGCTGGCCTCCATCAAGTCTGCTGTGCATTCCCTTCTGAGCACGCCCTCTGAACCTGCACATGATGACGACACAGGAGACTGCACCCAGAGCCATGGGGATGACACTCACTGGGCTGAGCATTGGGGCCAAGTGTGTAGCCTTATTTTGGACAAGGAGCTCAATATTTGGAAGACTTTTTTGGGGCCGCCCCTCCTCAAAAGAGTGCAGGTATTACCTCATTAGTGAATCATATATTATATATTTCTTGCCTTGTGCCAAATGATGTTTGTTTGTTCTCTAGTTTCTTCTTGATAAAAAATTGACTGCTGCTGGAAACCACGCCTCTTCTCGGCTGTCCGACCTCCTATCTTCCATATCTTCTGACCCTGATTGTTACCATGACGACATCAACTGCCACACCCATTTCTGGAAGGAATCTTCTAACTTGGATGCCTGGCAGAAAGGTGAACGTCAGTCATCGGCCATGGTGGACCTGACCTTGAAGAGTAGAGCATGTACTCCGAGCATCTACAGGTAAGAGCATATAGCAGCTTATTAATGGCGGGTGAATGGCTGGAACTCTTGAGTTAGGATGTTGCTCGGCTGCCATATCATGGCGTCTTCGGATCAACACTCGGCCATTTGAGAAGAACAAGCGGTTTAGCAGCATGATACCGCATGTGAAGAGCAGGTTGCCTACGCAGCATGAATATGCCATACTTGTTGTCTGCAGTTAGCCCTGTCAATTCCATGTGACCTCACAGAAGCCCTAGTTATAGCCCCAACCCTAGCAGGAACTCTTACCCTAGTCTAAATACAGGACTAGATAGGAAAGTACACTGGTATCCCTGTATTGGAATGGCATGTCTTAATACAGGACTTGTTGTAAGGTACAGTGGTAATCCCTATATTGGATTGGCATGTGTTTTAAAATGGGGACCAGAAAGTTGAAACTTTTTATTATAGCCAAAACTCATATGTGCTTTTTAGCTACACAAATGGGCAGCTGCTTTTCCTTACAAAAGAAGCACAAAAAGAAACAGAAAAAACAACAACAACAAAAAAACATTGCAAGGGTGCCTTAAACCCTGCACCAATTTGATAGGGGGTGGGAGGGGGAACTGTAAGGGCTGCATGGTTGTGGGGAAAAAAACACACTGGGGGGGTTTAACTTTGAGTGTCTTCTGTGAACTGTCCATCCTTTTTCTTTACTACATATTATTTATGTGTATTTGATATTCTCAAAAATGTGGCAGTAGCAGAAAATTGACATCCACCACTGTTAAAGGGTTTTTAAATAATTAAAAAAAAAGTATTTTAGTGGTTGAAAGAGATAAAAAGGTCACAGTTGAACGAGATCCCAAATCTGATAATGGAGAAGTTAAGGTGATAAGAGGAAACAGGCAAATGGTAGAGATTGTAACGAGTAAATGGGGAAAGAAATATCCATGTTTGCAACAATTGCACCTCCTAACACTTACATTCATCTATTTTCGTACATATGTCATTTTATATCTTTATACTTTCAATTAATAAGAATTAAATATAAAAAATAAATTTAAAAAAAAGTTTTTCTTCACATATGTGTACAAGTTATAAGTATAACATTCTGAAGTGACGACAAAAGCAGCATGATCGATGTCAGTTCGAATCCTCAGTTTCCAATCTTTCCGTGGGAAGAAATACTGAAAGATGGAGAGGGAGGGGAGGGGGGATAATAAAGAGGAACGAGATTGTAATATTATATACAACAATGTTGGATGATCCAGAGTTTTATGCAAATAGTTACATATGATGTGTATATATATATTCCCACCCCCCTTGTGAACAGCTGTATGTATGTATGTATGTATGTATGTATGTATGTATGTATGTATGTATGTATGTATGTATGTATGTATGTATGTATGTATGTATGTATGTATGTATGTATGTATGTATAGCGAGTGCTGACTTTGGAAGGATTCTGGTAACCAACTGGAACACTGTGGGGTGTGGTAAAGTGTTAAAACCATGTAGTTTTGCAAGTATGCATTCCAAGGTAGTGTTGGAACTGCACCTTTAGTAAAGCCACTGAGGTTGAATGGTGTTGTTATAGAGTCAGACAACACCCTCACTCCACCCACCCCTTGAGGTGCTTTCCACATATTTCAAGGGGGGGGGGGGGGGGAAACAAGAATAGCACCCCCTTTTTCCTTGAATGGATTGTTTAACACTGTCTCTTTGATTAAAGTTCAGTTTAGATATATTTTATATCATAATTAAAAAAAAATTTTTTTTTTAATCACTTTTAAGCCCTGTGTTTATCCTAGGCTACCAAAGCATCTCTTATGGTTAGCCTGATTTGTATCTCTTCAAGATTCATTAAACCAAGAGTATGTCTGGGCATGCCCGACATTAGGGTTGCCAGTCAATGTACACTGAAACACACTCATTAGTTTCTGCACCTCTACGTTCTCAGGTAACAAGTGTTGCTATAGTTACCATATTAATTGCTGAGTAACCATAACACTGTCAGTGATCGAGCATGTCTTCCTTCCACTGTATACCACATTGTTGTCATCATTGCAGCAACCCCTTGTAACTTGTAGTAGCAATTGGAATATAATCATGATGCGAAGTGTCAGGAAGCTACAAAAATGACTGATGACTGTTTGCCATGCCACCTGTGCTGGTGCTATTGTGTTTGATGTTTCAGGTCACCTCTGTAGGTAATGTATCCAGGCTTAACAAAGTAATTAGTAGGGTTATCCCCCCATTCTATTTGTAATGTAGTGTGTTGGTCCATACTTTCCCCAACTCTCTATCAGAACTAGCACTTCCTGTATACCTCCTGCAACACTTTCTGCAGTGGTTCTTCCTCCACTTGCCTCCTTCCATAGCTTTGTGCATGTAAACACCTCCATATTAGAGGCCATGGTTGATTACGTCATTATTGGCTATCCTGTTTGAACTTGAGCCATATCCTCAAGTCAGTTGTGCAAGTATTCTGGCTTGTAGTTTTTTAAAAATTTTATTGATACCTATGTATGGAACATGAACTTATTCTGGTCCACAGTGCAGATTACATTTGCTCTTGTCAGCACATTTTAATTTTTTTTAGTCCCCGCATAGGCACAGTTGTGTGTCAATGAATTCAATACTACTGTCAGCAAAACTGGTCTGACTATCTGCATTTCTTCTGTGTCTGTTTTTTTTTGTCTGTCTTTCTCTCTCTTTCGTTCTGTGTGTGTGTGTGTGTGTGTGTGTGTGTGTGTGTGTGTGTGTGTGTGTGTGTGTGTGTGTGTGTTGTGTGTGTGTTAGCTTCTGTCAGAGTCTGGGCTCAGAGTTGGAGGGTCTGATAGAAGACATGACCCACTATATGCTGCCCTCACCCTCCACTACCTCACAACAGGCACCTCTTCGTCCCACACTCTCCATGTCCCCCATCACTGTCTCCTCTTGGCACCAAGTAAGGCATCTGCTTGGTGTTATGGTTTCTATGCAACAGTTGTGTCTGTTTGTCTACTATTTTGAGTGTGTCTGTGTGAGAAAGAGAGTGTGTGTGTGTTAGAATGCACTCACTGCTTTTGATATGGACTCAGGTGGCCAGTGGGTGTGGTGTCGATATACATAAGGTGCATGGGCATTGAAACCTTGTGTCCTGGAGTGTGATAATGACTGACATGGACCAGGTTGGTCAACTAACCAATGAAGACAGAGATGGACCCGCCATGTCAATTGACTACACTGCCACAACATATTTCATTGAGGCATCCACTCCAATGCTTCAATACTCCTAACTGTATCTGTCAGAGATGACCTGTTACTCTAAGAGCCTTGCCTTCTTTATACATGTGAATATGGTGGAGCTAACTATGATCTTATCCCTGAAGGAATTAGTGATTGGCTAAAATCCTGTGTGAGATGTTTAGGTGGATACTCTTGTTTGTGTCAGGTGGAGCAATGAGGAAACAAGCAGTGTTTGTATTCAAATGATCCTGGGGTCAAATATTGTGTTGTTAAAGAGAGAAACTTCTCTTGAACCAGCTAAGACACTTGAAGGGAATCTTATACCTTCTTCATGGGTGGGGAAATAAGAAACACTCTAACCTTATTTATTGGATCCATTTGTGTTCTCCATGTGGACTGCAATTGTTATTACTCTGTTGAATACTGGCTGTTGTAATGCAGCTGCCCTCTTCCCTCCCCACCCCCAAGTTCCAGTCCCTCTTCCCCCATTGCTGCTGCTTCATGTATTAAATGCAGCTGGTAGTGCAGACAGAGGTACAGGACTGGCTACAGAATGTTCACCTCAACAACAAGTGTTGTTGACCTCAAATACACCACTACATGCATGTTTATTTGATAGTAGAAGCTGTTGAATGGAAAAATAACTCTTAAAAATTTATATTTATTAATTTTTTTAGTGTCATTCAAAGTTTAAAATAGACTTTTCATGAAAGATGATGTCATCTATTTGTTTTGTCTGACAACACTTTGCCATCATTTGTAACCATAGTTACCTCAATACCTTCAAGTGGAAGAGGAGATGAAAGGAGCTGTATTGCTACAATAATATGGGCTGAACTATTATCTCTCCATTATTGCAGGGGCTCAGTCAGGACCTCTTGTTTCCCTTCTACTTGTATGCTGACACAGCAGATCTGCATGGTCACATCCACAAGTCCACAGTGCAGTGGATCACCAGGTAAAGCTACTCCCGACATTTGTGTTGAGAGAAATCCTAATCTTGTTGACATAATTGGCGCTTGCGCACACATATGTGCACGCGCGTGCACACACACACACACACACACACACACACACACACACACACACACACACACACACACACACACACACACTCCTGTCTTTGACCAATGCAATCCTCTGGGGAGAGTCTGTTGATCAGTTTAAGGTAGACATTCACCACCACAAACTAACATTTAACCGCTGCTCACTCAACAACCTAATTTACCTTCACAACTCACCGCTAGGCCTTTCCCAATTATTAAGCTGTAAATACTTTAAATTGATTAACTTCAACTTTTTAAGGAGTTTTCTCCTACAGAATGAACATCTTTGTTGTAACTTTTCAAAATGTCTCTTATATCAATTTTTTTTTTCTCCTGTGAACTATTCTAATATGTTCATCATTATAAACTTAGCAGATATAAGTTGTTATTGCACATTTATCTCCACAAACAAGGGCTCCCTACAAGCTAAATAGAATAATTCTCATTTGGATACTGATAAATTACTACCAGGAACTTTTTTTTATCAATTGTCTGGTAAAACATTGAATTCATACTGATAAATCACTATTAGGAATTTTTTTTTATCAACTGGCTGTAATACATTGGATTTCAACCAGTTGGGTGGGATTCTTTGCTATGCCTCTCTTTATGACTAAATGATATCATTAGAGGTTCAGGCCTGCTCAATAATGAAGGGGGAAAGGGGGAGGTCTAGCCAAGTGTAGTAGCTCATGTCAGCTAGGGTTAGTGGTTTATCCTTCCCTGAATGCAGCTCATATGAGCCACCACACCACCCACAAACACACCACATGGTGAAAGTATTCAAAACAGATTTGTGCCTTTAAAACTGATTTACCAATTATTTTCCTCACTATCAATTATGTTTTAGCTACTAATTATGCTCACCCCCCCCCCAATCTATCAAATTATGATTCCCAAGTACCAATTATGCTTCCCAGCTACCAATTATGCTCAAAATTATGCTAACATATTTGGAAAGGCCAATTACCATACACACATGGTATGTATGAACCATTAGATTTAACCACTCCAATGAATCACTAACCACTTGAACATTTAAGAGTAGTGATGTGACCTCATGACTAATTGAGCATGGCTGATCTATTCCAACATGTTGGTGGGTCTGTACTGCTGGTGTAGCCAGCCAGTGGCTGTCTATCTGTTGGTCTCCCTGGCACACTGTATTGTGTTTCTTTAGTAGCACTTCTCTGTCTCATGGTCATGCTCAATAGGCGTGAAACACACCCAATGCAACTCCTTTTTGTCCATTTATCTGCTATCACACAGCGGTGTAGGTAAGCTATCCAATCTGTTGCAAATACACACACACACACACACACACACACACACACACACACACACACACACACACACACACACACAACACAACACAACACAAGAGTGTACAGATATACTATAGTAACTTTAAAAAGAAAATTAAATTGGCAGCAAGGAGATAAATTTACTTCTAGAGCATCAGACAGAGAGTTTCTCTCTTCCTCTGGCCCACTGGTAGTGGAACAGTCTGAGGTGGTGGATGCTGAATCAACGATGCTCCTTCTTCTTGAAGTCTATAGTGGTTACAGAGTGGTTGCTTTTATGAGAGTTATTCTACATTGTTCCTTGAACAAATGAGCTCTTTATCACCTAGTACTTATGGGAAGCTTTTGTAAGATAAAATTTTTCTTCTTTTTATTGACCAGACCATAATTTATGAAGTGTGGTGTGCTGTGCTACGCTGCGCTGTAAGAGCTGTGGTGTGGTGTAAGTGCTGTGCTGCGCTGCGCTGTAAGAGCTGTGCTGTGCTGTGCTGTGCTGTAAGAGCTGTGTTGTGATGTGGTGTGGTGTAAGAACTGTGATGTGCTGTGGTGCAAGAGCAACAAAGGTCATATGTGGTAATTGTGCGTCAGTCCTACAGTGACAGAATTGGCTGGGCAAAAAAAATAAATAAAAAACAAAACAAAAACAAAACAAAAAACAAAAAAAAAAAAAAAACAAAAAAAAACATAAACAAAAAAAAAATTGATCACGAGAGGTTGTTTTTTTTTGCCAGACAGTTTGCCAGCTAGCAATTAGCAATAGCCCAGTGCAGTCTGCATGAGTGAGGACATGCTTACCTTGCTGTCTGTGTTTCTGTTTGCCACTCAACAAGTGATGTGTGTGGTCGTTATTATGCCACAGCACCCGACACATTTGTTTGGAGTTGCTCGTGGTGAATGTGGTTTTTGTGGGCGAGGCGAAGGGCAGGGGAGGGTATTGTTTTTTGTTAGCCTCACAGAAACTATAAACTGTTTTGTGATATTTGTTCATGTAAATCATTGGTCAGGATGTTGCCCCAAACCACTAGCTTTGCCCGAGTCTCTCCCTTTGTAAAGACAAAAAAAAGGAATTAAGTAATCTCCCAGCACCTCTGTAAAACTGTCATTTCTCAGTAGTGAATCGCCCAACCATGACTTAGTATTTTTATCATGCATGCTTGTACAAACCATAAAGCTGATCTGCATCTTGGAAATAGCAAATGCTGGAGCTGCTTTCTCTTCTCTATGTATCACTATGGTTACTGTGACAGGTCCTGCTCTTCACTAGCTGACCTTTTGAGGCCTTCCAGGTCATTCTGCATGACCTTAATAGCAGTGAAGAGAATTGTGTCTTTCTCTCCCCCAGGTTCCTCCAAAGTGTCGATGTAAAAGTGAACAAGCTACAGCACTCACAAGATGGCGAAGAGGGTGACAGAGAGAAGACCTCTCAGCTCATAGACAGGTGAGTGATTGGAGAAGAGAGCATGCCACCTTTGTTGCCCTTTGTGTCCACTCCTCCCCCCTTCTTTTCTCCTGACTTACTAGCAGGTATATTGTTCACCTTCCTCCCGAGACCCTACCTCATAAAACACTCCATGACACCCACATGCACCTGCCCACATGTGCATGCATACTGTGGTTGCCATGAACACAGCTCTTCTCCTGCAGGTTGCTGGTGGTTGGCAGGTTGTGTCAATGTCTTCTGGACTGCACACATCCTTTGTCTTCCCTTCTCTCTGGCCTGAGAGTCGCAGCAACCACCTCCTCCACCACCTCTGGCTGGAGGAGAGACTCCAGCAGGTATGTTGAATATTGCTGAGAGTGGAAGCAACGTGTTGGTGGCTCGGTGGTTTAGGGGCGGAGCCTCTCAAACTGTTAAAACCAGTGTGATATGGTGGAATAGCACAGACCACCAGTCAACCCATTATGATGTTGGTGGTTGGTGACTGTACCACTCACTTGGGATGTCTGGTTGAGGTGGTTACTGTCATTTGCCACTCACTGTGGCCTGTTGTATCAACTTGCTGATAGCATTAGCCACAGCAGAGCAACCAGTCTCCGCAGACTGAGCCATTGTGTTGGTCCCTGCAGGAGTTTGTGTGGTCCTCTTTTGTGCATATCTTTTTTGAGGTGGGAGATTTTTTTTTTTTTTTTTTTTTTTTTTTTTCTTTTTTTTTTTTTTTTGGTTAAACCACATAACCACTAACATTTGTGATCTAATATGAGCAGCCACAAGATTATTCTCCAAAAGTCCAATTATGATTGGATGCTTGGTCAATTGATGTATTATTGTTTTATTTGTTTGTTCTTTTATTATTTATTTCTCTGTTATTGTTGTTTTATTTGTTTCTTCTTTTTTTTTGTGTGTGTGCTTATTTTTGCTGTGTTTTTTGTCCACTAGGTCCTTGTTAGAGAGGGGAGTGAGCCAAGTCTCATCTTCCCAGCAACGACATCAACAAAACAAGGAGGTAAAGGTTGAAATCTATTTTATCCTTTCTTATTTGTCCAGCACCTAGACACTAACACCAGCACCAGTCAGGACTAATGTAGGATTTTATTTGTTTTCATCGTGTGTAGTTGGAGGAAGGTGTACTGTCAGCGTCTGAATTGCTGCAGGCCAAAGCTAACTCCATGTTCAGGTAAACTCATACTTAATCTATTTTCATAGCCCTCTAAGATAGAAATATGTGCTACTCAAGCTTTATTGAAGTGCTGTCGTCCAGTAGCAGGAAATCGCAGCTGCAAATGCTTGCTTGGGCCACCAAAGGTTGCCTGTAGGAATACTATAAGTAAAGGCGTTTGCAAACAATCTTGAAAAAAATAGGATGCAAGCCCAGTTATGAAATAGCTGCTGCTGCAGGACAACTAACGAACAAAGAAGAGAAGGGACAGGGGTGGGGGTTTTGAACAACCCACAACCCCCATCCTCCCCTTCCTGTTCCAAATCTCTATATTTTGGTTTCTTTAAACCTGAGACGTCCACAGGAAGAGGTGTGGCAAAGTGGAACCCACCCAAAATGTTCACATGGTCCACAGCAGTCCCCCCTGAAAGTTTGAACTCATTGTGTCCACTGGTTCTCTAGTTTTATCCTGGATAAGCATACACACACACACACACACACACACACACACACACACACACACACACACACACGCGCGCGCACACACGCACACACACCAAGCTCCATACTTTTAATATTACCAATCTCAAAAGTTTCAGACACTCTCAACCAGAGTAATTGATTTTTGTTTGTTTTTGTATTTATTTGCAGCTCATATCATGGTGGTTGTTAGTGTATAAGAAAATGTTTACCAGGTATAATAGTGCTTATTTTTGGAACAGTTGGTGAAGTTATGGTTTCTCCACCAATGCCCTTGGAGTTTTTCCCAGGTGGTTCTCAACTCTGTGGTTTTGAAACTTTGCTGTGGTGTGTGTGTGTGGCCTTTCCGCCATTGAACCAGTAGTGTGAGGCTGACCACTCTCCCCCCCCCCCACTAATATTGGGGTAGGAATTATCAGTCAATGTTGTTTTATTGTTTCTTTCTCTCTTTCTTTGCCATTCTATCTCTATTATCAGAGCTTGGGACTGCATTTATTCTGTCTCATGTGATGAAATACTTCTGCCATTTTCCTTCTTACCTGATCTCTTTCATATGCTTCTTTCTTTGCCTACCAAGCAATGTGACTAGAGTACAAAATATACTCTATTTCATCTTGTTTGTTGTTTTCCTGACTATGGTTACTCTTTCTCTGTGGTTTTGAAGCTTATGCTGTGGTTGTATGGCCAACATTAACTGGCCACCACATTACCATTGTGCCAGTAGTGTGAGGTTGACCATTCCCCCCCCCCCCCCCCCCCTTTAAAAAAAAAAAATGTTTGTTGGTTTTATATTTGGGGTTGGAAATCTCTGTCTGTCAGTTGGTTAAGTCCCCTCCCTTCATTCCCTGGGCCAGGTGTGGAGCAGGAGAATAAATATGAGGGGTCTACCTTGCCACCTCATTTTGCTCACTAAATCTGTCTTTTGTTTGCTTGATTTTTTTTGTTGATTTTTTTTGTTGATTTTTTTTGTTGATTTTTTTTTGTTGATTTTTTTGATTTTTTTGTTGTGTGTGTGTGTGTGTGTGTGTGTGTGTGTGTGTGTGTGTGTGTGTGTGTGTGTGTGTGTGTGTGTGTGTGTTTGATTTTTTTTTTTGGTGTAGGTTTTTACACCACATTTGTTGTTAGAGTTGGGGCTCACTTAGGTCCCTCCCCTTTATTCCTCTACTCCAAATCTGGCCAACACTTTTTACTCACTTTCTTTGTTTTCAAATTCTTTCTTTTGTTCTTTTCCTTTCCAGCTCTTTGCCACCATATCTAAAACCTACTTGTGGCCACCTCCTTACTCACTCCTTTAGTCAAATCCCGCCCCATTGGTATTGGGGAGGGACTTATCTGTGTCTACACATTTATGTCCCTCCTCTTTACTCTCTTGCTCCTAACCCAGACTGGCTCCTCTTTTTACTCATTTCTTTTGTTTAGCAACTCTCTCTTTTGTTCTTTTTTTTTTTTTTTTTTTTTTTTCTTTCTTTTTTTTTTTTTTTTTTCTTTCTACTTTTCTTGCCATGCCACTATCTGTGATCTACCTGGTCATATCCTACTCACATTCCTTTAGTTTTGCAATTCTTCTATCTTTTGTTCTTTTTCTTTCTTTACCACTCTATCTCTTTTCTCAGAGCTTGGGACTCAACCAGACAGGATTAGGTCCCTCCCCTTTACTCTCCTGCTCCAAACCTGGCCACCTTCTCTTCTACTCAGTTCCTTTGTTTTTCTTTCTTTGTCACTATCTCTGATCTACTTGGCCTCCTTTTACTCACTTCCTTTTAGTTATGTAATTCTTCTCTCTTTTGTTAATTTTTCTTTCTTTCTTTGCCACACTCATTTATTCCTTGAGTGTGGGGCTCACTTCCCCCCCCCCCCCCCCCCATTGGTGTTGGGGTGGGACTTATCTGTCTGTCAGTTGGTTTAGGTCCCTTCTCTTTACTCTCCTACTTCAATACTTCAAACATGGCCACCTTCTTTATTACACACTTCCTTCGGTTTTACAACTGGTTCTCACTTCTTTTTTTTTCCCCCTTCTTTTTTCCACTCTTATCTTTGATCTACCTGGCCACCTCCTTTCACTTCCTTCTAGTTTGGCTCCTTTTTACCCCCTCTTTTGTCCTTTTTCTTTCTTTGCCATTCATCTATTCTCAGAGCTTTGGAGTCACTTCCCCCCCCCCCCCCCCCATCCATTTATGTTGGGTGGGACTTATCTGTCTGTCTACAAGTTTAGGTCCCTCCCCTTTACTCTTTACTTTCCTTTGTTTAGTAACTCTTTTCTCTCTTTTTTGTTCTTTTTCTTTCCTTGCTACTCTGATCTTCCTGATCACCACCTTTTAGTTCTTTTTACATATTACTTCTTTTTTTTTCTTTTGTTCTTTTTCTTTCTTTTCTACTTGACCTAGATTCTCAGAGTTTGGGGCTCACTCCCCCCCCCCCCCCCCCTCACCCTGCATTTGTGTTGGGGTGGGAACTATCTGTCTGCCTTCCCGTTTTGGTCTCTCCATTTACTCTAATGCTTCAAACTTAGCCACCTCCTCTTTTACTCACTTACTTTTGTAACTTCTCCATTTTTTTTTTTTTTTATTTATTATTTTTTTTATTTATTATTTTTTTACTTTCTTTGCCTCTCTCTCTCTCAAAGATTATGACTCCATTCTTTCCATCATAATGTGATAATATCTCTTTGCTATTTCTTTTCCCATCTCTTTCATGTGCTCCATGTTTGCCTGCCATCCAATCTGACTTCCCAATATACTCAAGTTAATCTTGTTTTTCTTTGTTTCTTGTTCATTTCCCCCCTCCCTTTCTCTCCCTCCGTTCAGACTATGGTCGACCTGGAGTGCAGCTCAATTAGTGGAACATTTGAAAGCAAATCTCTTCTCCGATGTTGTCCACCTCACCTCATTAGCATCAACTTTAGTGAGTTACATATTTGTGCATCTTTTTATTTTTTTTCTGTTAAAAGTTTTGCTGTGACTTCCCACTTAGGGTAGAGGTCTGTGGTTTGTTATACATCCACAACTGATAGTTTTGTGTTTGGCAAGAACTGCCATATGTGAAGTTGACAAGTATCAAAGATAGAACAGTGATCAGCAATTTTTCGCATGCATTATTTTCCCCAAGTGTGTGTGTGTGCGTGCGCGCTGATGTGGAGGGTAAAGGTTGGGAGGGTCTACAGTTGATCACAACACAATCATTATCTAATCAGGACTGCTGCAACAGCACATTTCCTACCCATATATACAATTGCTGACTGGTGGTGTTCTATCCACCAACAGCTGGCGATGTGAAATTCAAATCTTTACACACTAGACACTGGACTGATCATCAAAAGACTTCACTTCAGAATGTTGTGATGTTGTTTCAACCATGAAATTTGATCTGATTCCTGAAGTGCTTCAGTTCCCAGGGTGATTACAAATCTACCTTCTCAAATTTTGTTCTCACGGCATCTAATGTAGTTTCAACTTTCTCATTAAGAAGGGAGGGAGGATACACACAGTCTGTTGCACAATCCAAATTTTAATTATCGCTAAAGTTGTTTGTATACTGGAAAGGAAGTAGAACAGTGACTGGGAGGATGTCCATGTTATATTTATCTTAGAAAGACCCCCTACCCTCACTTGTTTTCCTTCTTGGATTCCTGTTCAGTGTCTTGTTATTTAGCTGTCCTTAGCTCACTGGTCAGCATAGCCAGACAGACACACATGGTTTCTGGCTGCAGACAGACCTGGCCTATGTTGTGCGTCCTCACTCCCAGAAGGTCTGCCAAAAATGACTCACTTGAAAGAGGCACTGGAAATTAAAGGAGTGAATTGTGTTCCTTCCCACTCCTGCTTCTCATGGAGTCAGATTTACACTCATTATTACTTTCTAATTGCACACAAGAAGGTACTGGCATTCCTCTGAGCGCAACGTGGGTAGGACAACAACAACAAAATAGTTCTTTAGTATACACTGACACTCACTATCTCATTTGTAAGATTTGAAGATGTCTAGTGGAATAGATTTGGTGGAATAGTGGGCATCAAATCTGTTTTCTTTAAAAACTTTTTCAATCATAAACTAAAATATTTTGAACACTAAACTAAACTATTCACAATTTTACTGATATCTAGATGATTTTTATCTCCTTCTTTCTCTCCCTCCCTCCATCATATCTCTCTCTGTCTCTCTCTCTCTCTTGATGTGCACAGACCTGGAGTGAGATTACCATCAAGGAGGAGTCAGAGAGTGGCCAACATGTCTCATCAATCATCCATGTTCCCGCACATCCCTCTATGTATGTCATCTCCCTCCTCTTCATCCTCTGCCGAGAGATCAGTCGTGTGGGAGGTCACACCTTGGACAGGAGCATCCTGCGGCTCCTCAGTGCCGCTGTGATGGCAGGAGTGACCAGAGAGCACAGAGAGCTGCTGGATAACTTAGGGAAGGAAGGAGTGGGCATGTCTCAGCTCTCTGCTCTGCAGTTATTCTTCAACATACGGTTCTTATCTGGCATCCTGTGTCTCCCAGAAGGGAAGGAGGTAAGAATTCTGATCTCAGCTTAGCAGAAAATGGCAGTATGATTGGGCATCATCTACTGAGTGTGTTCAGATCACAGTACTGTCACCTGCTAGTGTATGAAATGGTTTACTCTTTTGTTTGTTCTATTCATCAATGTCCATCATGTTGTTTGGACAAGGTATTTATCAGACCAACCAGTGTGGGCACAAAACAACAAACTTCCAATGAACAGTTGGGCATGTTACAGTATATTTTGATATTTGTTCTTTTTCTTCTACTCTTTTTAATGATATTTTTATTTTTTACTTATTTTTTAGCTAATCAATTATTATTTTATCATTTTTATTATTATTATTATTATTATTATTTTATAATCATTCTTATATATATTTTTAATGTTTCCCCCCATCTTCCTATCTTATAATTGGGATTGGCTGTTTTATCTGTATGTGTGTGTGTGTGTGTCCGGGTTGAACTTGACAACAAATGGTCCGAATGAGCTCAGATATTCAGGAGAACTCCTGTGGATCACATGAACATTTGAATAAGTCCCATCTGGCCACACCCCTATTACTGTGGCGTCTTAGCAAAAAGTGCCAAAAACAGATATTTATGACTACTAGGGGTTGCGAGTTCAAAGTATACCATGGTCTTTTTTCTTTCACTCTTTTTTCTTTCACTCTTTTTTCTTTCACTCTTTTTTCTTCCCCCACCCCCCCCCCCCCCCTTTTTGCCCTCCCTTTCCTTCCCCCTATTCTTTCTTTGCCCTTCCTTTCCTTCCCCCTATTCTTTCTTTGCCCTTCCTTTCCTACCCCTGATTCCTTATTACCTGCAGTATCATCTCCTCTTCTTTTTTAGAGCTAAAACTGATTAAGTTAATTGCATGCAAGTGCCTATACTCCATTATACAGCAACTACAGCCCACCATGGGTGGACCAAGCAAGCAATCATGGTTGTGATGGCCTACTAATGCTAGAATGGATTCTTTTGGTGCAGTAGTGGTGCTCACAGATCTCACCAAAAAAAGTATTAGTTCTGATTCTCCTGCGCTAATGAAGTTGACAAATTTGGTGGGCTCACATTTTTTACTGTGGTCTTCACACCAATACACAACATTCTCAACATTCCAAACATTCCATAACCAATTGCTGCCACTAATCACATGACACCCCCTCCCCCTCCTTCCCACATAATTCATGTACTTATATTGTGGTGGATGCCTACTGAGGCATGATGCAACAGTGTGTAGAAGCTGATGTGTGTGGTTTGGGACTATTATAAAATAGTTGTTGTTCTACTTATGTCAATAATTTTACTCCATTTTTTATGATATCTAACTACTATTTTCTAATTTTGGTCTTATATTCCTATAGGAAGAGCTGAGTCAGCAGATTATGCTTGTGTGTGATTCTCTGCAAGCATTTGTGGATCCTTTTGATCTCGATGTTTTCATGCCCTTCATTCTTGCTAACTTGGAGAGTGAACACTCACACTGCTTGGTACGGACTAACACACACACACACACACACACACACACACACACACACACACACACACACACACACACACACACACACACACACACACACTGCAAGAAACAGTATGCTGTTAAAGGTTGAACATGTGATATAACTTATATGCCTTTCTCAGTTGGTGTCTGCACAGAACCTTGGGTCGGTTGAAGAAGTGTGCATTTATTCAATTCCCTGCTGAAACTTACCTTGATTATTAAGAAGCGTAACCTTTAATGTAAAAAAAATTTAAACTGTCTATTGTATTGTGTGATCCAGTTCTCAGTGAATGACTTGTGTTCATCTGACATGATTTCATGTTTATTGTGCTTATTGTGTGGTTAAGTGACGTGATGCTAGGGTGACTGTGTACATCTTGATTTAACCAACAGGTGATGTTTGGAATGCTGCTGGCGGTGAAAGGAGCCTCAACATCCAGCTCTTTGTACAAACCGCAGCTGTCCCGGTTAGTTGGCGGCAGAACAGGGGTGCAGGACAAGCCCATAGTCCTCCCTCTGGCCCCAAGCATGGGGAGGATCCCCTCCTTACCCCTAAGCGTTAAGTCAGCATCTCATCTCCCAAAGGTATGGTCAAGTGGTTGGGCGTGTGTGTGAGTGTAAATATGTAAGCATAGCACCCATGTCATGTATAATGAGCCTGTCAAGCATCTTTTATTACAACAATACAGGGACAAGTAAGATAGCAGAAAATGGCACATAGTCCTGTGATTGTTTCCCTTGTGTTACTTTTGTTTACATGACTTCTAGATGTGTAACTAAATACTAATCAAATAATTTAACAGGAATGAGAATGGCCTTCCTTACTCTTCTTTTCCTTGGCTTCCAAAGTTGGTTCAATTCCTTCATTTCTTCCAATGGCTGTAAACTAGAACAAACTGCCTCCCTCCCTCTCCTGAAAAACTGTCTTGAAAGCAGTGAGATTTCTCTTTGCCATAGATCCCACTCTCTGGGAGACTCCTGCTGTGTGCAGCTAGCTCAAGATGAATGCCTCTTTTAAATAAACATTAATCAATTATACACTGTTAAAGGTTCAAAGCTGAACTTAGCGGCAGGAAATCAATTAAATAAAAATAACATATTTAAAAAAGTTAATTTTTAAAATATATAATTAAGTAATTGCTTGTCCTTCCTGTAGTTTACGAAACTCAAGGATACCAGGGCAAACTAGATTTGATCACTAATTCTTTAATTAAATATAATTCTAGTATGCCTTGTTCCTGCGGGGTGTGTGAATGGTATGCTTGATTTCTTTGGAAATATTGACTGATGGGGAATCCAATTTTTTTTTTTTTTTTTTTTTTTTTTTTTTTTTGTCTTGCTGGTTTTAAAAAAATATATCTTGTTATTTTTTTCTTGTGTTTTTTTGGTTTGTTTGTTTGTTTGTTTTTTTTCTAAGTTATATAACTATGTCTGTTTATTTCAATTTTTCTGACTTTGCCTACCTGGGAGGTTAGTGTTCTTCAATATTTTTATGCTTCATAGTTAATGTACCAATAATGCAATAAATGATTTTTTTAAGTTTTTTTTTTTTTTGTTTTTGTTTGTCTTTTATTTGCAGATCATGAGACTGCAAGAGCCTTCTGTCCACACCACTATGGCAGCCTCCATGCTACACACTATTCCATTTTTTCACCATCTGTGACTCACACAATGAATTCTCCATCTGTGACTCACACAATGAATTCTCCATCTGTGACTCACACAATGAATTCTCCATCTGTGACTCACACAATGAATTCTCCATCTGTGACTCACACAATGAATTCTCCATCTGTGACTCACACAATGAATTCTCCATCTGTGACTCACACAATGAATTAGTTGACACTTTTATTAAATTACTGTTCTTGAAATTAATTATTAAAATGACTTCCTGTTTGAGTGAAATAAAAGGTCCGTCTTTGGAGATTTTTAGAACATAAATGTACGCAGAAACAATATTTGCAGGTATTTGGTAGTAGAAAAAAATAACCGTAGTGAAACAATTCGGAGGACTGCTCTGGTTGATCCAGCCGATCACAATTGCTTAGATTTATTTTCTGTGATGGCTGAGGTTGTGCGCAGATCTACCTCTGTCCGAGGAGACTATTGTAACCAGGCTCTGCAGGCTGCTTTAGAGATGTCCATGCAAAATATTTGCGGAAGCCCTCCCTCGGTGGACTCTACAGACATGGGATATCTAGGCGAGGTGCAAGGAACGAAATCTCTGAACATAACTCAATGTGTAGCAGTTCCTTCTTCCGAGCATGTTGCAGAAATCGTGGGAAGGCAAGGTAAGATCTAACTTAAGGTGATCAAATAGTATTTAGTAGCTAATGATGGCATGGCGACTATTAATGTAACTGTTGAGCTATCCTATTCCAAAAATATTTTGGATGCTTTATCTTAGGAATTGGTGGTACAGTTTACTGTATGGAATGTTCCAGGCTTGATTCAGATAAATCAAATTGCTCTTCATATTTTTAGGGTGCAAGATCAAAGCTCTTCGTGCCAAGACCAATACCTACATTAAGACACCAGTCCGTGGAGAAGAGCCTATTTTTGCCATTAGTGGTCGTCCAGAGCATGTTGCTTCTGCCAGACGGGAGATCCTGGACTTTGTGGAGCATCTGTCAGAGCTGAGAGCAGCACGTTCTGGGCTGGAGGAGACTGTCACCATCAATGTGTGGGTACCCTATCATGTTGTTGGGTTAGTTGTTGGACCTAAAGGTGCTACAGTGAAGAGAATCCAACAGGTAACACAGACTTACATCATTACACCATCACGTGACAAAGAGCCTTTCTTTGAGGTGAAGGGAACTGCTACCAATGTAGAGCGGGCAAGGAAGGAGATCGAAAGCTACATTGCACTCAGAACCAATCTGGAAGGATGTGATGATTTTGTCATCAGAGATATCCATAGCACAAATAATGGTGGTATTGAAGAAAATGTTTTTTCTCACTTCCATAAAAATCTTGCTCCTCAAAAAAGTGACTCTTTCTCTGGTCAACAAATAACCAAGTCATCTGTTTTCCAGTTTCCAGCTTTGAAGAGTGCCCTTGCTGACCTTCGTCATAGGGAGTACTCCATGGATTTATGTCCAACTACAAGGTCTTCACCCATGTTTCAATTGTCTGATAATGCTGAAATTTCCACAATGCTGTTGGAAAATAATGGTGTTGATGCTGTGAACAGTCTTGGTGCTATCTCAAGGGAAGCTTGCAAGTGTGGCTATAAGCCCACTGCAAACACTGGTACAAGGTTTTCTCCTTCCAATATCTCTTACCAACCAAAGTCTGCTCCTTTTCGCATACAAGGAAATGGGCTAATCCCTGCTAAAAGTGCTCAACCTATCAGCCCCACTGGGTCATATGAGTCAAATTCTTCTGATGGTATTAGCACCATTTCTCCTAAGCTCTCACCTGAACTTATCATGCAACAGTTTTCAGTTAATAAAAGTCTGGCTATTTGCTCTACTTGCATGGCTGAGGGTGAAGAAATGACTGCACTAATCCCTTGCAGGCATAGCTTCTGTCAGAAGTGTGCTTGCTACATCTCCACCATCCTTTCCACCTGCCCTTTGTGCAGTGCGCAGGTTACCAATGTCATGCATCTATAATAAAGTTCTTCTAATAGCACATTATTTTCACCATTTCCAATTTGAAGTTAAGTACAGTTAATTATTAACAGTTATTATTTTTAGTTAATTTTATATAAGCAGTTATATAGGTCTCAACCACTTGCTGTAAATACAAACATTTCCATAAAAGAAGATTCTCATCACTGACATCTTTATAGTACATTGCTTCACCTGACTTTGTTTAGAAGCAGTTGATTTGTTATGATCTTATCTGAATTTCCAATTCATTTATTCTATAAATTCACATTTCATTTATTCTATTAATTAAAATTATAAATACAAAGATTATTGATGTGAACTGTTTTGTAACTTGAGAATATTCTCTGAGCCCTGAAATTAATCATTGTTATTAGTAGGACCACTAAATGCTATAATTTTGGTGAAAGGTTGAAGAAAAACAGTAATATTAATTTCATATTGTACTGACCAGTAGTACTATTCATGCAGGTGTTTTGCTGATGAAATCAGTTACTATTGGAAGGACTCATTTTATCTACTTACCAAAACTGGTGTTCACAGCTGCTAACACAGAATTCCAGATAGAGTAGTTTTGGCATGAAGTCAAGGAATGAATGAGTTACGTGTATGGCTGATTGAAAGTGGGAGAGTTCAAGTGTGGTCTTTATTTAATGAAGTGATTCCTAGCAAATATAAAATATAGGCCTCATCCAATTATCTGGTTGAAGACTAAGAACTGATATTATTGGTGAATGGCCTAAGTTACTCAAAAATTCACAAGCTATGCATTGTCTCACCTGAATCCTGAGTATTGCCTTCCAAGCAAAATTGGTAGTTAAATTTTTTTCCTCTTACCCCCCCCCCCCCAGTTAGCAGGTTCAACACTTTGTAGGTTATCATTTTTGATTAAGCACTGATCAGGGCATTCTATAGTTTTCATAATTGCTTAGATTATAATTATAACAAGAAAAAGTCTAGAATGACACTAATTATGTTAGAGTTTGCCTACATGCTACAGATTTCACCAATATAACCAAATCTTTGCTGGGTGTGTCAGCAGGTTCCAAATTGGGATTACACCCTTTTGGGGAAAAATTAAGTATCATTGAACCTGATAGTGACAGTTATTGAGCAGGAAAAATAGGTTTAACAAGAGTTAATGAAAGCAGGGAGATAGAGAAAGTAATGTTTGTAATGGTTTTAAAATTTGTGGGAAAAAGAATGGATAGGAGTATTAAGGTTAAAGGAAAAAAGGGATTAAAGAGATGGAACTTTATTTTAAAGGGAGTTGAGAGAAATAGAAATAGGGAGAGTTGAGAGAAATAGAAATAGGGAGAGTTGAGAGAAATAGAAATAGGGAGAGTTGAGAGAAATAGAAATAGGGAGAGTTGAGAGAAATAGAAATAGGGAGAGTTGAGAGAAATAGAAATAGGGAGAGTTGAGAGAAATAGAAATAGGGAGAGTTGAGAGAAATAGAAATAGGGAGAGTTGAGAGAAATAGAAATAGGGAGAGTTGAGAGAAATAGAAATAGGGAGAGTTGAGAGAAATAGAAATAGGGAGAGTTGAGAGAAATAGGGAGAGTTGAGAGAAATAGAAATAGGGAGAGTTGAGAGGGTTAAGGAGAACACTCGTTAAGCAATTGGGGAAAGCATTGGAAATAATTAAGGAGAGCAGCACAGTGTGATGGTTTAATATGAAGGGAGCTGAGAGAAATTAGGGTAGATGAGGGTTAAAGAGAACATGGAAGGGTTGAGAAGCTGTGGGAAGCATTAGGGAAAGCAGAGGAACTCCACTGCTAGAAGGGTTAATAAGTAAATATAAAGAATCCCTATATCTCTGGGGGTTTTTTTTACATCTCCACTCCAATAGACACCATCTGTGGAATCCAAAAATGGCTGCTCTGGACTAGCTTCTCTCCCTCATGTTTGGTTTCCTCTTGGTGAAGATAGTCTGAGTGGCTCCCATCTTTCTTAAAGCGACCTTTTGTATGAGGTCAAGATCCAACTTAAATACTGCCAGTAATAATAGTTTAACATTATTACGATGTGGAGAGGAAGAGAGAAAAATTAGATCAAACATAATTAATCAAAAAAAATTTTTTATTTAAGACTGCATGTAGACCACAGTTAAATGACCTTTTACCATTTTATATGAGCACTCCAATCAACAGCAAGAAAAAAAAACAGATTATCATCAAGGTATTTCTTGTATCATTGCTTCAATCACATGGAAAGTTTTGACTGAAAAGATTTAACACTAATTTCCACTAATTGTGGTGGGGGTTAACTTGTCTTTTTGAACCAGTATCAATATAAATTTTCAAAATTTTTGATTCATTTGTGTGGTGGCAGTTCATATAGACTCGGGTACAGACAAATGATGTTTATACAGCCACATTTGAGGGTGAAATGACTTATAAAATAAGAAGGAAGAGGTGTGGCCAGTATGAATACTAAAACGGTCCCCTAACCATGCTTATCCCAGGGTTTATGGGTCTAACTTGCAAACTGTAAGCAATAGAAAAGGATAGGTGAACTACATAGAGTAGAACTTTATAGGTATAGAAGAAAAAGTAAATTTTACATTTAAATGGATTTACTAATCTGTGGGAGGGGGGAATTGAAAGAAACAGGACTATACTCAATCACTCGTGTTCCATGATTTAAATGACCCTTTACCAATTTAATTAGTTTTACCAGTCATTTACTGATTTAATACAGTACATTGTACTTTCAGTTGTTGTTTTTTCCCCTTTTCATTTATTACATGAAGGCTGATAAATGTTCAGTAATCATATTACGTTTTTGTTACCTGTTTCTCAGTAGTGTTCAGTGATTGTATTTGTATGTTGTATGACTATACATACATCAATTTGTGTTGGTTAAATGCTTGGTGCATCATTTATTGATTAGTGTATCATTTATCATTTATTGATTAGTGTATCATTTTCCAAAAAAAGTCATCCATAAAAAGTTAAGGGCTAAAATTCCATAAGTAGTATCACACAAGGGCTGAATAATATTAAATAATTATATTGTTTGTATGATTTTATCCATGTGTGACTATTAATTTATGTTAACTGTTTTTTGCATCGTAGTATAGAGATGGATATCTACAGTTATGATTATAAATTCTGAGATGGGATGCTACTAAAATGAAAGGGTTCAGAGAAGAAAAGCCCCACATGTAAAACAGATGCAACAAATAAGAAGGAAAGGACATCCTGAAGACCGAGTTTGACATAACACTGGAAACAACAGGACAGCACTTAACTGTGCCCTGAACTATTATTCCATGCACTGTATAAACTGCAGAGAGTCAGTGCAAAGCATAAATTGGGAGGATAAACATCATATGTAACAGCTGCATAGACCTAAGTGGCCTCTTGAAACACTGTCCATGTGCTATTGTAACTCCAAAGTGTACCTTCCAGTCTTGAAAGTGCCTGAGGAGCCACCGAAGATATCTTTGCAGGGAGTGTCCCAGTTTTCCAAGGAGTTCCTGGCTAACACCAGGAACTACAACACCTGCTTCCACATGACATCCTTGGGCTGAATACAGGAAATCCACCTACCAGACTGCATGCCCACCTTCAAAGAACAAGGGTAGATCTACCACCATATTGGAGGACTGCATCCTATAGAGAACAAATACCAACTATAGTTGTATTTTATGGGTGGCTGCCAAGCTCAGGCTGAGCAACATGGAGGTATTATTCCTGGAGTTTATTTGTCAGTGGTACTTGACTGGCAGGACATACTTCACAGGTTTGTGCAGAGCTTTAAGACAGCCATGGAGTGCCCAACACCTGATGATGACCTGTATGGATGAGTACCCAGTATGGATGGGAACATACTGGTTCATCGTCAGTGCAAATTTAACACCTGCTGGAGAGCATGCACAATGAATGTACAAACAAGTGTGAATCAATGAATTACAAAGTTACGAGTTTCGTCCAACTATTGTTTCCAATTCGATGCATCTGAAGCTGAGGAAGTTGCTGTACTATTCGTTGGCTAAGAGCATGGCAAAAGTGACATAATTATAAAGAGAGACGACAGCAGGCTGACTCAAGTCAATAGGATGCATCACAGCTATGATGCCCTTCAGTACCCTCTTTTTTTCCCCCTGTGGTGAAGATGGATGCAACTTTACTGTGCCGATGGTGGATCCAAGCACGGGTGAGCCAATGCCAAAAAAAAGAAAGAAAAAAAAAGGTGACTGCTATGGCCACATGTGTCTACATGCTGAGTGAAGGACAGTTTCAACATCCTCCAGTGCAGTTGCATTGCATCTCTTCCCCAGTGTCTGGTGAACATGTATGCCAAGGTGGAGACTGAGCAATTACGCTATCTGAGCCAGCCAGAAGAAATTACGAGCGAGAAATACGTCCATCTTAAGGATGTTATGACTGATGGTGCTACAGTAGTGAGAAATGTCTCCCTGCCACTGAACCACCCATCAAGCTTCATTGGAGGGCGTTGGTACATGCACGAGAATATGCAGGGTACCATGAGCTATGGCAGGCCCAACCTTCAACACAGAAAGCACATAGGAACTCATGGATAATCAGTGGCACAACTGCAACACATCATCACTAGAATCTATCAACTGCAATTCATCAAACTGATGTCAATGCTAAACAAAGTGGGAGCATTTGGTCTAGCCCACTGCTTTATGTACTCTATTGAATGGTAGATGAGCGGCCAGCCAAGCAGAGCGAAATTATTATCTCTGCAGAGCTGCCAGATTCTGAGGCATATGTAGATCACACCATTAGTAGAAATATGCTGCACAGACTGAGTGGCTAGGTGAACAAAATGTCATCCTGTGTGGCCTACAGCAAGTGCACGATGGCAGAGACACAAACAGGTATAACTGCTACACTTTTCAGAAGGGGAAAATGGCTGTGAGTCAAGGTCAACAGTCAGGATGTTATTGTGGACAACAGCAGGGTCATGCCACACAACATATATCTTTGCTGCCTTGTTGACGCATATAAGCATCACGTTCTGCAACATCATCATATACATGGACCTGCATGGCTTTGGTGGGAATGGAGCAGCAAGGTGATTGATGGGATGTGGCTGAGTGCAACCATTTGGTTTGCTTGGAGACAACCACTCAGATGGAATTCCTCCAGCTATGCCAACAGGAAAACTTTGTAAAGATGCTGAGATGTGCTCAACTACCACAGTGCTGCACCTGAATGGACCAGAAATGAAAGTGAAAAGTACTAGGTGAGCTAGTGGAAAGCCATTCTGGCATCAAGTAGAGCAGTGTTTGGGCCATCTCTGCACTGTGCAACCCAATAACTTTTGAGTGCTACTACCAGCGACTCCTGCTACCTGTCATTCAATGAATGACATCCTCCAATAGCTGAAGACTGTGAAAGGCAAGAAGAGTGACACCTCCAGAGAGGCATGCAGACTCCTCAGTCTGCTGGAATATGATACACGCTGGAATATGATACACATTGGAACAGCACTTTTGAAGATGCAACATCAACAATTTTTCCTTCCCTACCCAGAGACCTGTTTACAATCATGATTGTGACTTACAAGCTAACAAATCCCCGTTGTGAGGCAATGGCAAATGACATTCTACAAAGGAAGTGAATGTAAAGCCTTTAAGCTGCTCAAGCACAATGTTACTGGCATGGGTGGGGAGTTGCAGGAAACTCAAGAATTATGGTCTTCCAACTTCAGATGGAACAGAGGAAGTGATGATGGACTGAATTATGATCCTAGAGATGATCTATAATATCCATGAGTTGGAGAGCTTTGTACAGGACATGGAATCACTTATGAAGGCAACAGAATGGCACCTACGAGACAAGTTAGGCAGCGGTGAAATGAAGACAGGGCACAGTGCTCAAGGTGTTGATGAATATGATGATGATCATCATCATATCATGTCTCCATCCAAAAAAAATTAGAGATCTTTTGCCCACAGTTGGGCACACGCTTTAGCTGCTGGTGTGTAATCGGGCAGATCTATTGTGATGCAATGGGATTCAAGGAGTGGGCAGGTTAGCACATGGGGAATGTCCTGTGGAGTATGACCGCACCTGCAGGATAGGCAGCTGTTGTCAGTGATATGCCATCTAGCCATAGGTAATTTTGTCCATGCTTCACCAGTTCGCAAGGGGTTAAGACACTTACACTCCACCATTTTAATTTCCTTCCAGAAGGTAGCTCTTCTGCCAGAGTGATTCCCATGTCATGGATAGGTGGGTTGCATTCTAGTTGCATCTTCCAGAGCTGCAGTCTTTCAGAATCTTTAGGAGATTCCAGAAATGTAGTATGGCTCAGGTAACTCCTGCGTGATTTCAAACAAGATGGTGCAGGAATGTGTTTGAACATCATACGCCTTTCATCCAGGAATTGTCTTTCAGCTCTGCTAGTTGCTTCTCTGTGTATGTTTGGAGGAGCAATTGTATATAAGTTAGTAGTATTTGTTGGCTTAAAAAAACCCCCGGTGATTATTTGACATGTTGAGGGTTACATCAAATTTCTTAGCATGGTGGATTAGCATCAAACAGGACATGCATATATATGAATAACAGAGAGCCAGGGCCAGGGCAGTTGTCCATGGTGTTGTTGGTCTTGCCCCCTAGTTAGACGCTATTAGTATTTGTAGCAGGTTGTTTCTGGTAGCAACTTTAGCCTTGGTGCTATCTATGTGTTGCCTGTAAGTCACCATAGGATCGAGGTAACTCCAAGGTATTTAGGTGCGAGCAAAGTTCCAATGACTTATTGTCCCAATGACTTATTGTCCCAATGACTTATTGTCCCATTTGACCTTGTTCACCCGACCTGCTTGGTGATTTCCAAGGTATAATGCAGTCACTTCAGTCTTACAGGGGTTTGCAAGGAGATAATTAGCATTCTAATGTTTAGATAGATCTCTCATGACATTTGTAGGTTTGTATTCTGCAGCTTCAAATGTGATTTCATCAGCATATATGAATCTGTGAGAAACACTATCCACTGGCTGGTCATTGTGTTTATATTATGCCATAGTGGGGCTAGCATGTTACCTTGAGGGGGAATGTTTTTCATTGAGTGAAAAAAAGAACCTATGATTGCTGATCACCAATAAAATCTGCCATGTCGTCACTTCTAGTGATATCCTTTAACTTTTTTTTTGTTGAGAAGATGGTGATTGACTGTATCATAGGCTGCTGAAGAGTGGTCAATAAATGCACCTGTAATTTTGCGGTTTTGGAACCCATCTTCGATGTGTTGGGTCAAGTTTAGGAGTTGAGCGCTTGTTTATTTCCCTGGTCTGAAACCCACTTGCAGAGGAATAAGGTCTTTCTCGACTATAGGGATAATCTTGTAGAATTAGCCTTTCAAAGAGTTTGTAGACATGACTCAGCAAAAGATATTGGTCTAAAAATTTTTTTGTGTGTGTTGGCAGGATCTTTACCTGGCTTTAATATTTCAATGATTTTGGATTTTTTTTTAAATTTTTGGTGTATGCTGAGACCACATGTAGTAGTTAATGAGGTCCAATGTCCATGCTTTTGCTTTAGGTCCAAAGTATTTAATTTATCCTGTGAAGATGTTATTGAAACCTATTGCTTTCTCAATCTTGAGTGATGCAATTCTGTCAACCAGTTCTGTTTATGTGAATTTGGAAACGAATAATGGATTTCTGCAACAGGCATTTTGTTTGGTATTATTTTGTGGTTGCTTTTTGTTGCCGATCTTACTATTGAGTAGCAGTTGGTGTGCTACTTGATTGCTGGTTGTTTTGATTCGCTTTGGGTGTTATCCAGTCTCCAGATCAAGTGCCATGCCTTTTTACTGTTGTGTGTAATAATTGTGTTTTCAATGATTTCCTGCCATTTTGGCTCCTGTCTCTGAGATATCTGAGATAATAACTCTTCTTCTAATGCAATGGCAGATTACAAAGGGGTCCTTACTGTACTGAATTTTATAGTTCTTAAAAAGGTGGGAGGTGTGGGCATGCAAAGCAGGGATATACTCTGTATGGCATCCTCGAGGGATGTTTTACAGGCAGCCTTAGTCACCAGCTTTGTGAACATTTCATAATTTTCTGGCACTGGTTCCAGGCCAGACACTCTACTGTCAAGATCATGACTGAAACTTTCCCAGTTACCTTTGGTGAAGTTGAGATGGTGTTTGTATTGGGATGAGAGCTGCAGATATGATTAAAATTGGGGCTGAGTGTGATGTATTCGGGTTCAGAACGTTCTTTTTGCTCTAATAGTTTAGGCAATGGCTAGCAAATATGATATCAGGGTTATAGCCGGCTTCCAGCTTGTGCTGTTAAATGATTTTGGTTGTTTAGCATATGAATCAGGGTCAGAGTTGGTTGCAGTAGAGCCCCACAAGGTACTGTGGCTATTAAAATCACCCAGTATTATGTGTGCTTTCCTTTAAGGGATGTTTGACAGTTGGAATGGTTCCATTGGGGGCTTATTATGGTCGTCATAATTGTTCCTTATAGCTCTATGGAAAGTTGTTCTGTTATTATTATCAAAGTCCACGCATTGTCAACTATAGTAGTGTTTTTGACAAATATGAATCTGCCACACTTTTCATGAGGTTGCTCAATCACATTTATCATGCCTTCTACACATGGCCTTTCTTTTTCACCCCGGTGGGTTGCCTGTATGCACAAGATATCGCTATGTGTTTTTTTGCACAGCCCTGTGATCATTTCTTGCTTTGCAGCTGTTAGGCCTTCTACATTCAGTGATTCAGTGATATTATTGTCAGCACCGGCTTTAATGAAAGCCCGTGATTTTGATGCTGACATCTCTTCTTGTGGTTGATCATTCTTTGTTAGTAGAATTCGCAGAGTAGATAAATATTTTTCTGAAAGGGGTCATAATGTCAACGCTTCTACTAGGCCCCCATGAATATGATGACAACATAAGACGCTGCCGCTGCCAAAATCCTGGCCAGGAGCAAGCTCATCATCTGAGATGACTGTGTGATGGCACACAGCACTGGACCAGATCATGCAGACATCACTGGCAGCATCTTACTATAATTCTCAATTTGTTCATCTGTTTGTTTGTTTGTTTGGAAACTACTCCCAGCCTATTGAGCATAATGAGCTCACATTTTAAGGTTTGATGGGGGTCACTCTGGGATGGTTAGAGGGAAGCTTGGTGAAGATTACAGTAAGACACTGCCCTTGGGGCTATCCACCATTGTGTAAACACATAGGTCAGCAAAATTGTACCCAAACCACATCCAGCTCTTTTTCTTAATTTTTTTTAGCCCTGTAGGCCCAAGCATCTTGGATGAGATAGCATTGTTGTCTCTGTCCATAGGATGGGTGCTCTGCTAGTCTCCATCCATAGGATGGGTATTTTTCTACTGAATATAATGAGCAGTAACACACTACTATTTCATGGAGACTTCCACACCTTCCTTCTTGTTGTCCCAAAATGCACCAAGGCAGATGAGGGGCAAGTGTGTGCCTGAAAGTATCCAAGCTTTGGCTAAAGTCAAAATGGTGAGCTCATAGAGAACATGCCAGTCCACCTGCATGGTGATATCCATGCTGGTTACTTTACTGTCACATTGCTCAATATTGGAGAGGTAAAGATTCTTGTGGACCCTTGGTGGTCAAATTGTCAATTGTGCAGGGTAAAAGGATCTGGATGGCCACAAGCATCAGCAGGAGCTGGAATACTGACTTGACATGTGGCATGTTGAGCATATCTAAAAATTTGTGATATCGGTCATGGAATCCACATACCTTTGAATTTCTGAAGAAAAAAAATTTTTTTTTGAGGAATAAATCTTACTTTCTCAACAGTAAGCATGTTCAGTTTAATTTTCTTATAGTATGTAGTATTTATGATATATTTTTTAAAATATCATTTGATATAAAAATTTTAAAAATTTGAACACCCTGTAAGTAGAATAACATAAACAACTGAGTTAGTGGTAGCTTTACTAGGCAGCTGAGATGTAGACTCTGTGAAAATTAATTACTCTTTAAACCTCCCTTAACTTAGGTAAGTTTATATATCTGGAGCATTGGTGCATCAGATTGTCATAAGGTTAAGAAAACATTTTCTACATTATCGCTATTCACTCGCTACAACCCAATTTTGCAATCATGTTGTCAAATAGTCTGGGTGTGATCAAATAGTTGCGGTTTATAAATTGAGCTCTGGGTATGGAGAATGTTTGTGGTTAGGAAATTGGTTGGTTATTTGTCAACAAACAGTTCAGAAGCACAAGTTCAGAAAAAAACACTTCCCAGGGCAGAAGCCTTGCATACCGTTGCTGATTTCCATCTTTGCCTGGAATAAAGTTTCGGTAAAGGGTTTGTCTCTTTGCCCCAGCTCCAGTCTCAAGTTTTCTTGTTTATGGGGATTCTGGGAGAATAATAGCTGTTGCTATTTCCCATTATCAGTACCAGTCATGTCTACCTCAACGCTATTTAATTCTTCGGCCTTCGGGGTAGGCCTAACACTTCTACTGGTGCATGCTGGGCTTAATAATAGTTTTAAGGTGCTATTGGTTTCTTTCTTTTCTTTCCTAGAACTCCTCAATTGATTTTCCTGACGCTGGACTCCACTCTCTTATGTATGTGGCTGTGACTTCTACTCTGTACGCCATTGTGGGTATAGTGGTCCTTACTGTGCTCATCACTGTAGTCCTGGTCCTCACATACTGGTACTGCTTCAGGTAAGATAGTTACTCACTTAGAACACATAGAAATGTGGGAAATAACATAGCAGCTTTGCAAAGCTTTCAGCTCTGCTCAAGCAGTATGGACAAACCATCATGGTATTTTTGCCCAGACAGCCATTTCACCCTAGCCTCATTTGTTGATTTGGAAGTTTTTAATCCATAATAATAATTGTGATAATAATGCTATCAATAACAAAGAATGTGCCTCCATTTCTTGCGTCAAATATGAGTTACTATTGCTTGGGTTACAAAATAACACAAAATGTGTTCCAAGGGGGGGCTGCATGCCAGTCAGAAGTGGTGATTGCCATCAGCCTTAGGTATCTATATATTGTGTCACATGTGAAGTCTACATTATGCCTCCATGTTACTCCTGAGCTCTATACAGATACTGTCAAATTACATCTTGGCTGGCCAGGAATGAAGGAGTGAGTGAGTGAGTAAGCATGAAAGGGGAAAAAAAGGGGGTGGGGGAAAGCGAGTCCCACCTGTGTGATAAGTATGCATCTACTGTGTGAGTAATCTCTGAGGAACTGATTTGTCCCTGGTTGTCATAGAGTTTTCTATCTGTGTTAGTTTGTTCTCCCATTCTTCCAAGGTGCAGGGAAGGGTGGGGTATGTCGAGGTAGGTCTACAATTATGTTAAAAATTGTTTCATGCTCATTAGATAGCTTGGCAAGCTCTAAACTGCCCAGGCCTTTGCCATATTTAGAGCATCCACGGAAAAATTAGAACTCAAGTGTTGTCATGGTTACCTCTATGTGAATGGCTCTAAATAGTGGACAAGGCATTCAAGGATATGTGCCAAAAATATTAATCCTCTGATAGTGCTGTATTCCAAGAAATAGTATGTCTATCAATGTTGGTTGGGATACAGCTAGCTAATTACTCACACAAATGTGCAAGGGTACTGTTTGAAGCCGGGGATTTCACCCCTGAGCAAGGGCTACTATTCAAACTGGTTGAATGTCATCAATGAGCGAGGTTTAATGTTTGAAATAAGTTAATGACCATGCTTATGTATCACCTGCTTATTCTCAGGTGAGGTAGTAGCAAAGCTGTTTAGAAAAGATGGATGCAACTCCAGCGAACTCAGGGCTCCATCAGTATTTTGAAGTAGAGCCTTTTGGATTGCACAATTGTTAACAAATATGCTCAAAATTCATGTTCACAAGATTTGACTCCCATACACTAAGCGTGCTTCCAATTAAGATTGAAGGAATATTTTATCAGAAATTTTTACCACTTAGAATCATTGGGTTGATTGACCAGGCATGTTGACAGGCTGTGTGGCTCAGTTGGGGACACTGCGGCCGTGTTCCCACTTCATGGAAAGTTGTGACGTTTATTTCTCTGTTGATTCCTCTTGTTTGTTATGCTTGTTGATTGCACAGAGTTCGTTACCCATACAAGTACAACACATCCACAGTGCGGTATACTCCTGTCTCCCACAGTGACCAGGTAAAAGGATTGATAGGGGGGGGGGGGGGGGTGGAAACTTGTTTTTAAAAATATTTGCATATATCCTGTGTGTGTGTGTGTGTGTGTTTATAGTCCGACAATGACTTTGAGAAGTCCACTAAGAGCAATATTACTCGTGGGCTCGGATATGACGCTGCCTTATCGTATTCTCCAGGAGAGTTGAAATGGTATGTCCTCACAACAACACACAAAAGGCAGAGTCACTTGGTTTCCATAAGAGAAACTAAAATATATAATCCTTAGAGTTCTTTGCATGCAACTACCCGATCAGGATAGACAGCCGAGTCCAGCGTGCCATACACACGCCTTCATTCCTTCTGTAGTCTTAATTTTGCTGTGTGCAGTGAGCTGTTAGTTTGCTGTGCTATTGGTCCAATTTGATCACTGAACGTTTCCTTCGAGTGAGCCAGAACGATTTGAAGGAGGAATTTCACCCTGTCTTTAGATTACTGTTGCAGCATGAGTTAGAATAGACTGTCCTGAGCTGCTCTAGCCTAGCCGGTGGCTGTGCCCACTAACATCTGTGGTTCTTTTGCCGACTTACTAGGGCTATATGATTAGTGGCTGTTACTTTTTTGTGCGTGATTCTCTTCTGAAAGTTTCAGTTGCTTATGCTTTGGAAAATGCCTTTAATTTGTTTTGTGTTTCCCACTTCTGTGTGCCAGCGAAGGAGGGTGTGGTCGGGGCGGGTTGTGCGCCAGTGGTGGAGGAGTATGGTGAGTGTTGATGGTTGCTTTCATCCTGATGTTGCTCTCCAAAACTATTCGTTGTTTTCCATGTGAGGGGTGGAGGTGGCACTCCACTTCTGCCACCATTGCCATAAAGACAGCTGCTTTACTACAAACACAAGTGAAGTGTGTGCCTACCTCCGGACAAGACACAGCCATGTTTGGGGTGTGGTGTGTGTGTACTCCCAACAGAAACAGGCCATTGTCACTTGTGGCAGCTAATGAACACCATAGTCCGTACAATGCCCCATTAAGTGCAATAACACTGCAGTCACACTAACATAGTCTCCATTAGTGCTGCATACTGGCAGTTCTGTTTCTGTGTCCAGCACTTTCCACGCTGTGTGTTCCCGCCAGATCATCAACAAGGACGGCCAAGGGAAAGGTCAAATGTCTGACTCTTTGTATGGTCTGTGGTATATCTGGTCATGTAGTTGGTTGAGAATGTCTCTTCCATCTTGACTGATCATGCTGTATCAATATCTTGCCACTCCCAATGGTAGATGTGTGTGGGAAGTCACATGATGTTTGGAGTCACATGGTATAGAGAACTGGTCACATGGTATAAGGAACTGGTCACATGGTATAGGAACTGGTCACATGGTATAGGGTGCTAGATCTACACCTGCAAATAATTATTTTCGTTTTTTCTGCATAAGAAAATTTAGTGAGTGTGCACAGTTGGAGTGACTTCTTTGCCACATATTGTGGCAGGTAGCAAGTTGTGGACTTTTTTTTTTGTGTATGTGGCAGGAGAGTATGCACCCTAAAGGTCATAAGAACAGCAGTGCATTTGGTAACCAAGGAAATGCCATATTTAGCTACTGAGGAAGGTTGCAAATTATTGGTTGATGGATCAGGTACCTCTGATTTTGATTAAGTTTTCCCGTGTTAGTGAAATAAGCAGTTGGTGATCAATATAATTATTATACCCCAAAAACAAGAGACGAAGTCATGAGTGTACATTTTGTTGCAAATCCAAATTCAACTCTATTAATGTTCACAATTGTCAATGTGAGTAGTAGTAGTAGTAGTAGTATGTCATCTTATCTTTGATGGGGAAGGGAGAGGGGGGAGGGGGGAAGAATCCCACAAGTCATCCCCCTTTGTAGGAAGCATTGAGTGTGTTACTACACCTCTCTCTGCTCTCATCCTAAAGTAATCAGATGTTACAGAAGATGATAGGAAGGTATTTCTCGAATCTTAATGTGCTTGGGTTTAACGAAGTTCTCAGGTACACCCTTGTATTAGTCATCCTCTGACATGCATTGGGGAGGCTCCTGGAATTTGTCATGTTATGTCTATGAGCAGATATTCCAAATTGCTTCTATTTCGTCCTCTTACTGACAGTCTATTAGGTCAGCCGTACTACTGTACCATCTGAGCTTGACCCACTGCCTTCTAGTGTACCACTCACTGCATGTACGGGCATGTCACACTATATATATGTATATATATATATATATATATATATATAGGACAGTTAATTTCACTAAGTTTGAGGATAAATCTTGTTAAGTTATTGTAAAAGTGAGTAAATGTTTATGTCAGCGACTACTAGCTGCACCATGCTGGTGGAGGGTGTCAGCCCTTCTGTGGGTCAGTTCATGAGCATGAATGTCTACTTGTGTTTGAAGTTGTTGGAAGAGTTAGAGTTCAATGAATGTCTAATGTTCCTTGACAATGTCTACAATAATGTAGTGCTTTACTGTGCATTCCACTACAGTGTGTCGGAGGCCTGCAATACCCAAAGTGGCTGGTATATTTTATGGAAGAGGGGTTTTTTTTTTACAATCATTCTTACAAGCTTCTCCTTGCATCCATCCAGGTGATTAAGTCAACTTCCTACAGTTCTACTTCCACCCAGCTGTTCAGAAGTTAAAAATCTCTCATACAACAGTTTAAAGTCAGTCTTTCAATTGTTCAGAGTCAGTCATTCTGCCATGCCATCTTCTTAAGTGGAGTTAAGTGTAATGGTCTTGACACAAGAGAAGGCCAGGTTTCTTCCTCGATTGGTTGGCTAGTCCCATAGCTAGCACCATATTGGTAGGCAGTTAGAGGGATAGAATCTGTTTGTGTGTTTGGTTCAGTGTGCACTATTCAATGGCTGATACTCTATGCATAGATGGATTCACACATTTGTCCTCTAGGGCTTAGGAAGCTGGGAGCAAAAACACAACTTCTTGTAGTTTTGACTAGAAGCAACAAAAGACTGGTTGGAAGTACATCTCCTTGTGGCAGCTGGTTGGAAGTATATCTCCTTGTGGCAGCTGGTTGGAAGTACATCTCCTTGTGGCAGCTGGTTGGAAGTACACCTCCTTGTGGCAGCTGGTTGGAAGTACATCTCCTTGTGGCAGCTGGTTGGTCTTAGTTGATCACAACAACATAAGTTAATGGATCCCCTGAATAGGAACTAAATTACAACCATGCAAGGTGGCCAAGAAAACAATTATATCAACCGTTTACACATTCTTAGACTATTTGCTTCCCTTGAGGGAGGGGTGGGGAGAGGGGTGGTTTTTTATTGGGATGTTGGCATGAGAGCACAGTCACTAGCTCACATTTACAGTACTCCTCTGAGTGGTGTAGTGGAGGAAAGAGAGAGAGAGAGAGGTTGTCGGAGGTCGACAATACTGCATGGACTCCACACTGGTGAATGTCTTAGCTTCATCTCTGGCACTCTCTGAACTTCATTATTAACATTTTAATAGTCTGTACATTGATGTGTGTGTGTGTGTGTGCGTGCCTGTCTGTGTGTGTGTGTGTTGCTAAGCTAGCATCTGCTTGCTAAAGTGAAGAAACCCACCCACCCACCCATCCAGAGAAGTTATGCAGGCTACTGAAGTTACAGGAAGCATAAAATAGAACCATTTCCTGTGACTCTTGAAAAAAACTTGCGGGAAGGGAGGGGGGGGGGGGGGCAGCACACATCCACAAGTTTTGTCAAGAATGGATTTTTAACTAATTGTTTACTGTTTAGAAACACCAATGTTTATAATTATAACTAACTGGTTACAACTAAGTGCTTTTACTGTATGAAAACCCTGTGGTTATAACAAAACTTTTTACAGTATAGAAACCCAAAAGTATTAAATCTTACCAAAACTTTAACTTCACCCTAAGTGTTCTGAACTATTACTTTACCTGGTCTAAAACACTACGATTCATATATACTGCTGAAAAACCCGCCCTATGGGCAGTTTTTCAGCCCACCAAAGGTGGACGGACAGTAGTCACAAAAATGTCTATTTTGAAGACATATGTTGTAGACTTATAAAACAAAAGTGAATATGTGATTAAGTTTATGTGTTGTTTTTTTTTAGAAGTACCATTTTTGATATTTTTAGTCTTACACACAGAGGAAGAGGTGTGGCCAGGTGGGACCCACCCCATGTTATTCGCAGAATCAAGTTGTGTCTGCATGCCCAAGTTTTAGGCCTGTAGCTCCATTCATTTTTCTGGCAAAAGTACCATTTTTGGCTTCTTTTTTTTTGATACAGAAAGGGGTGTGGCCATATAGACATGCCTATGACATTTCCATGGTGACACTGATTCTAAATATATATGGGTTTGTGGGTCTAACTTCAACCGTTCAAGAATGAATCGAGGATACACAGACAGACAGACAGACAGACAGACAGACAGACAGACAGACAGACAGACAGACAGACAGACAGACTGACTGACTGACTGACTGACTGACTGACTGACTGACAGACAAGACTATTTGTACCTTATAGTATAGATTATAGTAATTATTTGCCACAGGATTTAGTGAGGGACTGCTCTTGTTTAAACTCACCAGCTGGGAAAGTAATTGTGGGTGAAGGTTGAATTTAGTTTTTTGTGCTGGATAGTGGATAGCCAGTGTGCACGTCTGAGCTAGAAACATCTAATCGCCTCTATTTCAGTGTTCAAAGATTTTCAAGACACTGTCCCATTCATGGAGTGACCTTTGGTATGCTATCCTCTCAGTCGCAATAAGGTTACGAGAGGTGTGTCTTAAACACAAATGAACATTATGTATACATGTTTATAGGTATATTAGGAAATGGTTGTCTCACTTACTTGCCACATAATTATCTTGAAGCATCAACATCTAATAGTTATGTTGAACAGAACCCCAGAGGGATTTAGATCTCACTTGCCTCTCCTGGTGAGCAGATGTGAAATTTGACAGACATTCTCTGTACATAGGATGAGCGGACACTAGTGAATCAGGAATTCATATATACACACACTCTCCTATGAACCAACCACAAACATTATCTGTGAACCTAACAGGTTTGAACCCTCAAGCAATGCCAATTTTGTCGTGTCGATAACTATGGATGATTTTTATCAACACTGATATGATCTCATGCATGTATGACAATGCTTGCCTGCCAACTGCTAGATAACTCAATGTTTATTGTATAGGTAATTAACACTAATTTTAATCTTACATTCTTTTAATTTATTATTACAGCCACAGCTAAGTGGTGAATAGACGAGCACTAATGTATATATACTTCAAGGACATTTCTAGTAGAGAATGTCGGGCATAGGATGAGCTGATCATGACAATCAGTATTGCATCACAATTTGAAAATAGTTTTGTTGTTATTGTAAGAGTGTCTTGGCCAGGATCATCCCGTGAGACATTGATACTGCTATGTAATGTCTGGTGGTTCGGCTCCTTACACTGGCTGAAAAGAATCTGGATAGCTTGTATAACCCACCGAGTGTGGATGCCGTTAGCCTTGCTAGCTTCCTCCCACTCAACAATTCCTGTGGAAGTGAGGTAGACGTGGCAGATTACTGCATCAAGCAGCAATCTGATTGTTGATTATGTGGTCGTGTGAACATTCTGGCCGATCATTCTTGTTGGCTAAGAATCTGGAATTACATAGACCATTGTTACCCAAAGTTCACCCTGTGACATCATGAATTGATCATGTAACATCTTTTTTTTAAATTTTTATAAATATAACTTCTTACTTTCTCAAAGGGTACACAATGGTAGGATCAGGCAGCTCCTCCCCCTTCACCAAGATAGTTTTGCCACACCTTACCTACTAGTAGTATAATAATATTCTTTCTGTACCTCGGACTTCCTGGGTAACAGCCACAGGAAGATAACACATGCAACAGCCATATTTGTGGGCCAGCCATATTTCCAGAGTTGTGTAACAGTCGGATGTTTACACACTTTCTCTTGTGGAGCAGTTGACATGTTTGTGAAACTGAAGGAAGTTGGGGGAGGGGGAGGGTGGGTGAAGGGTGAGATAGAGTAAGACGTAATTGTTATGAAATAGAAGACAATGATAATCGTATTCATTACTAAATATTCCTGCAGGCCTACTGTTCCTGTGACTCCATATATGGACATCAGTGCAGGACATCTTCTCTTGGTAAGGACTTAGTTTTGGTAACTGGATGCAGAGACAAACTTGATGTGTTTGTTCCTGTAGAGTTACATTGAAGACAACCTCAACAACCAGAACAAACTGGCGAAGGAGTGGGAGGTATGTCTGTTGTCTCTGTCAGCACACAGGAGGGAAGCAGTGTGTGGTTTTATGGTTGATCCCATGGTGTGAGAATATGCAGCAGGGTTCCCTTTCAATGTTTTATTTGTTTACTGTTGCATTGATTCGTTTTTATTATGGTGAAGTGTGCGTGTTAGGGTTGTAGTTGCAAATGCTTGGTCTTGTTCATGTGATTAAGCAGCATTAGAATTGTTATTATGAAGTTTTGGAATAACTTAAGGAATGTCTGGACTCAGTGCAGTACCAAATATGCTGTTTCACAAATTTGCAGCTGCTGTAGTTCAGTGTGTGACCAGTTAGCTTTATCGCTGCTACATCTTGCTGGCAACCATCCTTACTCCTGTGACCAAGACACACTTGTATGAGCTTTACCCAAGCTTTTGTCCAGCCAGAGAGGAATCTTCTAATTTTATTTTCAGATAGAATATTCTGGAGTGGGTGGCCTTCTTGGTCTCAGAATTAATATCAGCCTAGAGGCTATTCTCAACATGTACATGTTCAATGATATTGCCATCAATCTATCCCCAAGTTCATCCATAGATGGCTGAGTTAAAATACAGTGTCTTTATTTCTGGACCATTGGTATTTTGGGCTGGAAAATCATGCCTAAGACTACAAGTTTTGACTACGGCTGAGAGTTATGGTAAGGGCTAGGAAAGTGACTGGCCATCCTTTGCTCTGATAGACTTGGATCAGCCCCCACCAGGCATTGACTGAAGTGCATTCGGAAGGTACTCTGTGACTATCTGAGAGTTGCTGAAACCCCTCCCTACAGGGAGTATTAAATCAATTAATGTAACACATAAGCCCTATTAGTGTAATAACAACCCCATTAATGTAACAGTATAACCTAATTGTATAACCACAACAAACAGTCCGAAGTACCCTTTTTGGCATTTTTAGTCTGACACACCCACAACACCTTTGTAAACTTGTGCAGTGAAGTATCCTAATTGATCCCTAAAAGTGCTGCAAAGATCTCTTCAACAGTTTGTAAGGGGTTAGAATCTGCACAGAAAGACAGACAGACACGATAAACAGGCAGACAGACAGACAGACAGACAGACAGACAGACAGACAGACAGACAGACAGACAGACAGACAGACAGACAGACACAAATTATAGTAAGATACTCGTCTAGCCAGGGATAGTGATAAGAAAGGGGCTAAATCTGGAAGTAAGAATTATGGTATCTGAACTCTGCCATCGTTGATATCTAGAGATTGACTGAGGATGATACTAGATTATCCTGCCTCAGTCAAGTCTCTCTTCAACTCCTTTTTGCTCTCCTCATGAGTCCCTCAAAAGCATGTTCTTGTGCTTCATCATTGGCAACGCTCATTTTACAACATACCTTCCTGGTGTTCTAGATGAAATGAGAGCTCTTGGTAAATGGAGTCAGCAGAACTAGAAGGATATACCTGCTCATACAAGTGCAACAGTCAACCTACAGTCCTCCAGGCTATCTTCGAATGTGCTCCATATTGATATTCCATGTGAAGTCACCTGACTTTCACTATTTATTTGTCCTCTGTGTGTCTGCATTGGCTGCACCATGTGCAGACAATGCAGTCTGTCTGACGTGGGTTAATTAGGTCTGCAGCCTGGCATTACACACCCTCCCATGCTATGCCAGGACTGCTGTAGCCTGTACAAAAGAGACGTCAGAGTTACTGGGAAGTTCCAACACTACTCTCCTCCAAGTGATCCATTCTCCACTTGTTTAAAGACTTTTAGTGAAATTACCAGTCAAGGGACAAAAACAGCATCTTTTTCCTTTTCTTTTTTCTTTTTTTTTTTGTTGTAGCAACTCAAGTTTGTTGGTTATTTTTATTTTGTGTATGTATGTGTGAGTGTGTATGTGTGAGTGTGTATGTGTGAGTGTGTATGTGTGAGTGTGTATGTGTGAGTGTGTATGTGTGTTAGTTGAGGGTACATAATGTGATCCCATCTTGGTGACGTTGTTCACTAACTTGGTGGGGAAGAATTGGAGTTTCATAATAGGAGCAACTCATTGCAGCACTACCGGAGCAACTATGAACCTGCACATGCAGCTCTGCAGCGGCGGTGCACAATCACTCGTTGAATAATGCATGATGAGCACATACAGCTATTGTTGGTTGATTCTTCAGCGGCATAATTTGATCATAATTTTCTCAAAGACCCAACGTACACAGCTCTGTGATCAACTACATGGAACTGTGTGTGTGTTTGTTTGTGCAGAGTCTGCAGGAGTACTGTCCAGAAGACACCAGCGTAGATGTGGCCAATGAGGCCATCAATAAGCTCAAGAACAGATTACCTGATGCCCTGCCTTGTAAGAATGTACAACTTTTTCCTCTCCACCCCTCCCTCTCTCCTTCCTTGTCAATTCTTTCTCCCTTTCCTTGCCCGCCCCTCCCCCACCCCCCGCCCCCCCCCCCTCACTTACCATGCCTCTCCCTTCCTCAATAACTTAAATATTCTTGGAAACTTGCACCATCTTTATGCTTGACATTCTCTCAATTCTCCCGTAGATGACCGTACCAGAGTGAAGCTGGGCAAAGAGGGTTCACTTAATGACTCAGATTACATCAACGCCAGCTTTATTGTGAGTGGTTAGTCACCTGACACAATACACTGTAGAAATGCATTTATCTGGCCACCCATCCATGCATGTTGGCAGGTGCTCATCTAAATTATGAATACATTAATGAGTTTTTTAGTTGGCCAGAAAAGGAAAGAATAGTTGTAGATTGAATGCACTGTACACTGTTCTGTTGGTGGTTGATGCAGTAAAGAAAGTGTGTGTGTGTGTATGTGCGTGCATGTGTTTGTTAGCATGAAGCATTGTGGTACACGTCCTCTGATTATGGCAGTGCTGTGCTGACATGGCAGTATTGACGTGCATTACTCTGTGCAAATCATTACTTTATTTGAAGAACACCAGGCTGTTTTGAGTTAGGGTTTATGGCATGCACTATAATAATGTTACGTGGAGCTCCTCCACCTGACTGCTCACCACAACTCATGCAGTCTCAGGATCACCACATGACCTGTTGTCATGGCCATGTGATTTACAGACATGCATGCACATGTTATATGACAGGTGGACACAGACCCAACCCACCCAAAGTACATCGCAACACAGGGACCACTAGCAAGCACTGTCTCTGATTTTTGGCAGGTACATACCATGTATGAGGTTGTGTTGTATGTGTGTATGTGACTGACCTACATTTGACATGTAGTTTCATGTGACCTGTTTATGAAGTTTATTTGCGATGATTCTCCATTGCAGATGGTGTGGGAACAGCATGTGGCAGTCATTGTGATGTTGACTACAGGGACATACTTGGGCATGGTGAGTCAGGGTGGGTGCACATGAGATAGAGGGATGCGACACACACTGAGCACAGCACACACACGCACGCACACACAGAACACACAACACACATACATCAACACTCATACACACACCACACACACCAACAGTCATACACACACATATGCATGCACATCAACACACGCACGCACACGCACACCTACACACACACGCACATCAACACACACACAGAACACACGCACAGCACACACACATACATCAGCACTCATACACGCACCACACACACCAACAGTCATACACACACATACGCATGCACATCAACACACACAGCACGCACGCACACACATCAACACTCATACACGCATCAAACGGACCAACAGTCCTACGCACACACACACACACACCTTGAACTTAGAAGCTGCCCATGGTACTTCTACTATGATGGCAGTGTCCTGGATGAATCCAGGACCAATGGCAATAAACTTAGCTTATGATGGCATCACACAGAAATGTTGGTGTCTGGTCAGAGATCCTTGTCTTTGAAATTTCCTTCCACAGGCACAACTTAGTGTTCTTAATTCAGATTGCTTGTTAGCTGAGCAGGTGTTCCATCGCCTGGATGTTGAAATCTTCTCAACACCATCTAAACGCAGATGAAACCACCCCTTCCTGTCCTGGCACAACTCATACCATCTATCATACACACCAATTGCCTGCAAATCCACTTTCAAAACATCCTTCCACCTCTTCTTTGCCCCTTGGCATGTTAAGCTCTCCAAACAACAATCTATTTGGAAGCCTTTCTTCATCCATGCGACCCACATGACCCAGCCATCTTAAATGCTGCTCCAGAATGATATCAGAGATGTAGTGCTGCATGCCAAACTTTTGTGATAGTCTTTGAGATGTTAATCTTTCATTCCACTGTTGGTACCTCGTCACACCCAGGATTGTCCGAATGCAACGGTTATGAAAATAATTCAAATGTCTTGTATGCACAGCCTTCATTGTCCAAGTTTCAGCTCCATACAGTAATACAGCTAGAACAACTGCCCTATACACTGCTCTCTTTGTGGCCAAGAGGGTCTTTGTTCTTAAATACTGGCACCCTCAAACATCCAAATGCCCTAGCTGCTCTAGCAATTCTTCTAGTCACCTCACTAGTGATCTCCCCATTTCTTGAGATATTACACACATACACACGCATGCATGCATGCATGCATGCACACACACATGCATGCACACACACAACCAAGTGTATTGCACTGTATTATGAACTATGTATATTAAGTTTGTCTTGTCCTCTTCAGAGTCAGTCGGCCACCTATTGGCCTCCCAGTGGTGTCATCTCCTACCACAACTACGAGGTAACCACACCCACCCGCCCACTGACAAGCAGCTAACAGTGCATGCATTAGCTTAAGTTGCCAGCAAAAGCTATCTATGTGTGTTTGAAACATTGGCAGGATCACGTGTCAATTCTCTGCCAAGAGCCACAAGTTTAATTGACTTTATGTCATTAGAGATGCAGTGCATGTGTGTGTCATGTACAAGCACACGGTGTGCTATACTCTAGCTCGCAAGCACATCCTTAAAGGAAGAAGCATAAATCAGGTGGAGATGAATCTAGCGAGATTACTGTGCCCCCTTAAGGACATCTCATTATAAGTGCATGCTATAATCTTGTGCCAGTGTGTGCGTGCACAGTTATCACATGAGATGTCAACAGGAAGACATGCTGTAGTGGTTGGTATCATTTATATGCTGTGGACTCTACAGGTGTGTGTGTGGTGTGTGTGGGCATGTGTGTGTGTCTGCATGCATTGTGGGCATGTGTGTGGGCATGTGTGTTGTTGAAGTGAGTGTTAAGTTGTGCCTGCCCAAGCGATGGGATTAGCGCAATAAGATTAAAAAAATATGGGGGAAATTTTTTATCAAAAAATTCATTATCCCAACAAATAGTAGTTAATTGTACATATAGGATGATATTTTTTTTATCGTATTACTTTTTGTTGTTAATTCTGGTGTATTTTCCTTTGAATGTTGTTCATCTGTACTCCCTCTGTGTGTGTGTGTGTGTGGGGGGGGGGGGGTGTGTGTGTGTGTGTGTGTGTGTCTCTCTCTCTCTCTGTGTCAGGTACGGTGTGTGTCGGAGCATCGGCATTCAGATGACTACATTGTCAGAAGCTTCTATGTGAAGCACAAGAAGGTCAGCAGCTCTAGTTGCTACATAACTGAGTGGTGAGTGTGAGTGTGCACCCTGACCCTACACGTCAGTGTTGCACATGGGATTAGCTTTTCTGATGCACAAGGAACAGCTAGTCAAGAGTTGATGGCCACAGGAGGCAGACTGATTTCGCAGGATTCTGTGGCAATCTAGTAGTCATAACTGGACCTCATTTGATTCAACATACACTAATCTATTGTTGTTGGATTAACAATAGACTACTCTTTGGTTTAACACTATTGTTGGGTGTGCAAGTGTTGGTGTTGGTGTTGGTGTTGGTGTCAGTTGATGGTGAGCTTCAGTTCATGCAGAGACGAAGCAATGAACTTATTGATTCTGGTTCACTGTTCTTCACTAGTGGCAACCCTTAGTTGCTGTTGTGGTGCTGTTGTTGTTTGGTTCCAGTCTTTACAATATTTTTAGCAGACAAGAATGAGCAGCAGTTCATGCACCGGACAGCTCTGCTATGCCATTTCCTGTGCCCCTATTCCACCATGTCCAGTGGGTGGATAATTACTCCTGATGACAGCATTGCTATTGCTTGTGTGTGCATGTGTGTGTGCGTGCGTGTATTTCTACAGACTCAGGAGTCTCGGACTATTACTCACTTCCAGTACCTCACGTGGTACTCAGTGGCTGTCCCCAAGACTGCCACGCCCCTCCTACAGTTCAGAAGGTGCGTGTGGCTTCCTTAATTATAAGTTGGGTGGGGCTGACAGTCACGTTGGGTAACTAAATTCGATTTCTATTGAACTGTGTTCTGAAAGTTTCAGTGTGTGTCCATTTAATACGATATGGCTTAATACAATTCCATTAATCAAGTTCAATCCCATTTTGATCCACTCTAATATCAGTAAACTCAACGAAAAATGCATTCCTCAATCATTTGTTGTTGTTGTTGTTGTTGTTGTTGTTTGTGTGTGGTGTCCACATTTGGTTGCACTTGCAGTGAGGACACACTTTTATATATAAAAACATGAAATTAGTGAGGAACCTTCAAGAAGTTAGATTAGCAGTGATGGGGCCTTTAGGGGTTGGTCAGTTAGTAAGCTCATTTATCTACAAGCCTGTCCTGCAGTGGATAAGAACAGGTTTGTAGATTAATTTAGGCATGCTGCTTAGCTACATAGTTTTAGATTAGTTAAACCCTGCATTTCATCTTGCTCTTTAAATATGAACTTTGAATAGCTAATTGGAGTGTGTCCAGCACGAGCTGTAGTGTGCGTTGTGTGGGTAGGAAAGTATTCACATAATTCCCAAGTGAATATGCAATGTGCTTGTGTTGAGTGCATAACATAGTATTAGTTGTTGGGAACTGAAGGGAAGAAAACTTGGGAAATGTGCATGATCGAATTGTGAGATAATTTGTCATAACCTCTCAAGAACTGTTTCATCAAGCAATGCTCACTGTTGACCTAACACGAACCCTAATATTAATGCTTCCCCTAACACCAATGCTAACACTAGCAAAAACCCTCTATTACACAACTGTCTCACTAGCTTAGGAAAGAGTTATCCTGGGAGAGTATCTGACATATTTAATGCCCGGGCATTAAAACTTGGAAGACATTCTGGGGCATGTGTGAGTGCTGGATTAATAAACTGTCACATGTAAATGTACATGCATGTTTGCAGGAAAGTGAATATGGCCCACCAGTCCTTCCAGGACACTCCTCTCCTTGTGCACTGCAGGTATGCCAGACACCATTATTGGAATGTTAGCATACGCATGTGGTAGGGGGGTGTGTGTGATGTAGTGTGCTTGCTGTGTTAGTGAGTATGAGTACTGTATCATCAAGTGAGAGTTTGAGGCTAGCAAGGTAAAACAGAGCAGCAAGAGAAGGAAAATTTATAACTATGTACTATTATTTTCCGAGGTCAGGTATTTATCAAGTGTTTGTGTGTGTGTGTTGGTTGCAGTGGAGGTGTGGGTCGTACTGGCACGTATATCCTCATAGACATGGCTCTTACACGCATCCAGAAAGGTAAGGGAGGCATACAAGTGTATGCATGCACACGCACATGCCACATCATCGTCTGTGTGTTTCTAGAGGATTACTAGTGGATGGAAATAAGGACATAGATTGTGTGCATTTTATGACAGCCACAAATGTGTAGGAATCCATTATACATTGTGTGAATAATCCATGATCATATTTGGACATTATAGATAGCCTGATGCATACTCTTCTAAGTTTCCATGCAGAGTCCATATTTTCTCAAAAACGTCGAGGGAAATGTTAACGAGTCATCTATCAAGGATAGTGGTGTCTAGCTGCTCTCTGTGAATAAAGTTATGAACCAGGAATAATTGAATGAAAATAGTTGATTACAAGTTTGAGTAATATAATTTTTTTTTCTCCCTAAAATCAGGAGGGGTTCTGCTGAGTCAAGTCAACTCTGGACTAACTTAGTCTCGATGATCTGTCTGACCATAGTGTGTAACTTGCCCTTAGCCCTAGATCTAATATGCCTTCTTAAACTCTATACCAGGGCTCATATTTAAGGTGTAATGTTCCTTGTTTGTCAGACAAATACTATTCCTTCACCCTCTTAAGAATCTGGTGGTTACAGAAATTTTTTTTATTAGTTTTTGTCTAAATGGCTTGAACTTGATAAAATGAAAGATCCTGAATGTGAACATATTTGTGGCAAATAAGTATTGTACGTTGTTTGTGTACATTATACCAAGCAGTCCTTATCCCAGTATTGACTTAGAGTAATAGCAGCTTCAGTTTTAGGGACCATGTACTCTTAATCAATACTATAAACACATAAATGCTATGTAAATGGCATGTTGATATAAAGGCGCACTAAAAGTAAAACAATATGTTGTACCTGTATTCTAGTGGGGAAGCCAGGGGGTTGCAGAGGCACCTAATTCAGTAGGCCTGGTCCAAATGGGAAAAGTTCTTGTGAATTAGTCTTGGCCTCTCTCTCTGCTGTTGCTACTCTCACTCACTGCTTGTGCTCTTTGTGGCAGTTCCTACATTTGGCCTTCTCTTTAGTTGCATTGTTTAATGCTTTGAGGAAGAAAAAATGACAAACATCAACTGCTCTGTCAGTTTCAATTCAACAGAGCTCTCATAACTCACTGTGACAGGAACTGGCACTCCTAGAGAATCTTGTAGAAGGCTGTTAAGCTTTAATCTTACTGATTAGAGTCAATTACATGTACACAACAAATATTCTTTTGTCAAATAACTTCCATATAAGGTGAAACTTGTCAACTTGGGGGGGGGGGGGGGGGGGGAGTATTTGGGTACCTATCACCTCATCCAAGGATAGGGGAGTAAATATCAGGGGGAATTGGATTGGATTCGGATATTCAAATACTAAATTCAACTGGTGTACTTTTGTAACCCCTCACATATACAGAAACGTCAAACGAGAGTGATTAATTACTAATGGACTCAAAGTGTCATAATCTGCACTCTGTCATTGTATATACACCTCGTATAAACATCAAATAGTACCTGTGGGTCGTCCATTGTTCTGCTGAGTCAAAATGTTTCTTCTACAGGAGCTAAGGAGCTCAACTTGGCAGCCACGGTGGAATACTTGAGAGACAACAGACCTGGTATGGTTCGACCAAAGGTGAATTTCATTTAGCATTGAAACTCTGGCCAGCACATTGTTAGTGTAATGTTGCATAATCTTGACCAACTCTGCGTAACTAAGTGTGCTATGTAATGATTAAATACACGCACCCACCCACTCCAACTATGCTTTTATGCCTGTTGTGAACCTTAACTATTATTATTGTTACTGTCATCTTTAGGCGCAGTTTGAGTTTGCATTGCTGGCACTAGTGGAGGAGACGCACAGCATGCTGAATGCAGGTCAGAGACACTAGCAAGGGCAGAGCGGAGGACACTGCTGTGAACTGTTTGATGTGTGCATTTTTATTAGGATGTTTGTTTTTGCTCAATGTCACACTGTTGTTATTCATGTTTAGAAAGTTTGGACACAACACACCAAAAATTTTAATTTATAAAAAAAAAACAACAGACAATAAAATTAAAAAATATATAATATGAAAACTCTCCCTTTTTATATTTTATACATGGACAAACAATAAAAAATATATATATATTAAAAATATATAATATGAAGCTCTCCCTATATGTAGAAAGAGAGAGAGAGAGTTGTCATTGTTTAGCAACTCCTTTCATATTGGATTCTATGTCTGGTCCTTTATTTTCATCATCTTCCGTCTCTGTCAGGTGAAGGTCACTGTTATCGTCCCCCATGCTGTAATGATAGGCCAGGAGTGCCAGTGTGTTGGCCCTGTGGGTGTACAAGTTTATGTTCATTCATTCATGATTGTTTCTCAGACTTTCATATCACAAATATATTATAACAGGAATAAGAGTGATTAGCTAAGTTTAAGGCTATTACATCAACCTATTATTCGGTTGTAGGGCGGCTGTACCAAACAAGTTGCCAATATATCTGACTTATGGCTAACTACAAAGTAATTTGTTTCACAAGCATTTTATGCCATCATGACCATGGGATGCATTTCTTTAAAAATAAAAATAAATTAATTAAAAGTAATAATAATAAAACGATAATAATGATAATAAATTTTTTTAAATAAAAGAGAAATGGAAATGAAGGTGAAAATAAAAATCCACTAACTGCATATCAAATAGTTTGGAGTATAACATGCAATGCAATGAGAATGAAAAGGTTAAAACCAAGACAATTTTCAGACTAGTATTTTTGACCAGGTGCCTAAAATATTCTGGTATTGCTTTACAAGACCCATTTCGTTTTCATTGAAAAGGCATTCAAAAATGCTAGATGATAATAAGGGACTTTATCAAAGTGAAAAATATTAAATTTCTTAATAAAGGTAGGGTGACCTTGCACATATACAGGAATAGCGGAGGGGGAATACCTAGTTCTGGGGAAGTATGGTAGAATTTCTTCCCTATATTGAAATATCCCAGGTTTTATAAATAATGTTAAAGGAAAGCCTAATTTCCAAAGTATATTTTATTAATTAAAGTTAATATTGGTTGAAGTTGTTTTTTTTTGTTGTTTTTTTTTTGTTTTAATTTTAAAAGCTGTATATATGGTAATTGAGCTTATTATATTCCTACTGAAAGACTCCAAGGGGGACTTGAACCCTTCACTAAAAAAATAAGAAATAAAAAATTTTAAACAACAAACATGTGCAAGTGAAACCCTCTCCTACCCATTTAAAATTACACACCCAGGATGTTTGTCCATCTATTGCTGATATTTATAAAACCCTGTGTGGCATTTGATCATCTCATAGTTGCTTTGGTCACAGGACTTTATGTTCAAGGGTTAACAATAGTAAAACCTCTTGCAATATTTGTAAAAAGTTTGCCACATACAATTGCTTCATTAACACTGCTCTCCCATGAGCACCTTGAAAGCAGCACACTGAATCTCTCGACTACAGTACAGAACATTGGGGAAGCATCAACCTCTAAACCATATCAAAGAAAAGTCTTTAGTCACTAGTCTGCAAGAGGAAGATGCAAAATAGCTGGAGTAATTGAATCAGGACAAAGTTTTATTTCAAAAATAATGAATCATGACTATATCCTTATTATAATTTATAGTGTGTGTGTCTGTCTGTCTGTCCGTGTGTAATGCATCTCCCACATGCCTAGACCAATCGTCCTGGAAATATCAGGAGTTACTCACAGGACCACTGGCCTGGTTTGGGGAGAATGTGGTTAGGGCTAGGGCTCTTCCTTTTCGTAAGTTACCACAAGTTGTAATCAGAATTGGTATTCAAAAGGACATCTCTAGAGTAAGTTGCATTCACAAACCACCCAGGAGGTTCTAAAGATACTAATTACTAGTATTTACTTTAGAAATGGGGCAATGCCCCACAAATACCCCTCCCCCCCCCCCCCCCCAAACCTATGTATGAAACAAAGAATTATAACCCAGATGAATAGAAAAGGACACTAATTACAAGAGGTGCACTCATAATATTTACTTAAGAAATGCCCTACAAGCCCCCCACTCCCCACATAAAACATTAAGCAAACTGAACGAGCAGGGGGCCAAAGCCGACCGTAAAATTGCCCGTAGGGCAGGGTGTTTTTTTTTTTTTGCTATGGGTGCTTTTTCTGCTAGTTGGATTAATCTGTTTAAATAAAATAATACAAAATAAACAAGTTAAATAACTCTTTCCTAGAGAATTTAATGCAGATGCAAAAATTATTGCTAATTTTTTATACAGTAAAATGAATTGTGGCCACAGCAATCTTCCCCCACCTCCCCTTCAATAATTGCAGCTTCGCCTGCAATAATGAAGGCACAGGTTGTCCAACAAACATTATCCTATAATTGGTCATGTGCCACTAATTGTCCAACAGACAGAAATACACATGAATAAAACCATAGGTGGAGGTGTGGCTAGGTGGGACCCTGGCAGGCTTGTATAGCTCATCTCATCTCAGAGTCCCAGTGGTGCATGCATGCTTGCCAAGTTTCATGCATCTAGGTGCTAGAGTTTGAGTTTTGCTGGCAAAGATATTCTCTCTGAAATTGTTGAAAGCTAGGGTTGTATCACTGTTACTGTGAAGCAAGGGTGTATCCAGGATTTTGTAGGGGGGGGGGGGGGGGGGGGAAGAGAGTTTCTAGAAGAAGAAAAAAAGGAATTGTATGCTGCTGCAGGCATCAGGAAAAACTTGTATAAACCACTTACACTTTTCCTCATATGGTTTTGGTAATGAGCATGTATTTTCTATTTCACAGGATTCCCTCAGGTCTGATGCTCCCCCTTTTCTGTGTACAATATTCCTCATTTCACCATACATTGAAATTCCCTATTCCAGGTTCATATGGCTATCTGTACTTTGTATACTATTTCTCCTCAGACAACAAACCCTTGTGATTGTGCCACCAACACACAACCATCTACCCACTCTATAAAACCTGTAATGTGCACTTCACTGACCTAAAACCGAAATAATTTACTTTTTTAAAAAATCCCTTAAAAAATGACCACCAGATACATTGAACTTTACCCTAACAAATAACAACTAGCCAACTTCAGCAAAGAACTTTGGAAGGATGTGAATTGGGAAATGAAGGAAACTAATCTGCCCTAACAGTGGTTTTCAGTCAGCCTTTGGCCTCCTGTAGTTACAACTAATTCAGTTAGTTTAATGATATATTACAGGGGGGGAGTTTGTGGGGCATTTTTAAAGTAAATATTATGAATGTATCTCTAATAATCAGTGCCCTTTTGAACTACTAGGTTATAATTCTTTACTACTAGAGGACCATTTCAAGCTTCCCCCTGCGAAGTTGGAATGATCCACTAATTTGTTTTTAATCTTTAATTTTCCATAACTCAAACTATATTCAATAAATATTAAGAATTTCAAGGTGCATAACATTTGTGTCTTTTAATTAGAGGATCTATTGATGGTTGTGTGGAGATGAGGTGGGGCAGCCACAAAGAAACCTGGTAACATGTATTTTGAAAACCAAATACCAAAACATTTTTATTTCTTAAAATTTTTATTTCCTTCCAAAACAAATTCTGTGCCCAGTGGTTAAGGCACAGGTCTTCTTCTTGTTTTCCTTCTTTCCTTCCTTCTTTTCCTCCTTTTTTCACCCCTTCATTCAAATTACTGATAAAAATGGCTTATTGGGTTGAACCAGACCATACCTGGCCACACTTCCCCACACCCATTTGTCTACAACCACTTTACTGTCCAAACATTGAACCAAATGAAATAGGCTCTTTGAGAGTGACACATATTATGTCAAGCTCAAGGATGATTTTTAGCCCAAAAAATTGGACCATGTGGCCAACACTTATTCCTGTAGGTGTGTTAGGCTGAAAATGGTTTGTACATATGTGTATGTATGTTTGTGTACATACACTTTCCTTCCAAACCACTGTACCAAGTGAAACTTGCTTCAGGGTGGCAGACACATCCTACACCAAGGATTTTTTGGTCCAAAATTTATTATCACCTGGCCATGCTTCTTCTTGTGGGTGTGTAAGGCCAAAAAATGGCAAAAATGGAACTTACAACAAAGTCTTGGACCTAGAAACCTAACCACACCTCTTCCTCTGGGAATGCCAGGCAAAAATGTCAAAAGTGTTACTTAAGCTACACCTATGGAAATAGGTTGTGTTACACCTGGCCATACCCCTGCCCATGCCGGGTACATCTGCTAGATTTTTAATGTTACAGACTGCTCTGCACAGCAACCCCCCCCCCCCCCCCCCCAATCATGTGTGGAAGGTCTCAATAATCTTGGCATTCATTAATTCTCTTTTGCATCACTGAAGCCATATGCGAAATAAAAAAATTTGTAGCAGCTATATATATAAACCTGCCTATTTGTAGGAGGCCATAAGCCTGACAAATATAGATCTTGAAATAGTAATGTGGGGGTGGGATATCGCACAGTAAAATGTCAGGAACACATGATATATTATGGCTGGGTCTACCACAATTACTCCAATACCTTAATTAGTGCATGTTGTCTCTCTCTATGGCTTCCTAACATATGGGAGGTTCCACTTTTCTTGATTTAAGAGTGTTCACCACTAGGATGCAGAGACCATGTTGTACCCTTGATCTCTGTAGATGATAATCAACATTAATTACAGTGTAACTTATAATTGGACATCTTCAGGTACCTCTGATGTGTGGTCATATTTATTCTTTCATGCTAACTCTGTTATATCTTAGTGTTCTGCAGTGTTCTTCTTTATCTTGTTGGATCTGCTTTTCTCTTTTTTTTTTTTATCTTTTAAACAAGTGATGCTGATACAAGAACTGTGCTAAGATGATCTTGTTTAATGTGGCAATGGTAAGCGAGGGGTTGTTGTGTGGTCAGATATGATCATTAGTCACGGGACAAAGTCACCACTACATTGTACAGAGTTACTAGAGACCACACACAGCGAGTGTCCTTTGTACACTGTCAGCAACTCCTGCGAGTGACCTAAACATACACATGACTTGCACCTGTACAAACAGTAACACACCATTTGTGCAGTATTCAGGTTGTGAGCAGGTGGCCATAGTTTACTAAACTGTTCCTTCTGACTTGATATCATAGTATTTCTCAGCAACAATACAAAGGATATGGATGTGCTTTCAACTCTCTGTATATTGTTGAAGCACACCCATATTCTATTTGCAGAATAACCCACACAGAATAGTTTACTCCACCGTTTATTCTGACATGACATCCAAGTATTTCTCCTCAACAATACACAGAGCTGAAGCACACACGCACAATATATTTCACAGAATGAACAGAGCACCATCATTTGCAACATCACCCAGTCGTGAAGCAAGTGTCCTTCACGCCACTTATATTTGTTTATTATATGTGGTCATTTTTGGTGAAAGCATTCAGTGTTTACTGATATCAGTTTAGCTCCATCTGATTGTCTGTTTGTGAAGCCATGAGTGAGTGCATACGAGGGACAAGCAACGCTCCCTCTCTATTGATAATTCCTGCACACAACAATATTGAGAGATCACCTACCTAAGGGAAAAGTTGTTTAAGATATTCTTGTAGTTGGTGTCATCTGCACGGGGAGTTCTTTCAGGCAATATACAGACAGGCAATATACAGACAGACAGACAGACACGTTTTCTGGGCAAATTCTGAACAATTGGTGGGGTTTAGGGGTTTATACAAGATAGAGCAAGCACTTTTTCAATATTAGGCAAATCATACCGCCAAGGACAAAACAACTTTGTGGGCATGGTTAACCCTTTCTTAGATTGATCAATTTGTATGATTAGCTATAAATCATGCCAGTTTCCTGATCAAAGGAGGATAACAGACAATGAGCATGTGTTGCGTTATGGCTGAAACCACACCTACTTTATATATTACAGCGACATCGCATTAAGACCTTGCAGAGCTGTAGCATGGACACCATTTACTGGTCCTCCATCATCTTCCAGTCACACAGCATAGTGCAAGTCAACACACTACTTCAGGTCCAGTCAAGTCGGTCTTTGTTTAGAAGATGAGGAAATCACAAACTGAATATGTTTAGGCATGGCAAACAAAAGATAGTGCAGTAGTGAGCAAAAGCTATTTTATTACGTTACAATTATTCTCAAATGAATCCCTTATCGAGTAAGTGCTATAGAAAGAACCCTTTTGATGAATCCACAACAAATTATCCTTAACAGATGGGAGCATGCATGTGTGCTTAAGGCCCATCTCATCGTCTGCCCCCCAACCTGCAGGGTGAAATCTCATGAGGCTTTTATGTTTCCTTGTTGCTGTTTTTTTTGTTGTTGTTGCTTACCTCAGATATTCCCTCTGACTCTGTGAATCTATTTAACCATACCAACATTATAGCTCTCTGAAGTGTTATGGCCCAAACATCACTATTAGCCCAAACAATCGGCACAGACCAATCAATATAGAGGAGGAATCATGCAAAGTGCACTAGCTGACCATTGAGGGAATTATCACAGGAATTAACTTACACACAGTATTGATGTATTATGTTACATCATATTAACAGAATTATCTATTGGCACATTCCGAACATAAAAAAGAGATAAGATTTCCTGTGAAATATTTTTGTAGAACATCAAGACACTTTAGATGGAACCACTTAATTTTAATGTATATCTCTTGTCACTTATTTTCTCTGTGTCAACATATGCACTTCACCTTTTTTTTACTTTTTTCTTATACTCCAGTGGTGGGTGAGTGGTTCATGGTATGCTTTTTCTTCTTTTTTTTCCCCTTTGGAAAGGACAAGAATTCAAAGTGTGGCAAACACTATGTGTCTCAGGCTCAGGAGATAACAGGCTATGTACAACATACTCAAGTGGGATCATCCCCAATACGATTCTGTTTCATATACAATGGCAACTAGTGCAGGATCAGTTCCTATGGTAAGGAGTCGCCACCTCTGCAGATCACTTCTTAACTCACACTTGCATACATAACTCACTGGTATTCTCTGACAACTGCTAATTCAACTTAACACAACCAACTAAATTTGACAACAATTGCTCTTACAGGAGTCTGGAGTGTGCACACAATCATGACAAGATAGGACAACATTTAGCACAATTTAGCTAATCACATGCTGTGTGTGTGTGTGTGTGTGTGTGTGTGTGTGTGTGTGTGTGTGTGTGTGTGTGTGTGTGTGTGTGTGTGTGCGCATTTGTTTATTCTATATAAGCAATCTCCCATCTCCCACTATATATGTAGTATGCAAGCATCTGCCTGCCTGTAAGTAATGCTACTCCCGAATGGAAATTCCAATCATCACAAATTTTTACAGTCTATTTAAGGTAGCACTGGGAGTGCATGGATTGAGTTTCATCTTGGGATTGCTCTATGAGAAAAGAAAAGAAAAAAAGAATTCAAATGTTACCCTGTACAAAAAAAAGCCCAATAGACCATGGCCAATTGATTAAGGCTCAGGCTTCCCAAGCTTGTAGTCAGAGGTTTGTATCCTGGACTGGACTGGACTGGGCTTTAGTCCCTTTTAGTTTCCCCATTCCACCTCTTTTTTTTCTCATTTCCCATCCCATATTATAATATATTAAATAATAAGTATAGAATAATATAGTATATAATATAATAAATTCCTACATACTATAACAAGCAATTTAGATAATTTCATAAATATATAGGAAAAGCCGCCCACAGGGCGGGTTTTCCCTAGTTAACTTATAATTATCGTTGTATCTTGCCAGTAATACATTAAACTAGTTATAATCAAAAGTGATAATATCACATTGTCACAAGTTACTTGCTTATCATTAAAAAAAAGGGAGAAAGCAGACAGTCTCTTTCAGTTTCCTGCTCTCTGATATCTCCCACTTAGTCTTACATTCTTTTGTACACATTTCAATTTTGATTACTCCATGATTCTTTTCTTCTCCTCCCTCCTCCCTCCTCACTCCTCCCCCCTTTTTTTGGAACGTCATTAGTGTGCACACAAAACCACTATCTCTCTCCCCTCACCCCTCACCCCCCCCCCCCCACCATCCTAGCCCACTGCAGGTCACCCAATTTTTTAAAATGAATTTACAGAAGGGTCTGCCCCACATCATGGGCAATCTACAGTAGCCAAAATTTATAAAAATAAACTCAAACAAAAATTTAAAATAACTACAATTGCAATTAGAAAATGGGGGGAAAATATGTATACAATTATTTTAGTCATGGATAATTTTAAAAAATAAAGCAAACTACAAACACCTACCAATGTAAGGAAATGTACAGCTTCCAATAGGCAATCCATTATATTTATCAAAATGTCTTTAGCCCATATGAAACCAAGGTCTCCCGGTTCCCCACTAGAAGTACAATGCGTTCATGCTATCAACTTTAAGCCCATGCATATGTTGTATGAACAATACTCCTTACCATTCAAATATGGCAAGCCATGGTGTACTGTCGTCTGGTAGAGTCACTGTTCCATTGGTCACCAGGGCTACATGGGCAGTAAAAACACAGGAAAAGATTTTTTATCCTTTGTGCTTGTGTGTGGAATCAAAATCAACCATGGAATAAAAACTTCAGCCAATCATACTAAGTTTTCTTTCTTAGTTTCAGAGCTCCATATTTTCTTGCTATGCCTATAAGCTATCGTGCTTTCTCTCTGTTTCATGTGAAACAAATATGATCAATAATTCAAAATACTATAAATAGCCATGAGAACTTACATAAAAGTATTATAGTAATGGTCTGAGCTAAGTGAGTTGTACCTGTTGCAATGGTAGCAGTGATGGCCACGAACACACTTGGTATCTTGATTGCCAGAGATCTGTAAGAGAAGGAGTGAACACCACCAAGCAACATCAGCAAAATCATCAGATCCTCCAGGAAAAAAAATGACGTTGCAAACACTGCAAAAAAAGATTTACAGTTCATCTAATCTTCCCTTTTCCCATATCTGAAACCAAACAGCATATTTGAAACAAGATTGTTTGTGTCAAATTCAATGCCTGAAACATTATTGGGTGGAAGTTGAATTGTTGAAGTTTTCCTTTATGCCAAGAAACAATCAGAAAAAGCCAGTGCTACTAGGAAACTATGCCCTAGGAAGAAATAAGGTTGATATTGAGGCATACATCATAAGAAAGAGTGCACATAAAAACTCAAGGTTGAATACTTGGTCACATGTATGATTTCCAATATTACATTATGGAAATAGGTAACAAAAAGCCCACCTCACCTGAAGCTATCAGGTGTGAATGGCCTCACAAATGTGCTATTATCACAGGTAAACAATAGAATGAATATTTCCTTTCACAATATTGCAAAGAAACACCCCAGCCCCCCAGAAAGGGGGGAGGGAGGGGGGGGGGGGGGGGGGGGGGGAAGACTTACTTTTTAAGAAAGACACAGAAACTAATAATAAAAAAAGTTATAAATAAATGAAGGAAGAAAAAAAAGGATTTAGGGTTTCCCCAAAATTACAGAAACAGGAAAAAACCTAACCAAGAAATATTGAAACAAGGCATGAACACTCAATTATTATATGCCTAAATCTACACCTCTAAATCACTGACTCCAAACTCAATTCCATCTATATAGTGTGTCAAAAAATGTTATTATCATGGGTAAATAACAGAATAAATATTATTTTTTGCAGTGCATGCATTAATTATTTCTAAGTGTCCTAACATAATGTCCTGACAATATTGAATTTGACCTATCAAACCTATTTTTTGTCCTGACAGATTGAAGCTTCTCAAGAGACTGAACTAGCTATGCAGAGGTAACTATTGTCTGGAAAGGACTTGACAGCTAAGCCTATCATTTTAGTTCTCCAATCTTCAACATTCATATATTCTACTGCTCCTTGAGAGAGACAAACAAGCCTTCACCAGTACCACTGTCAAGGTGTCTTGCAGTGAAAATCTTGGTTCGTATATAAATTACATATCTTTAGCAAAAGCATCAAAATAAGTTATTAAAAATAACTCTGAGCTCCACAATCCAGCATCGACACTGGCATTTACTTGAAGGTTAAAAAAAAACTAATATTTGGTAGGGAATTGAGAAAACAATTTTTCTATTCTTTGGCTATGAAGCTATGAAGCTATGAAGCTAACAAACGTGGCACATGCACAATTATTTTTGTATCCCACTCCTAAATTAACACCATGGCTTTCCTCCAACTCACAAATTGGTTTCATCTTAGTAAATGCCAACTTCTCCTTTGCAATCATATAAGATATGTCAAACTTCGTGGTCTTTGCTAGAGTAGACCAATCCATGGAAGCTTCAGCAAAGCATTTAGCAATTGGAGCATAGTCTATTACATTAGATGAGAGCAAAAAAATTCCTCCAGTGGTCAGCAAAGCGTCCAGCAGCGTGGGGGTGCAGCAATTTCTTTGTGGAACTGTTTGACTCTAGTAGAAAGAACCTCTAGGTACTTCTAGTTATTCCTAACTAGATGTCTCTTTCTACTAGAGTCAAACATTTTTTTTGCTATGGTCCAACTTTATCTCAAATCCCTGACTCCTGCTGAAAATTCATTACATTTTGAGAGTTTTAGCAATTTCCCAATGTTCCCCCCCCCCCCCCCCCCTTTTTTTTTTTACTTTCACCCTTTCCTATTGTCAGGACGAAATGACTGGTTAAATTCGATCTTATACTGGCAATGCTTCATTTTGACCGGTAATTGTCAGGTTACAGGATGTAATTTCAAGCTCTGCTTTTGCAATATTGCAAAGAAAACCCCTGAACCTCCACCCCTCCCTCCCAAAAGGATAATTAAATAGTATGGAAATAAAATAGGAAACTCCCTCATCATGCATAATATGAGTACAAAAATATCAAGTTGTTAAGTCTGGAGGCCAGTAATTTAGGGACATAAAATTAGGTACATGATAATTGAGTGTTCATGCCTTGTTTCATTATTTCCTGGGTAGGTTTTTTCTTGTTCCATATTTCTTGGGGAAACCTTAAATCTTTTTTTTTATCTTCTCCATTATTTATAATTTTTTTTTTATTATTAGCCAGAATATATATATATATATATATATATATATATATATATATATATATATATTCAACAAAGGTCCTTAACTGCTTGCATGAACTAACTAGTAATACTTGCTTAGTTTGTTTCAATGTACACCAACTGACCATAATGGATTGAAGATTCTTCATTTGAGGCCACCACTGCAACAAAAGAGAGGGCAAATCCTGCTAAAAAACCAAGGGAAAACACCAGGGTGGATATTCTCTTGGCCACCCACAACACCACAGCCTCCAATACCAGAAACAGTCCACCCACCACAAATCCCCATCTGAAGAAGTGTCTCTCAGGATCCAGCTCTCCACACTTGCTGATGGTGGGCAACCAAGGGGGTAGGTGCTGCAAAGAAATGGCCATGACGTAGCAGATGAGAATAGTAGCCAATACTACGGACAATCCAGTATAAAGCAGAGGCTTATAGTTTAGTACTCCCAAAGTCTTCTTCATTGCGCAGTTTCAGCAATTGTCTTCCGCAGTTTTAAGACTGACTACAGCATACCAATTTAGAAACTTCTTATTTGCTATGGATGTGTCCTTTTGTAGTTCACTCGTGAGATAATGACGTCACCAGGTAGTATTCTTTCCCAGTGTTCAATAAGCTGGAGGTTCTTTAGCAAAGAGCTGTTAAAATTTCATTGTTGAAGGCACATCATTTTCAATATAGTCTGTATGGTGATATTTGGACCCCTATAATATTAGGACTCCCCAGTCCAATTATTTCAGAAATATATGGATCTCCTGAAATATTTATACCTCCACAACAATGTGAGGGTGTGGTAGGATAGGGACTACTCTAGGATAGGGAATACTCTAGGATAGGGAATGGTGGACTTCTTTTAACATTACCTTTGCAATTTTGCTGTTTGGAGTAGGTTGTTTATAGTGGAATACTTGCACCTCAGAATCTGAATGCTGGGGTGAAAGCATACAATTAGCATGTTCACATCTGACTTCACCTATTGCTGGCTGGATGTAGACTTACCAATTGCATTCTTTTGCCCCAGTCTTCTGGGTTTGACATGGGCAGTTAGTTCCCCAGACCCTTATGCCAGCACAGTGATCAAGTGAAAGGGCTGGCCATAGTGTTGCCATATCTCGATCAGCTCATGGAGCCAACTTTTTAAAATTTTGGAGCCTGTTTGAAGCCAAATCTCAAATTGTTCTTTTTTTTTGGGGGGGGGGGGTTGTAATTTTTTCTTTCTTCATATTTTATAGGGCTTGGATATTACATTCATTCTTGTGTGTGTGTGTGTGTGTGTGTGTGTGTGCGCGCGCGCGTGTGTGTGTGCGTGCGTGCGTGCGTGCGTGCGTGCGTGCGTGCGTGCGTGTGTGTGTGTGATTCTAAATTTAAATTAAATCCATTTCCAAAAAGCACACTTATGAGTTCATTATTTATTTCCATTTTATTCTTAATTTAATTGAATTCACCGATTTAATTACTGTTCAAACAAAGACCACCAAAGTTCAGCAGTACCTAATATTACAGTCTCCCAATAGGTAAGAGAATTCAATGAATGATATTTAGTATAAGGAAATCTAAATCAATCATTCAGTTTTGTAATTGTTTTGTAATTGTTTCATAATTGTTTCGTAATTGTGGATAAAATAGAGTACGGTCCAATCAGTCTGATTCAGCAACCATGAGTTCTAATTCTGGATCACCTTCTTTATCACAATACATGTCTGCATTGAATTTCTCAATCATTGACTGTGTCACAACAAAGTCATTGCAACATACACCCCTGGTATGCAGGTGAACACGAATCCTGAGGATAGCATCTTCATGGACAGCTGGTTCCTGTACTTCGACTTGACTGCAGTAACTTGGCTGAAGATGCGTTCGATGACAGCATTGCTGGTTGATTTTGACAGCTCTCTGTAGGGACAATCGTCACTGCTGTCCCTGAACTGCACAACTTTCCCCCAGAATACTGTTGAATCCTTAGGCAGCTGTAGTTCATCACAAAATACTTTCTCTGTTTTCCAGGGCTGCAGAAATACCCTCTCATATTGCTTCTCAATCCGATCAGCATCTTCACCCACGAGAGTGCTTCCCCTGTTCCATGAAGGATGGGAACTATGCCCATGATGTGACGATGATTTTCTGCTCAGATTCACTGTAGTATTTAGCACAGATGGCAAGGCTTTTCTGAATGGAGATGTCAGTACTCTTGTCCACGATCAAGTAGTATTTCTTGCCTGCAAGATCATCCTTCACTGCCTCTTGCAGCGAGGGTGAAATCACATCGTCAATCAATCGCGATATCTTGATTCGATGAAGTCTTAGCTGCTCTAAGGTGCTTCCTTGAGCATTTCTTTTCATTATCTGAAATGATACAGAACAAATGATTAAGGCAGTACAATCATGCAGGATATTAGAATGTAATGACTATTTCTGTGAGAAAACTGAGAATGGCCATGATATGTCATGTGAGCCAATCAATTTATATTTTCAAAAATCATGTGCCACAAACACTTATTGCATGAGTTACACAATGATTGCAAAAGATGCCAATGTTTAACAATTGCACATTATATAACACATTTGAAAAACAACAATATATATATAATAAATCACCCCCTCTGGTTCATCATTCTGACATTTTGGGACCTCTTTTCTACTCTGTCTCTCATACAGTTCTGTAGTGTAGGTAAAGGTGTTTCCTTCAGCCAGGGAAAATGATTCCCCCACAACTTTTTAAACTTTTTATGGTACCCCTTCAGCTTAGGCATCTAGAAAAACTTCACCCATTCAGGCACAGTGTAGAACTAACACCTGTGCCTTTGCACTAGACCTAAATCACCAGATGAAACATTCCCTTTTCTTGTCTGGGGTCTGGGGTCTGGGGTCTGGGGTCTGGTCGGGCTCTGGGACTAACCACACTTTTGGTCTAGGTCACAACCTCGTGCTCATGCAAACTGGCAGCACAGAAACTAACCATACTCTTGGTCACAACCTCCAGCGCATGCACATTGCATAAAATTAAGAAATAATTCAACTTTTGAATTCATTTATTTGTTCCTATTGACAGGGACATTGTTTACTAATTTTGAAATTAATATTTGGAAATGGAGCCGGTTTGGAGCCAATTTTGTCTCTGGAGCCCAAAATATTCTATTGGAGCCATTGACTATTCCTAGAGTGGAAGGGGCTCAATTTCATGCATGAGTACCACCAAGCTGTTTATGAGAACTACATACAAACCACAATTATGTAAACACTAAATGTGGTCAGAAAAACTGTACCAAAATTTCAAACCAATTTCTTTCTCATTATTTGATCCCTATAAACTGTAGTCCCAAGCTTCTGGGAGGAGATAGCAAACAAACCAGCCAAGAATTCTCTAAATCAAAGGCACAGTGTGACAAGGCCTTAATTTTTTTTTTTTTTTTTTTTTTTTTTTTTTTTTTTTTAATTACTTGTTGGCAAATGAAAAGTTAGCTGTTATAATCATTTTTAAGAAATATGCTGTAAAGGAAGCATGTGCAAGAGAATCCACTAAAATTAATCTCTCCCTATTTGCATTAACCTATATTGAGCTAACATAATGCCTTCAAAAAGAAGGTGGCTGACCCCACCTGTTCTTGTTTTGTTAACCAATTGTATGCTGTGTGATCATATGTGAATTCATTTTATTTATTTTTAAAAGTTAAGTTGTTATGTTGTTTACGCACGCATGCACGCACGCACGCACGCACGCACGCACGCACGCACGCACGCACGCATGCACGCACCTTACCATATGAATGATGTCATTCCTTTTGTTCATCCTGTTCTCTTCATTGTCTTGAACTGCACAGGCTATGTGCTTTGACTCTTCATATATAGTCACATGCTGTTTATTCTTTTAGTTCATTCGTTATTGTTATCCTATGGCCAATCTAGAGTCGGCTTAAAATCTTCAAATGAAAATATTTTAGGTTACTATTTGAGTATCCTATAATTGAACTTGGATAATACAGAATACCTTTGTTCTGTCCTCCATCTCCACTTGAAAAGAAAATAGTTATTGATCAAATTTATTTGTTACAGTCCCATTGAAGCTTATAAACTTAATTTGATTCAATATGATGGCCTATTGGATTTCATTATGTTTCAATAATTACAGTACAATCCATGTTAAAATGTTTCAATTTCAAAATGACATACCAATCCAATCTTGCAGATAGAAAATCCCTTGCAACAGATAGTCAAAAAGGAATGGTCTCACCTAGTCAGGCACCTAAGGATCATGCTTGCTAAGTTCTTGTTTGTAAACTCCTATGTAGAACAGTCTGGGTTATGCTTGGAGTTGACCAATTAAAAACTTACACCCTTCAAAAAATCTTTCTGCGCCACCCACGTAAGATAAAAAATATTCTTCAATTTAGTGGATTTACAGGTGTCACAGGAAATTTGGACACTAGGAAATAAGGCTGCCTCCTAGAAAATTTGGACGCCTAGGTCTTTTTTGTGGAAGACGTTGCTCTTTCAAAATCCGGGTTCTGAGAAAATCACTATCAGAGGTGTAGCAAAATAAAAGTGGGGGGGGCATTAGGTATCAAATTTTGTCATGCATGCCTGCATTCTTTCAAGGATGTTTAAGGATCATATCTTATTCTATGAAACTAAACTCATAGCTTATTTTAACATAGATTAACAATTAAATGCTATCATCATTATCAAACTTTGAAAAAAAAAATAATAAAAAATGAAAAAAAAACTATTTATTTAAAATTCATTAACTGGTGTTGATAAATCAAAAATTACTAAAATACTTATTACGTTCATGATTTATGGAATAAAGTCTTTAGCAATCGTATTAATATCGGCTCTTGATTGGCCACATCATTAGCCTCATGAGAAATTATTGAAAACCAGCTAGGTGTAACTTTCTTCATGTTGTTAAATCGAGTTCTTAGCAAAGTCTGACCCATGCTACTTATCATTTTGTTAATTATGGTAGGAGACATGAATCTCCCTTCATTTAGCCAATTCACAGATCAGGCTTAGAGTCCTTGGCCCATGTTAGAAGAAGCTGATGCAAATTACCTTCAGTATTTATATGCCCTCTGATAGCAAGACCTTGAAGAAGGAGAAAGTTTAAGCTTGATAATGTGCTAAGTAAGGTATTCCTTCTACTGATCCATAAACCATTAAAGGTATGCCTGATTATGAAAAATTTGAAAATTGAACCGGGGTGGTCCAGCTCCTTTAAAAAAACAACAACAACAAACTGTGCGGTCAGGTCCTTAAAATGTGGTTTCTTGATGGAATATGTTGAAGAAATATCCTAAGTTGGTGAATTTGCTTATATATTCATTTATTTACTATTGTAGAGCAATATATAGCTATAATACACTTTTTTTATCTTAAAATGTTGTTAGTTATCTAGCTATTTTACAACAAAAATCATAGCTATTACAAAAGTTATTGTGGGTTCATGCACCATCTGGATGCAGTTTTCCTTCTCTATTGGTGGAGAAAAGAAATTACTTCCCCAGATATTTTTGGAGGTAGATGGTAAAAAGCAACAATTTATCTATAAAGGAAAAAGTCTGTCATACCATAGCCTATCCCACTTACATCTGATGGGGATCTTTGTATTGTCATAGTCAAACACCCCCAAATCATTTATAGCTGTTGATAATCAAAGAAAACTGAAGGATAGATCTTTCTTATAGCTGAATGAAAGGTATAGATCTAATTTTATGGATAAGATAAACAGATGTCAATGCATAACGTTTTTTTATTTTTTTATTTTTTTTAATTTATTTTATTTTTTTAAATTTTTTATAAAAAAAAAGAAAAAAAAGTGGACCATGAAGAGCCTTTTTTTAGTTCCTCCATTTGAACAATAGGGTGTGGGGAAATAGGACCTAGCCCAGGTTACTTTCCCTAACCTGAAGATCATATCTGCTAATTTTCAATGGAATCCATTCAGCCATTTGGCAGGTTATTGATACACATATACATACACATGTATAAATATATGTACATATATATCACTAGTCCAACATTCATGTTGTTGTTTTTAGTGGGATAAATTCTTAGAATTAAAAAATAAATAAATAAATAATTTTTTTTTTTAAATACAGCACACATAACACAACCTCACAGGCCAAGATGAGGTCAAATGTAGTCCCTTAATAGGATTGTAGGTTAACAGCATCAGAAAAGAAACTAGAGAGTTGAATAAGTCAATTTCAAAAATAAATAATTAGCTAATCTAAAAAAAAAAAAAAAAAAAAAAAAATTAATTAAAAACAAAGGTAGCCACATAATTGTTTATAAAAAGCGGAATAGCTGGCAACAGAATTGTTCTTTAATATAACAGTCAAAATTACACTTGTAGCAATAGGCCAGCATAAATCAGAGGTACTTCTCCATGTTCATGAGAATTATATCTTCATACTTTCTCTTGGATTACTCTAGATTCCATAACAGTGGATATGATACACAGGGAAAAGCATATATAAAAACAAAAAATTATTTATTTTTTCTTATCTAGTGGAGTAATGTCCAGCATCAATTATAGCATTACATAATCTAGTAAGGCAGCACATAGCTACCAAAGGTATTCTAAAGCAATTAAATATAATCACTGAGAAGAGACTAATGGATTTTCTTTAGTTGAGGCAAAATCTGTTTCACCCCAAAAGGAAGTTGCTAAATCTAGCTAAACCTGATTAGGAGCGACTTTTATTTAGCAAAAAAAGTTTCTCTACAAGAGACTAGGGTAGGTCCAGTTTTGGCAAACGTGGTCCACTTTTTCTGCTAAATCTGGACCTGTGGGGTCCACTTTTTGCGTGACCGTACAAATTTCCTTGCTGATTTTTTTTTATTTCCTTTGAAATCTGGACGCTGGCGTCCAAATTTCAGACAATTATTGTATCACCAAGTAGTAGCTACAAAATAGCTAGGTAGTATGAAACTTGCAGGCTATGTAGAAAGAGATAGCCAAGCCTATTATTAATAGCTGTTATTTAATATGAAACAGGGCAGGTTGTGTAGAAAAAGATGCTTAATTCTTTCGTACTTAGCTGTAGCGGTATTGCTAGCGACCTCTCTACTTCTCCATGGGGTACACCCTGGAGAATTCAGTGCAGAACAACAGCACAGACTTGTTGATTTTCTCAAACAAGAAGAAAAAAAAGTGAAAGAGAACCAGGACAGAGTTGATCCAAACATTCTTGATGGAGAAGCCGAGATATCCTTACATAAAGATCACCAGAAACATTTTTGGATGAAAAGGGACATTTCCTCCAATGAAGACTGCATAAGATGGGTCAAACTCGCACCACAGCCTCCATACTTCTTAACAGCAGTATTACTAGTACGTATATATGAGGAAGACAAAGCAAAGCTAACCACATCTGAACTGAAGATGTGGCTTCAATATTTACGTTATGCTGGTGTGGAACATGTGTACATTTATGATGCTTGGGTGTACAGCAATGAATCACAGCTTCACAAGCTTGATTTGTTCTTGAAAGATGGCTACATCACTTATATAGACTGGCACAAGCACAATCCTTACAGCATCGCTGGGACACAAATTGCTGCCTACCAAAATTGCATCGATGTCTATAAAGGAGAAACTCAATGGCAAACTGCGATTGACATAGACGAATACCCATTTTCTCCAGCAGACCGAAGCCCTGGGTTTCTCTCCCGCTATATAAGACATTTTAGTGAGAGCCATGGAAAAGTGTCAGAAGTCACCATGGAGAATTTCCTCTTTCTTGGAAGTCCACTACAAAAAGAATTAATGATCCAACGCCTGAACAGACGGTCACCCAAACCAGGCAATGCCTTAGTAAAACCAATTTACAGGCCCCAGAATGTGAGGGCACATGTCCACCACAACTATATCTATCAAGGTATAACTGTGGAGGCACCTGCTGAGGAATTACGGATCAATCATTATTGGGGGGCCAGACTGCAAAATTGGGGGGAGGACACACTCGAGGTTTTGTTTATGACCGAAGTGGACAACAGCATGGAACCTATCATACATGTTTTTAAACAATGTGAGTTATATGTTCGTCCATATCTTATATAATGGAAGTAACAAGCTAAGGCAGTCAGAAGAACGACCTACTACCGTTTCCATTGATAGTTACATGAGTGTGATGTCCCTATGTTGTGTTGGCTTTGAGCCATGCCATTGTTGAAAGACCACAAACTGTTCACCAATATTTGAACTGCAATAGATTAATGTATAGAGAACAAACTATCAATACTCTCAAATTCAACATAATCAATCATATGCACTATTGTGTGATCTATTGGCATGAGGGTATTTTTAATTGTAAAATTGGAGAAGTATTCTTATTCCATTAAAGATCAATCAGTGACTACTTATTATCATAGTTCCCATTTTCCCAAAAAGGGTATGGCCAGGTGTAACCCAGCCTATTCCATGGGTCATGGGTGTAACAACTTTTTTGCCTGACATTCCCAGAGGAAAAGGTGTGGCTAGGTTTCTAGGTCCAAGACTTTGTCGCAAGTTCCATTTTTGCCATTTTTTGGCTTCACACACCCATAAGAACAAGTATGGCCAGGTAACAAGAAATTTTGGACAAAAATCATCCTTGGTGTAGGATGTCTACCACCCTAAAGTAAGTTTCACTTGGTACAGTGGTTTGTAAGGAAAGTGGATGTAAACAAACATACATACACATGTACAAACCACATGGCCCAATTTTTTTGGCTAAAAATCATCCTTGAGCTGAAAATCATCCTTGAGCTGAAAATCATCCTTGAGCTGAAAATCATCCTTGAGCTGAAAATCATCTTTGAGCCATACATAAGATTTGTCACCCTCAAAGAACCTATTTCATTTGGTTCGGTGTTTAGACAGCAAAGTGGTTATAAACAAATGTACCTACTATAAAATAGAGGGTGTGGCCAGGTATGGTCTGGTTCAACTCAATAAACCCTTTTATCAGTAATTTGAATTAAAGAAAGGATCAAAAAAAGGAGGAAATGAATAAAAGAAGGAAGGGAAGAAGGGAAAACAAGACTGGAAATTCCAGCCAAAAATCCCCTTACTTATGATTTAATGTTTTGACTTAATGCAGGGTAAAAAAAAAAAAGAAAGAAAAAAAAACGGTGGGAGGAGGGGGGGGGGGGGGGCGGAACTTGACCATGACCATGACCAGGAGTTGAACTGGGGACCTCAGCACTGGTGGTCAGAGGAAGTTTCAGAATAAGAACAAGAACTAGATCAAGAATGAGATTCCTAAGGAAGTAACATTTAGACTCCGAACTTTATCAATGCCTATATAATTCTTACTTCGTAGAGGAGTGACTCATGACTAGACAGATGTATATATATATATGCTAGTTAATATATTTGCAATTATTGTGAAAGTTTACTGTATCATTTATATAGCTACTTGACTTGATAATGATTTCCCACCCCCCCCCCCCCCTCCTTATTTTAAGCATCATTGGTTTACAGCACGGCCTTTTCTACATTACAATGAGGCCCAGGATGTAGTTGTTGTTTTTTTGTCATACCTGTGTGAAAACTTTCACTACCAAGAGGATCAAAATAAGTTATAATACAGCAGCTGTATTTGTAAATTTGTAGCTAGAAACATTTAAATCTCATTTTATATGATAGTTCTCATCAAACTTTCTAGGTCTCCAAAGGTTTTTCTAATTGGAAGGATGCTACCAAATCTATCAAGAAACACAAAGAATCAAAAACACATGGTGAAGCAGTGGAAGCTATGAATTCCTTATCAAAATCTATGCCAGATATCGGTGAACTCTTGACTTCTGTTCATAAACGTAAAAAACAAGAATCAAGAGACATTTTGAAAGTAATTATTTCTAGTGTATGCTTTTTAGCTCAGCACACCAGTTTTGTCCAGCTTCTTCATGTTAGGGCTGAAAATAATCCACACCTGGTAAATGGTTAGAACGTAAATGGAGGAAGTTTGCTTCACATGAGAACCAGAATGAAATCCTAGAAGTAATGTCCCATAGTATTTTTTTAAAAAAAACTGCATGGTTACATTCATAATTCCCAATTTTTAACTGTCATTGCAGATGAAACCACTAATGTGACATGCAACTTACTTTGGGTGGGTAGACAAAAACTTTGCAGTTCACAAAGAGTATCTTGGGTTGTACAACCTTCTCTCCACTACTGCTGACGTATCTTCTATTAAAGATGTTCTTTTACGGTTTAAGATTCCCAGTGCTAAATTATGTGGTCAGTGCTATGATGGCTGCAGCACAATGGCTGGAGAGGTGGTGTAGCTGCTAATGTGAAGAAAATTGAGCAGTGTTTAGACACTGCTATGGCCATGCCCTTAGTTTGAGAGAAAATGATACAATCAAAAGGTCTGGTGCTATGAAAGACTGCCCTGTTACCTGTTTTGAACTGGTAAAACTTTTAAAGTTTTCTAGTAGGATCAAAAAGGAAACAAGAAGTGAATCACTGTCCATTCGAACAATAAATCCTACAAGGTGGATTGTTCGAGCTGTTGCTTTAGCCTGCATTACATCAAATCATAAAAATATTCCAAATTTATGTGAATAGGCTCTCAGAGGCACCACCACTGACATAGAAATAAAGGCTAGAATTAAGGGTGTGTCTAGTCAGATGTGTACCTTCCCTTTTCTCTTCAACCTCATTTATCAGAAATGATTCTTAGGCATACAGGTAGGCTTAGTCAGACCCTGCAATATCCTGATATGTCTAGTGTTGAAGGTCATAAAGTAGCCAGGCTTAGAGTCAAATTTCTTCAAGTGATGCGTTCAAATAGAGATTTTGATCTGCTTTGGGATAAAATTGAAATGAATCAGAGTCCAATTGGACATTGAAGAAGCTACCCTATCAAGAAGGAAGAGATCACAGCTATGAAAGAGTTGGTGAAGCAGAGTTTCCAGAAACACCAAATATCTATACAGACATAAGTATTTTGAAGTGTTCGATTTAGCTATAGTAAGCATAGCTGACATATTTGACCAACCTGGGTTCAAGGTTTACTCAAATATAGAACAACTCCATTTCCAAACATGTTCTGGTGAAGACTCTGAGAGTGAATAGATTGCTGTATGTAACTTTGATGGTGAAGATCTTATTTTTCATGATCTTCAATCACAACTCAGGACTTTCTTAATGTTTTATGTTGCAAAAAAGGAAGATGAGAAACCATCATTACTGACTGAAAATTTTTCTTCGAAGCCTAAGTCCAGCTCAAAGAACACTGATAGACATAATTTGTCAAACTTTCAAACTGCTTATGGTAATGCCAGCTTAAAATTGCACTTCTAAAATCTTTCAGTGCCCTTGGAAGGATCAAAACATATTTGAGTAGCACCATGTCACAAGTTCAGACTTAACCACATAATGATTCTTCATCATCACAAAGGCAGTGTGGACAGTCTGGACATAAAAGCCATAGCCAAAGAATTTATTAATTCAAAAGAATATCAGTATATATTTGCGAAATTTTAATTTCTGTTTCTCTGAATATTATCTTTAAATACAATATTTTGATTAGTCATTGTTATTTTAGTTGAATATATAAGTTGCTAATTTTGATGAATAACTGAATCCAACTGTCCTGAAATGCTCTCATTTGGACAGCAATTTATAATGAACATTGTTTTCCTCCTGAATCCTACCCCACCACTACCACATATATATATACATACTTTGATATAAATCCCCTCCTCCCCCCCCCCACCCACCCAAGATGCACAGAGGCACAGTAAATGATGTGCATGGGGCAGAGGGAGAAATAGCGTATAGGAAGTAGTTCCATATGATTTCTCTGAATTCACCTTTGATAACAGTTGATGATTTGTCCAAGTCAATCTAATGGGATGGCCTTCCATTGTCTTGGTCACCATTGAAATATGATAAATGAGCTGTTCAACTGTCCTCCAACCATCAAGCAATCATATTCCTCTACATTTAGTTATTAAGCTGCTCCCTAGATTCACTAAACATCAACAATGACAAAGATATTCCTACTTTGTAGAACAGAAAGCCAATTTTTGCAATATTTTTTCTTTTTAAGAACATCTTTTTTCCTTTCCTTTTTTTCAAGCCTTGGGGGAGTTCACAAGTTCTTAGTTTATTAGCTTGCTCATCATTCTTTTTTAGGGTAGAAATTTCCTAGGAGAGTCTTTATTTCCTTGGAAATTTGGACGCTGGCCGTCCTAATTTCCCACCAGAATTTAGTATTAAACCTACAGGCTGTGCAGAAAGAGATAGTCAATCCTATTATTAAAAGCTGCTGTTTAATATGAAACCGTGCAGGTTGTGCAGAAAAAGATGTTTAATTCTTGCGTGCTTAGCTGTAGTGGTATTGCTAGCGACCTCTCTACTTCTCCGTGGAGAATTCAGTGCAGAACAGCAGCACAGACTTATTGATTTTCTCAAGCAAAAAGAGAAAAAAGTAAGAGAGAACCAGGACAGAGTTGATCTAAACACTCTTAATGGAGGAGAGGAGAGATCCTTACATAAGGATCACCAGAAACATTTTTGGATGAAAAGGGACATTTCCTCCAATGAAGACTGCATAAGATGGGTCAAACTCGCACCACAGCCTCCATACTTCTTAACAGCAGTATTACTAGTGCGTATATATGAGGAAGACAAAGCAAAGCTAACCACATCTGAACTGAAGATGTGGCTTCAATATTTACGTTATGCTGGTGTGGAACATGTGTACATTTATGATGCTTGGGTGTACAGCAATGAATCACAGCTTCACAAGCTTGATTTGTTCTTGAAAGATGGCTACATCACTTATATAGACTGGCACAAGCACAATCCTTACAGCATCGCTGGGACACAAATTGCTGCCTACCAAAATTGCATCAATGTCTATAAAGGAGAAACTCAATGGCAAACTGCAATTGACATAGACGAATACCCATTTTCTCCAGCAGACCGAAGCCCTGGGTTTCTCTCCCGCTATATAAGACAATTAAGTGAGAGTCATAGAAGAGTGTCAGAAGTCGCCATGGAGAATTTCCTCTTCCTTGGAAGTCCGCTACAAAAAGAATTAATGATCCAACGCCTGAACAGACGGACACCCAAACCAGCCAATGACTTAGTAAAACCAATTTACAGGCCCCAGAATGTGAGCGCACAAGTCCACCACAACTCTATCTATCAAGGTATAACTGTGGAAGCACCTGCTGAGGAATTACGGATCAATCATTATTGGGGGGCCAGACTGCAAAATTGGGGGGAGGACACACCCGAGGTTCTATTAATGACTGAAGTGGACAACAGCATGGAACCTATTATACACGCTTTTAAACAATGTGAGTTATATGTTCGTTCATATCTTATATAATGGAAGTAACAAGCTGAATCAGTCAGAAGAACAACCTACTGGTTCCTTAGATAGTTACACGAGTGTGATGTTCTCTATGTTGTATTGGCTTTGAGCCATGCCATTGTTGAAAGACCACAAGGAGTTCATCAATTTGAATTTTAATCAATTAATATTGAGAGGAAAAGTATCAATAATCTCAAATTCAATATAATCAATTGTATGCACTATTGCGTGATTTTCATGTGACATATTAACAAGGAGGGTATTTTTAATTGTAAAATTTGGAAATATTCTTATTCCATTATAGATAATTAGTGACTACTTGTGATCATAGTTCCCAATTTCCCAAAATATTCCCTGTGAGAATGCTGCAAAATAGAAGCAAAAATTTTTTAAAAGGGTAAAAAGAGACTGTGTAATAAAGATTTTTTTTCAATTTAACCCTTACCCTATCTCCATTCAAAATTGTCTTGCTCTTCATATACATTGTGTGTTAATTATTATACTTACAACAACAAAAAACTGTGCAAAAATACTAGCAGATATACCTGTTGTTGGCCAGCATTTAATGTATCAGATTGATGGAACACATTGATTGTGTATGTTGCTTTCTGAGTGCTTTCGGTTACCACAATCATATGCATCAAAGCTAAGTCCCTTTACCACTGTGAAAGGAGCACTCTTTAACTGGAGGGGAGCATCACACTGTAAAAGTCACCTGCATATGGTTAGGCATAATTGGCTGCAAGTTGGTGTGCAGTCCTGAATAGTAGCTCCAGTAGATGGTAGACAATTTTTCAGTTTTGGGTTGACAGCTACTGAACTATCAGGTTTTCAAGGTCAGTCTTCAGCCCAGTAATGATAATGAACTAAGTATATGACAACAGTGCACAATACTTACACATTGCTAGTTACTTAACATTGACGCTAATCTCTGTAACAACACAGACATGATCAATTAATGGACTTTCATCTTCAAAAAAATTAATAAATAAAATGAATAAGCATATTACACTTTGTTGGTAAGTATTTTAATGCATCAGATATATAAACACCAGACTGTGTGTTGCTATGGAAGTGCTATGGTTGCTGCACCCATATGCAACATAAAATCCTTTACTACTCTCAAAGAAGCCCTCTTTAATAGGAGGGGAGCATCACACTGTAGAAGTCAGAGCTGCATGTGGTTAGGCATGATTGGCTGCAAGTGGTTAGGCATTATTGGCTGCAAGTGGTTAGGCATGATTGGCTGCAAGTGGTTAGGCATGATTGGCTGCAAGTGGTTAGGCATGATTGGCTGCAAGTGGTTAGGCATGATTGGCTGCAAGTTTATGCATATCCCTGAATGGTTGCTCCAGTTGGAGGTGACAATTCTTCAGTAGTTTGGAATTGACAGGTCCAGAGCTGATAGTTTTCAGTTCAAAGGATTTTCACTTTATGGGTTTACAGTTGATGGGTTTCCAGTTGACAGGTTTACTGGATTAAGAGAAACTCTTTTTAAGCTGTGTGCTGAACTACTGGGCTTTAGAATTGGCTCCCTTAAATGTGCTGCCTGCCTTCTACCCAGTGATGATAATGAATAAGTGATATGACAACAGTGCACAATACTTGCACATAGCTAGACAGTAACACAAACAATACTGTAGTGTTTGGCCAGCTAAATATAATAGAATTCACACACACTACTAGAAACCCCCTCAAGGTATTTACCACAATTGTTCATAAATATCATTTCTTAACTTGTTCAATCATAACAGCACACACTAATACTATAAGTGATCTTTTATATGCTGGTGAGTGTGATACAGGAAATTAATAAACCACAAGACACTCATTATGCTGAACACAACCACCACAAGTAATAATCAAGATCATTACATTCCTTTCCACCAAGATTAAGCATAATTTTTAAATAAGTCGTTGGTCGACCATATTAAACTGGTTGGGTTCAATTTGGCTGAGGATATTGTTTTCTTGGTAAGGGTGGTTAAGGTTACCGTGGTGATGAGTCCAGCTGATCCACTTCAGAATTGTCAGAGACAGGAAGGTAAGTTTCATCTTCCACAACTACATCAGGTTCAGCTTCATCTATATATATATATATATATATATATATTAGAAGACCTATGTAACTATGTAAATGTGTAACTAACTATGTAAATGTGTAACTAACTATGTAACTATGTTCCTCTGTTTCTCAAAATCCCTTTGTTAGATTTTGACCAAACTTTTAGGGATGGAGACCCACCCTGAGATGGTTTTATGCCAGGTGGCATGTCTGGGAAAATATAAAATTTATTTGTCTGTCGTCTGTCTGTATGTTTGTACCATCATTCCGGCCAAACCGGTACATGGATTTCTCTGAAACTCGGCAAGATGATAGGTTTTGACCCAACTTAAAAGATGGGCTAAAAATTTCGCAAAATGGTTACCATGGTAATGAGAAAAAGCTAAAAATGGTATTTTTGCCAGAAAAACCATTGGAGCTAGATATCTAAAACTTGGTATGAATATACAACTTCACTCTGGGAGTAATATGGGCTGGCCACACCTCTTCCTTTCTCTGTGTAAGGCTATTAATGCCAAAAATGGTATTTCAGATGGCCAGATCCAGGGATGTGAAGGTGCTACTGGAGGTGCCTTTTTCACCTTTTGACAGGCCTGACAACATTTTACCATTTCGGGGAAATTTTGGTCTGTGTGGCCACCATACATAACTTCTGGCTAAATGCTTCATCCTCTGGATGCCAAGATGACTTAAGTGGAGCTGCTGGAGCGCTTTCTGTTGCAGTTTGTGTGATATTACTACTCTCATACCTCTCAATACACACTCTCCCTCCAATGAGAGTTCAGTCCTGACTCCCCAGTAAGGGTGAAGGTCAGTTCTATCTATATGAGGTGGCCAATGATCTCTAACAAAGGTGCATACTAGGCTTAAAATTGGATCATTTCTGGTTGCTTTTCTAACCTTGGAAGATGAGATGAGTAGATTGTGGATTTGACCAAGGTTAGTAAGGGAAACCCCAGAGGGTGTTTCTGTTCAAGGGTTTGATTGATGTGGAAGCCTTGACAAGCCTCTACATTGCAGTGTGCAGCTGTTTGCTTAAAACTAATATATTGATTAGCAGAGAACAAGAAAGACCATCTCTGCATTCTAGCAGCAGCCAAAGAAGGTATACCTCCTGTCTTTGGTCCAGGATAGTCAAGAGGGGCTTGTGATCAGTTATCAATGTAAATTTACTTCCATATAAATATTTATGGAATTTCTTTACCCCAAATACTAGTGCTAGGGCCTCTTTTTCAATTTGGGGATAATTTCTCACTTTGAGACAATGTTCTGGATACATAAGCAATGTGGTGCTCAGTGCCATCTTTCAGCACATGTGACAATACAGCACCCAATTCATAAGAGGAAGCATCAGCTGCTGAACGAAGTAGTAAATTTGGGTCATAATGAACTAAAACTTTTCAAGAAATTATGGCATCTTTAGTAGCTTTGAATGATGCAGCTGCCCATTTCCATTTCTGCCCCTTCTTTAACAAGTTATTCAATGAATGGAGCATACGTGACAAGTTTCATAACTCAACTCTGTAATATTCTGTGGTGTAGGAGCCCATTGATAGCTTTAACTTTTCTTTGGGTAGCATGCAGGCCTTGTGCATCCACTAAATGACCCAGATAGTCAACTGAGAGTTCAAGAAATCTTTACTTCAAAAGTTTAAGTCGAAGGCTAAACTCTCTTAACTTTTTGAAAACTGCATGCAATGTGTGAAGATGTTCAGCATCATCTTTACCAGTCACTTAGGAATTTCGCTTAACATCATTCCATCATTTTTTTTAAATATAGCTGGGGCAGAAGCTACACCATAAGGTAAACATTTATACTAATATAAACCCTCATGAGTATTTATGGTAACATTTCCTGAGTAAACATCATCCAATAGAATTTGGGTGTATGCCTGAGAAAGATCCAAAGTAGTAAATTTCTTTCCACCCTCTAGTGTAGAAATAGCTCTGGCAGGATATTGTAGTGGGTGTTGGTCAGTCTCCAAAACAGGGTTAATGGTTATTTTATGGTCTCCACAGCTTCGAAGTTTGCCCCTTTTTTGGGCACAGCGACTATAGGTGCAGCCCATTCAGAGGGGCCAATTTTTTCAATGATATTTTCAGCATCAAGCCTATCAAGTTCATGCTCAACAGCATCTCGAATAGCCAAAGGAATTGTCCAGTAGTCTCTACCAATCTTTCAAATGTAAAGTAGCAGTAAAATTTTTAACTGTTCCAAACTCATCTTGAAATAAATCAGAATAATCTTTCTTCTAATATTCTAGCTGTGTAGAATTGTGAACCATGGATACCTGAGTCCAGTTTAGAAGTAGCTATTCAACCAATCCCTGCCAAGCAAACTAGGACCCTCTCCAATGACTACAGTAATGCTAACCTTTTCTACTTGTCACCATATTTTGCAGTGACCTCACACTGACCTAGGACAGATAATGTTTCTTTGGTGTAGATCTTTAGCTGGATGTCAAAACTTTTAAAGGTAAGTCATAAAAATGCATGTTCCATAATAGTAGAGGAATAATTGCACCCCTGCTCCATTGTCTGTCTACTTCCTAGGAATATATTTCCCTTCAATATTGACTGACACCACAATTGGTCTTTGAGAAGCTTCTTTCAGGTGGTTCTAGCATACAAACTCAATTCTTCCTCTGACTCTCCCAGAAAGACACTAATCTATATAATCACACAAACACAATGCAATCTTTAATACTAAGAAGAAAAAAAAAGAAGGAAAAAAAAAGAGTAAAAAAAAAAAAAAAAAAGGAAGCCCAAACTCATACATTCCTTTTATATGGTATTAGACTGGGAGGGGAAAAAAGGATGGAAAAGAGAAGTGGAAGGGGGGGTGGGGGGGAGAGGAAGGGGAAAAAAAGGAATGGAGGAAAAAGCGAGACAGAGAGACGGACAGAGATTTGACATTTATAGGTACTTGCTAGCTAGGCCCACCTTGGTGGGCTGTAGTCACACGATTGCATATAGCAGTGTGAACAGTGAGAATTGGCATTTTTAAAGTTAAGTGGGGTTTGGGAACAGTGTTGTTGACTTTAGAGTGTGTTACATAAATTAAAAAAAAAAACATTCCTAATTGACCAATGTGGGCCAATTTTGACAATCAAAATAGATAGCAATGACCTCCTGGACCCCAAGATCCCCCATAAAAAAAACTTGGTGGCCTTTAGCCTTTTCCTCTGGGAGGAGTTCGCACACACGTATATATACTAGCAGCATATGCCAGGGCACCGTCAACATGAAACATTATAGAAGTCATTCCAATTTTGGCCTGGTTGTTCTTTTAATTAGCTTTAGGCATCCAAAAAAAATTCCTGTGAATGTGGCTACCACCAAACTACACCCATAGGCACACCCACATGTGGTTAATGATGCTCACCTAATGTCTGTTCCCGCTGACTTGGGCCCCAGGAAGTCAGACTGAAGTGACATAGTGCATGCTTCAGCCTATTAACTTCACCAAAAGAGGTTTAAGGTATGCTTGCACAAAAAAAACGAACAGATACAAAAACACCCACAACAACCCATTTCAGTTGTACAGCGTGGAGGATGTAGTTTTCCAAGGTTTGCAAGACTTGCACTTGTAAGGCATCCCAGGCTTTTAAGGCTTTTAAGGCTTCTGTAGAACTTCTGAACTTTTCAAATGATAAGTAAGCTGTGCTATTGTAGTCTTTAGTCATGCAAAACTGTTAGCTAATGCCAATGCTTGCTCTTTTTTTTGTTTTTGCTGGTTGCTGTGGTTGGTTGTTGTTGTTTGCTGTGGCTGGTTGTTGTCAGTTGCTGTGGCTGGTTGTTGTTGCTTTATTTTTGTGATAAGACAAAACAATGTATTTAATGATGTTAAAATGTGCACTAAATAATACATGCAATACAATAATGAGTGGGCAAGGACCCTCTTCCTCTGGAGGTCCATTGAGGAGTGTAAAGAAGAAGCCAGGAAGAGGCATAAGTTTGACCAACTTCTTGAAGATGCACTTGAGATGATTGATATGAACAACAGACCTTTACTTTCAGCCACTTGCCTTGAGTGAGGGAGAAGTTATTACAAGGTATAAGCTTACTTGGAGTTAGGGTCCAGCTGAAACAAGGAAGAGTCTTCAAGGGATATTTTTGCACTTGCATTCCATATGGTCAATTAACGCTCAGTAGAATGTTGTGTACTTGCTTATGGGACATACAGCTAACTTTGCCTAGGGATGGTCAACTTCTTCAGGAATTGTGCCAAAAGAACGCCGCCTGGAGCGTCATGAGTCTGTTGGTCCTTGAAATCTGTAAATCCGTTGAGTATTAACGTTTCCCAGGGGCCAAGTCAGCCCAAACAGACTTTAGTTACTTGCAGACCTCATGCCAAATTTTGGCCTGATAGGTCCTTTAATTAGCTTTTGGCGGCCAAAACAACTTCTTGTGGGTGTGGCTATGACCAAACCATGCCCATGTGTGGTCAATAATGCTTACGAATTACTTGAAGACTACATGCCAAATTCTAGCCTGGTTGGTCCTTCAATTAGCTTTTGGCAGCAAAAATGATTACTTGTGGGTGTGACTATGATATAACCACACCCATGTGTGGTTAATAACACTCGCCTGGCTACTTGGAGACCACATGCCAAATTTTGGCCTGGTTTGTCCTTTAATTAGCTTTTGGCAGCCAAAACAACTTCCTGTAGGTGTGGCTATAACCAAACCATACCCATTGACACAACCACATGTGGTCAATAATGCTCACCCGATCACTTGGAGACCACATTCCAAATTTCAGCCTGGTTGGTTCTTTAATTAGCTTTTGGTAGCTTAAATAACATCCAGTGGGTGTGACTATGACAAAACCACACCCAAATGTTCAATGGTGCTCACCCGGTTACTTGTAGTCCATACACCAAATTTCAGCCTGATTGGTTCATAAATTAACTTTTGGCAACCAAAGCAACTTCCTGTGGGTGTGGCTATGGCCAAACCACACCCAATATGGTTAATAATGCTTACTCAAATATTTGGAGACAACAAGGCAAAATTAGCCCTGATTAGTCTTTTGATCAGCTTTTGTGGATGTAGCTATCACAAAACCACACCCACATGCTGTTAATTACGCTCGCTTGGTTACTTGAAGACCACATGCCAAATTTCGACCTTTTTGGTTGGCCGGTTTAGAATGAAGGAAGCAAAGTAGAATAGAAGGAAGGAAGAAAAGGTGAGGAAAAGTATAAGACAGAAGGAAAAAGGGGGATATGTAAGAAAAGAAGGTAGGTGGAAAAGGGAGGATAGAAGGAAAGGGAAAAAAGATGGGAAAACGAAAAAAAGGTAGGGAAAAAAAGGAGAGAAAGTAGAAAGGAATGAAGGGGGGGAGGGGAATGGGGGCAAAAGAAATGAAGGAAGGGAAGGAATGAAGAAAAGATAGGAAAATATGGAGGGAAAGAAGAAAAAATGAAGGAAAAAAAGGAAGAAAAGAAATAAAGGAGGTAAAGTGTGAAAAAACAACAACCAAATCCTGGGTTTGGAACCTGTAGCAAATGTTTCCCTTAGTAAACCTGAGCATTAACCACTAGGACATGGTTTAGTCAGGTTTGTTACTCTTTTCTTTTTTTGTACAGAATTTTTTCATTCCATTTTCCATTACCAGGGTCGACATTTTCCAGATTTCTTTTGCTCATGTTTAAAATAGGGTTACAACCTATATCCATGTTGTCCATAGGTTTGTATCTGCCTGGCCAAACCTATGGACAATCTCCTTTTATCTACAAGAATCTATACATAAATTCTTCCATAGCCAGTTTGGCCAGGTTGATTATGTAAACATACATACAGACATCTCCTTTTATGTAAAAGAAGCCACAATTTAGCAATACCTTCAAAAGAATGTTACCAATTTCTGTAGAGAGATAAATGCCAAGTTTTAGGAGAAATATAGCCAGTTTGCTAATTCCCCCCCACCCCACCATAGATAACTTTAACAGGATTTTGTTGGAATTTTTGGGGAAGTAACTTTGGACTTCATGACCAGAAAAACTGCCTGCCTGCCTGCCTGCCTGTACCATCATTCTGGCCAAACCAAAAATCTGGAAAATGGTTACCATGGTAATGAGAAAAAGGCCCCCCCCCCAAAATTGATATTTTGACCACAAAAAGCCTTGGAACTACAGATCTAAAACCTGGTTTGCATATATGATTTCATTCTGGGAGTAACATGGGCTATGTCCCACCTGGCCACACCTCTTCCTTTCTCTGTGTAAGGCTAAACATGCCAAAAATAGTATTTCAGCAAAAACACTTGAACCAAGGGAGTTAGACCCATACACCCATATATATTTGAAATTAATATAATCTGGGGAGTGTTTTAAGTATATGTATATGACCACACCCATTTTTGTTTTTATGTTGTGCCCAAAAAAGGCCAAAATGCTACTTTGGCAGGACAAACCCTTGGAGCGACAGACTTAAAACATTGTATGCACACACAACTTGACTTTGGGAGTAATATGGGCAGAATCCCTCCTGGCTACACCTCTTCCCATTGATGCATAATGCGAAAAAGTGCCAAAAAAAGAACGTCTGAATAACACTTGGACCTATGGAGTTAGATCCATGAAGCCACTTTAATATATATTCTGGTTTGTAAGTATGTTTTGTATGTATGTGTCTAGGCATCATGGCCAAACACTTGACCACAAAGGCTGAAATTTGGCATGTGTTCTCCAAGAACCTGGGTGACATTATAAACACATGTGGGCATGGTAATGGGTGTGGTTTTGCCATAGCCAAGTAATCGGTTGAGCATTATTAACTACATGTGGGTGTGTGCAATGTGTGTAGTTTGGTGTTAGCTACACTCACAGGAAGTTATTTTGGCTGCCAAAAGCTAATTAAAGGACCATCAAGGCCGAAATTTGAGTGGCTTCACATTGTTTCATGTTGATATTGGTCGGGCATTCCGGGTATATGCTGCTAGAATATATATATGTGCTGCTAGTCTCCTATCTTATACTAGTAGAGCTAGTGATGTTCATATATTTATATATTTATATATTTATTTATATATATATATATATATATATATGCATATATATGTACGATTACCTGCCAAATAGTTTTAAGGATTTGGTTGAAAAATGGCAGCTGTGATATTCAGGTAAGAGAAGTAACCTGAGCTATGTCCCATTTCTCCACACCCCATTTTTCAAGTGGAGTAACTAAAAAAAAACAAAAAAAAACCCAAAAGGCTCTTTCACATCCGCCATTTTATTTTCATCAGAGGGAATCACAGTCGTTCATAGCTAGCCCTAGCCCTAGCCCTAGCCCTTCATAGATACCATTTTAAAAAAAAAGTGTGCCAAAAGAGCTTATTGCTAAAATAGCCACAAACATAATATTAAAATGAAAATTATTCCAGCAAGGATTTCAAACCAATTTTAGAGGTGTGTGGTAACAGTGGACCTCCCATCATCATTGTCTGGCTCATTCCAACTATAATTTTAAAGATGGCGCATGCAGATTTATTAGCAGTCCACAAAATTGAACCTATATACCAAAGAAGATCATATCAAACAGTAAATCCTTGGAAAGCATGTCTCAGAATAAAAAAAAAGTTGCTAGACCCCAAAAAAGGAGTCCCCGTTAAAAACTTTGACCTATACGTGGGTGGCGCAGAAAGATTTCTCTGAAAGGTGAAAGTTTTAATTCGTCAAGTCCATACATAACCCAGACGGTTCTTCGTAGGAGTTGACCAACGGAGAACTTTAACCTTAAATACCTGTGCAGCAGAAAGGATTCTCCCGTAGCACTTGCAGGTATGATAAAATTAGGCACCACATCGGGAGCTGGAGTAGCAGATAATCACAGCTGCATGAACCGCTAGATTTTGGGACAGAAAGTGCCCCAGCTAAGATAGTAACAAATATTTCAAGATTGTATGTTACCAATTCTGATTATACTTTCACTTTCTTTTTTTTTTTTTTTTTTAATCCACAATTATTCTTTCACTATTCAAATGATCTATAATTATTTTTTTTTTACTCATATATGAAAATAATCCTTTTCCATGAGGTTGAACACATGAAACTGCCTCTTATTGATACTTATGAACTTAGCTATTAAATCATCCAAACAAGATTTTTTAAAATAATTTTTTCTTTTCATAAATGGAATCATCAAATACTGATGCCATTAATATCTTGAAATATTCAATTACGATTGATTGTTATTGATGTGGATAAATAAAATCACCCCCATCATTCCATTATGCTTTACTGCTAGCCTATTATTTCATCATAATCCTCTTCTCTCTTTTTTCAAAAAATTATTCCCCACTATTCCCAAAATTATGCTAGCATAACCTATTAATGCCTAAATTTAATGCAAGTAAGGTCAATGATAACCACAATATATATATATATATATATATATATATATATATATCCAAGATTGTACATAGTAACAACCAATGGTCATATTTGTGATCTAGATTTTGAGTAAGATAAGGTCACAGAAAAAGGTAACAAAATTGTATAATTGTGAGCAAAAATACCATAATTATAGTACATTGATATTGATAGATCAGTCATATATAACATTTATATACCAAAAAAATGCTACAGAAACATTCCTGTAGCATCTGTGGAAAGTCCCATTCACAGATAGACAGATTGACTGTCTTTATATTTGAAAAAGACACAATGTGGAGAGCAACATCAAAATACAAGCCCATCAGTTCTTCTGCCCATACTAGTGTGACTTGTCTCCATTCCATACTGTGACACTCCTGCTTGGTCATTGTCAGTCAGTCATGATGATTCACTGGGTAAATATAACAAGGGTAAGGTGAATAATATTTTGTCAGCTCTAATTTATAGCATCAATGGATCACTATCAATGAATCACTAGCATGGGTTCCATATGCATAAACACGGGCTATCCAGTACATCAAGAATATTAATAAAGGTCTTGCACCGAGCAAGCAATTTCCATTCAAGAATAATCTGCTCAAGATGATTGACCTAAGATAATAATGAGTTTCTTAGTCCTCACTCTTTTGGGAAGAGTTCAAGAGACACACCCACGTTGTAGACAGGCAGACAGACAGACAGACAGACAGACAGACAGACAGACAGACAGACAGACAGACAGACAGACAGACAGACAGACAGACAGACAGACAGACAGACAGACAGACAGACAGACAGACAGACAGACAGACAGACAGACAGACAGACAGACAGACAGACAGACAGACAGACAGACAGACACAGACTATTTGTACTTTATGCAGATATTACATTGTAGAACTTTTGCAGCATATGAGTTGTTCATATATTTATATTTCTAATTAGTGAAAAAAATCATCACTCTGATTACTCAGTGTCCAGTTTGATGCTGAGCACTTGGACAGAACTCTTCTAGTAAATATTGAAGGAGGTCTGTGTCCAGTGTAATCTGCCTCAATCTATGATCTACCTATAATGAAGGTTGCCAGCTTGAACTCTGTGACAAAAAATGTTGTACATCACATGTATTGTTGGTGTCCAAGCTCAATTATTTGGAAAATCGCTAGTTAGTATAGAAAATGGTATATATGTTCAGTTACAAATATCCATTCATTCATACATAGAGAATCACACAAATAATAAACTTATAGCTATAGAGGTTGGAAGAGAAACAAGTTTGTAATTTTGCAGCTGCAAATTTTTACTCAATGAAGACAACTGTACCTTCTTGGTTTTCAATCATTGCTGATGAAGCATTGGATGTAATCAACAGCAATCAACAGTAAAAAGTTAAATTTGTCCATCTATTGGGTGAATTGAAATTAGAGTGTCCAATGGATTCTGTTTGTTTGCTTATGCTTCCTGACACAAGAATAACCTCCAAGCATCATTATGTCAAAGACAGGCTTATGATGAGGCTGAGAATATAGGAATATGACAAGAAGAAGATCTGGTGTGGCAGCAAGATTTTGAAAAGTTAATTCTGTTACAGTAGCTGTGCATTCTTGTGCACATTCACTTAATCTTTGCTTTAAGATATTGGAAGACAGCTTCCATGTATTCAGGATGCTATAGAAATAGTTAAAGAAATATGTAAGCTAATTTTTATTTTCCTCCAAAATATTGCATCTTTTTTTCAATCAAGGTTGGTAGAGGTGTAACTAAACTGAAATCATTATGTCCCACCAGATGACTTCAAAAATTGTTGCCATGGAAGATATTCTTTCAGAGGCATACAGGTGGGCTTAGTCAGACCCTGCAATATCCTGATATGTCTAGTGTTGAAGGTCATAAAGTAGCCAGGCTTAGTGTCAAATTTAATCAAGTGATGCGTTCAAATAGAGATTTTGATCTAATTTGGGATAAAATAGAAACGAGTCAAGTCCAATTGGACAGTGAACAAACTATCCTATCAAGAAGGAAGAGACCACATAGCTATGAAGGAGTTGGTGAAGCAGAGTTTCTAGAAACACCAAATGTCTATACAGACGGCAGTATTTTGAAGTGTTAAATTTAGCTGTAGTAAGCATAGCTGACTTATTTGACCAATCTGAGTTCAAGGTTTACTCAAATATATAACAACTCCTTTTAAAAGCATGTTCTAGTGAAGACTGTGAGAGTGAATTGGTTGCTGTATATAAGTTTGATGGTGAAGATTTATTCTCCATGATCTCCATCAATACTCAGGACTTTCTTAATGTTATATGTTGCAAAAAAGAAAGATGAGAAATCTATTACTAGGCTGAAATTTTTTCTTCAAAGTCTAAGTCCAGCTCAAAGAACACTGATAGACACGGTTTGTCAATTTAAACTATTTATGGACAATTTGGACAATTTGGACAATTTGGACAATTTGGACATAAAAACTATAGCCAACAAATTGATACAAAAGAATCTCAGCAGCATATATTTGTGAAATTTTAATTCCTGTTTCTCTGAATATTATCTTTAAATACAAAATTTTGATTGGTCTTTGTTATTTTAGTTGAATATACAAGTTGCTAATTTCGATGAATAACTGAATCCAACTGTCCTGAAATGCCCTCCATTTGGACAGCAATTTATAATGAACTGTGTTTTCCTCCTGAATCCTACTCCCACCACTACTATATATATATGCTTTGATATAACACCCCCCCCCCCCAAATCCTTATACTAACTGGACCATTTCAATTTTTGTCCCTCAACCTCTGATGTGGGGTGTGTGTGCAAGATGCACAGAGGCACAGTAAATGATATGTGGCAGAGGAAACGAAAGTGCATAGGAAGTGGTTCCATAAGATTTTTTGACTTCACCTTTGATAACAGCTGATGATTTTTCCAAGTCAATCTAATGGGATGACCTTCCATTGTCTTTGCAACCATTGAAATATGAGAAGTGAGCTGTCAAACTGTCCTCCCACAATCAAGTAATCATATTCCGCTACATTTAGTTATAAAGCTGCCCCCTAGATCCACAAGGATCAACAATAACAAAGAACATTTCTACTCTGTAGAACAGAAAGCCATTTTAAGCAATATTTTTTTCTTCTTCAGAACATCTTGCTTTCTTTTCTTTTTTTCAAGCCTTGGGGGAATTCACAAATTATTAAATAGTTTATTAACTTGCTCATCGTTCTTTTTTAGCGGCCAAATTTCCTTGGGGAGTCTTTATTTCTTTAAAAATCTGGACGCTGGCAGTCCAAATTACGTTTTTCTCAGGACCATGGATCAGACGACTGACATAAGCCAACCTACTGATCAAGAGAGGGAAAAGAATTAATAGGACTGAATCCACGTAGAACAAAAGTTAGATTACTTATTACCAACAATTAAATCAGTGTGACACAGACAAATATAAAATAATGTGAAACCTGCAGGTTGTGCAGAAAAAGATAGTCAATTCTATTATTAATAGCTGCTGTATAATATGAAACCATGCCGGTTGTGCAGAAAAAGACGTTTAATTCTTGGTACTTGGCTGTAGCGGTATTGCTAGCGACCTCTCTACTTCTCCATGGGCTCCACCCTGGAGAATTCAATGCTGAATAACAGCACAGACTTGTTGATTCTCTCAAGCAAGAAGAGAAAAAAGTAAGAGAGAACCAGGACAGAGTTGATCCAAACATTCTTGATGGAGGAGAGGAGAGATCCTTTCATAAGGATCACCAGAAATATATTTGGATAAAGAAGAACATTTCCTCCAATGAAGACTGCATAAGATGGGTCAAACTTGCACCACAGCCTCCATACTTCTTAACAGCAGTATTACTAGTGCACATATATGAGGAAGACAAAGTAAAGCTAACCACATCTGAACTGAAGATGTGGCTTCAATATTTACGTTATGCTGGTGTGGAACATGTGTACATTTATGATGCTTGGGTGTACAGCAATGAATCACAGCTTCACAAGCTTGATTTGTTCTTGAAAGATGGCTACATCACTTATATAGACTGGCACAAGCACGATCCTTACAGCATTGCTGGGACACAAATCACTGCCTACCAAAATTGCGTCGATGTCTATAAAGGAGAAACTCAATGGCAAGCTGTAATTGACATAGACGAATACCCATTTTCTCCAGCAGACCAAAGCCCTGAGTTTCTCTTCCACTATATAAGACATTTTAGTGAGATCCACGGAAAAGTGTCAGAAGTCACCATGGAGAATTTCCTCTTTCTTGGAAGTCTGCTACATAGAGAATTAATGATCCAACACCTGAACAGACGGACACCCGAACCAGGCAACAACTTAGTAAAACCAGTTTACAGGCCCCAGAATGTGAGGGCACAAGTCCATCACAACTATATCTTTGCAGGTAAAACTGTGGAGACACCTGCTGAGAAATTACGAATCAATCATTATTGGGGGGGGGGGGGGGGGGGGGGAGGGGGCAGACTGCAAAATTGGGGGGAGAACACACCCGAGATTTTATTAATGACCGTAGTGGACAACAGCATGGAACCTATTATACATGCTTTTGAACAATGTTAGATATATGTTCGTCCATACCTTATATAGTGGGAGTAATAAGCTGAGGCAGTCAAATGAATGACCTACTACCATTTCCATTGTTAGTTACGCAAGTGTGATGTCCTTTTATGACGTGTTGGCTTTGAGCCATGCCATTGTTGAAAGACCATAAAGAGTTCACCAATATTTGAACTTCAATCGATTAATATTGAGAGAAAAAGTATCAATAATCTCAAATTCAACAATCAATCATATGTACTATTGTGTGATTTTCATGTGGCATATTGACAATGAGGATATTTTTAATTGTAAAATTTGGAAGTATTCTTATTCCATTGAAGATCAATCAGTGACTACTTGTTATCATAGTTCCCATTTTCCCAAAATGTTCCTTGTGAGAATGCTACAAAATAAAAGCAAATCTGTCCAGAATTCAATTTACAAAATATAAACAAAAAGAAGAAAAAAAGACTGTAATGAAAAAAAAATTTTGTGCAACCTTTACCCTATTTTCACCCTAAATTGTCCTGCTCTTTGTATATGTTGTGGGTGTGTTAATTATTATGCTAATAAAAACTATGCATTTATAAAATACTAGCAGATATCCTGCTGTTGGCCAGCATTTAATGTATCAGATTGATGAAACATATTGATTGTGTAATTTTGTAATTGCAGTATTTTTTTTGCTAGCCATCTACCTTTTTATATTTGTGCCTACCACTGAGCCAATTGGGATGAACTTTGGCATGTGCAGTTGGGGTGGTGGGGGATAGTTTAAAATTAATATATCTAATTGCAGGATCTTTACCTACTTATCCATCTTTTTTCTACTTGTATATAACTGCTAGGCCTACTTGGATTAAATTTAGCATGAGCTCTAGGAGTGGGTGAGGTATGATTTTGAAATAATGAAATTTGGAATGGCTTCATTTTTGGTATCTATCTATCTTTTTTCTGTTCATTAATGTGTGTTTTATTGTTGTCTAGAACTTGGAATGGTGGGGGGTAGGGGCAGCATACATCCATAAGTTTTGCTCAAGAATGGATTTTTTAACTCATTTTTACTGTTTGGAAACACCAACGTTTGTTGTTTCAACTAATTGGTTACAACTAACTGTTTACTACAAGGAAACCATGTGGTTACAACTAAGTGTTTCTTACTATATAAAAGCCCAAAAGTTGTAAATCCTACCACAACTTTAACCTCAACTTAGTTGTTTTAAAATTTGCCTGGTTTAAAACACTATGTTTTATAAATACTGTAGTAATTATTTGCCACAGGTCTTAGTGTGGGACCACTCTTGTTTTTGTGAACACTTTCATAACCTTGGCTCTTGGTTAAAATACTGAGTTCAAATTTTTGGTCAGGCTTTTATTTATTTTTCCCCCCTATCTTCTTCCCCCACCCACCTTTTCACCTTCTTTTCTTCTCCCCTTTCTTTTCTTCCCTTTTCCACTGCAATAGGTGTGGTCAAAGTGTAGACAAGGAGAACTTCCCCCCCCCCCCTCCTATTTCCTTACTTTTCTATTGCAAAGGGTGTTGCCAAAGAGGATCCATTGAGGCCAGATTAAGCGTGTGGTTATGAAATTAGCCCCACCAAGCTCTCCCACCCTTGGCATTGGGCTACCTTTGGTATCAGAAGCATTACTTGGGCACTCTGCTAGTGTGTATATATTATATATATGTGTGTGTGCATATTATACATCAAACATGTATTATGACTGCACTGTATTGTATACACTGTCTCTACTCGGAGATGGGTGTTGTGAATAAATAGCTTAAGATAAAAATATCAGCACCTTAAAGTGTAAATTCAAATCTCCCCCCCCCCCCCCCCTCCTCCTCCCACCAAGGCAACCTCAAAAGGGAAAATTAGAACACCCAAAAAGCTCTCATTGTTTTTGTGTTTTAAACATTCTCAGTTGTTAAATTAATGGACTCCCCAAACCACACCCATAACATCAACAATAATAAACAAGAGTGAATCAACTTGTTTTAAGCTGTAACAAACTAAGTAATTGAGATTGAAAAGCTGACCTTATACTTTTGGTATGCATTTACGTTTTGTCTAATCCACAGATTGGCAGTCTGTGTATCTGCAGAAAGATTGGGGCATATACACCAGCTGACAGTGCAACTGTAATTTGATACTCCACTCAAATTTTTGAATAGTTGTGGTTGGACTTTAGTAGGGATGGAGTGTGGAGTCTGGCATCTCTTTTTTTCACCAATTGCGAGTGTAGCCGACACCTCCTCAGCTGTGCTCATGGGCACATACATGGATACCTGCAACAGATAGCTTTGTAGTGTGTGACTCTTGTACTCTCTATGTGTTGGGTGCAGGACAAGTGAAAAGTATATTCTTTAGCCCCTTTAACTGCTTGTTACACCAGGTTGGGAGAGAGTTGGCGCCTAGATTCACTAAGTACTTCCTAGATTTCCATCTATGATAAGTTATGACTGCTCCCCAAAATGTAAAGGCCCCTCCTTTATAGCACAGGCAATATTTTTGCCTAACTTTCCCACTATATATGGGATCTTTTACGAAAACTAATTTTAGAGCCTGACAAAATTAAACTATACCCTTAACATATTTACTACTCTCACAAATAGATGAAAAAAATCAAGGTTATATTTAGAATTTTGAATCCATTGCTTGAGATGATTACTAATATTTAACTTGAGTAATGCATGTAAAGTGTTATTCAAAAATTCTAAATATAACTTTGATTTTTTTCATCTATTTGCGAAATTAGTAAATATACTGGGGAAGGGGTGCATGTATGACCTCAGCCTCCTTGTTGGTATCAATGCCTACCACACTTCTTGAAATAGGAATATCCCAGTTCCATGAAAAGAGTCGTGCACACTAGCAGAGCTGAGGTCATGATCAATGTTGTCAACTGCATCAGTTATAAAGTGACCATCCTTGAATGAAGGTGGACAAACAGTTCTTTCCATTCTGTAAAATGATGACAAATCTTGTTACCTAACTCAGTTAAAATATTCAGCATGCGGTTGTATGAGATGCTCAGCCCCATCTCATACAAATCATCCACAAGTTCATGCTTGCAAGTTTTTGTGTGGATCATTGTGCCTAGGTAGATTGGCAGAGGTGTTTCCCATTCTAGGTTGTGCTTGATTGTGCTTGTAGCTTGATTCTCCTGACATCGTACAAAACTGTTGTGCATCAGTAGCTGTGCAATGGTGAGGACTGGTTGGGGGACATCTGATGATGTCAACTGTGCTTTGATATTTGGTCCATTCAACACCATAGCAACTAGTTCCAAGAGAGACACTGGTACAAAATCTTGCTGACAAGTGGTTTCAAAATAACCACTGAACTGGTTCATCATTTTGAACATGTCTCTCCTCACTATGTTGGCTAGATGAGCAGCATCATTGTCAGCATCATGCTCACATGCCTTTCTCAAAGCAGTTCCAATATCTGCATTGAAAATAAGGACTGTATCTTGGCCTTGCTTATGGGCTTCCATGTCTGGAAAGTAACCTAATATTCTGTTTTTGAGCTTGGTGGAGTGGATGCATCCTACTACTTTAGTCCCTAGTTGTTTCAGTCTAGTGCTGTACAGATTCGCCAAGCCAGTGAGTTTGAAGACAGGTGCCACGAGATCATTCATGCGGGTATCTTCAATATAGGATACCAGTTCAGCTAATGCAATGCCATGATTTACTGTATCCATATCAGATTCTTCGGATGATTTTGTTTCCCTTGCTCTGTTGTACAATGAACCCAGGCACTGAGGATGGTACTGTGCATCTTGTGCAATAAGATCTCCTGCACTCAATTTGGCAAGTAGTAGTTTGTCTTCCAATTTGAGGGCACACTGTCAGACATTGACATCAATTCTGAATGTTGATGCTTTGCTCAAGGACCTTCTAGCTGGTGCAGGTTTGCCACAGAAGAAGCATGTTTCAATGAAAGTACTTTCCTCTCCCAAACTTTGGCAGATAAACTTTTTAGAAGCATTTGCAACATCTTCTGTGGGTCTCTTCCTCTTCTCTGCACGCCGTAGTCGGGTTTTGTTATACCCAAGTCTGCATGAATCATGCCACTTGGCTTTATGCTGCTGAAGTGTTGCCTCAATTTCATCACTGTCATCAAGACATGATAGATCAATTGTTTTTGGCAAGCAACCAATCCTACTGAAACCAACCAGAAGGTCAGAAATCATCTTGTAGCCTGCTCACAGAGTGTTACATCTGGACTCAGCTGGACAGTGAAGTACCTCTGATAAATCTTCCTGGCAGAAAACACACTCGCTCCAGTCTGTTAAAAGAACATGTTTTGATGTCCCAGACTGAAGTGGATCCACTACCTTGTACCTTTTGGTCATTGCTGCCTTAACTTTGTTTCTAGAGGTAATATTATATACGTTGCACTTAATTATATTCAAACTATATGACTATCTGACCTAGAATTATGAGTTTAAAGCCATGTAGCTATACTAAACATGTAGCTATGCTTACCTTTGTCTCCTTTCTTGTGATTTCTCTGCAAGCAGCTGCTAGCTATGTGCCATGTGGTGGGGGGGGGGGGGGGGGATCACATGACAGCTTGATATTATTGTGTGGAATTTAGCAGCTTATGAAGCAGGTGTGAGTCAAGAGGGATCCTTCCCACCCCCCTCCAGCTGCATCTGCCAAAGATCACTGATCACTCTTTTCTACAATTTTATATTATACTTGCTGCACCAGAAATAGCAACTAAATTGCATCAATTTTTTTCTTCATTAGCGATCATTTTGGAAATATATGCCATGCCCCTCACAGGACAAATCTGCAATGTCCCTATAGCCAAAAATCTTCTCAAAGACACCCTCTAATTGTGTGCCAAATTTCATGCTTTAATCATCAAAGGCACAATTCCAACAAAATTCTGCACAAATCAGCTGGAATTAGAATCTTTGGGGAAGTAACTTGGGACCTCATGACCAGAGAACTAGATTAAATGCATGTGTGAGCTTCTTTCAAGCAAAGCTCTATTACGAACCATGCTAAGTAACCTAATCACACCCAAAAAAAATTATAACCCAAGTGAGTTTGAAACAAGATTTAAGGCCTGTCCACATTACAAACAGGTTTGTACCTCTCTCTAGCAACACCCAGTTCCAAACGTTTTCTTGCGTCCACACTGGCACGGTGCTGAACCTGCTCCAAATTACCTGTGTGGGCTGAATAATTGGTTTTCCTCTACCTGTATAGAAACAGGATATTTTATTTTCTCATGTGCTACTTTGCTGTCTTTTTCCTTCCACAATGTCATCCCACAAACTGAAGAGGGAGATAGCTGTTAGTGGCTAAACTATTAATAGTCTACATCAACAATAAAGCCACAGGAATGTTAAATAAATATGCACTGCTTGAAGCCTACCCTTCTGCCAGCTTCAGGTGGAAACTGTTGTGGTGAAACTAGATGTAGTGTGGACGCGTGGAATCCATCACAGACATGGTTGAAACCGGTTTTAGTATACTGTGGACGGCCTTAAATAATTACCGACTGAAACACTTGCGTACATCTACAGCTGTTTAGCTAAGTGAACATGTCACTTCGTTTATGCCAACTTTGTTCATTGTTGCCATGCAAACTAATTACACCAAATCATAAATAAAAGTGAATTCCAAAATCATCAGTCACCTCCAATCAGAAAGAGAAAGCCTGGGAATAAAAAAAAACTGTGCTACCACAATAAAATCCAAAAGGTACATCCATGGCTCAGATTATGTAAATGAACAGCTGACTCTGTTCATTTCATTCTAAAGTGAATGCTCAAACATTTTAAACGTATGAATCTGATTGTTGGCAATCTACCTTTCAGCATTACACCATTCCTCCAAAACAATCTGTCCTTTCTAAAAACTCAGTGGGAATGCTGGTTGCATGCCTACTTATAAGCTGCTGTCATTTGAACAAAGTACAAGGTCTAAAAATGTGTTTTGGGTGACTTCTAGCTATAATGTTTCATGCTGCCATTGGCCCGGGCAACGATAGTTCTCAACCATGTCTAGACAGAAGAAGTCTTTACTGCAGTATCAGTCAAATGCATCAACAAATGGAATGAAAAAGCATACACTATAATTTAAAAAAATACAATGAACAACATACAAGGTGACACACAAACAACATTCAAGGTGACACACAAACAATATACAAGGTAACACACAAACAATATACAAGGTGACACACACACACACACACACACACACACAGTTAATGGAGTTTAGAAGGGCTGTTTTGATATCCACTGCTCACCAATCGGGTCAAATTCTCCCACGGCCTCTTCTTGATGAAGACGAACACTACAGTGAGGAGAACCAGACAACCTGGAATACCCAGACCCACACCAATGGTGAGGATGACCACAAAGGAGTACTTCTCTTTTGGCACCCGACCGGTCCCTATAACAGCTGTCCTGTGTGTGCATGCGTGCAACATTGCAGCTCAAAAAGTAGCATAAAAATAAATTTCACATCAGCTTGAAACTAAATGGATGACCTCACAATCACGTGTGGTAGGAAATACATTTCCACATACTTTCGCTTGTCAATCAAACAAATAAATTGATAAGGTGCCAAAAAGATTTTAACTGGTATGGAGCACTCCAAAACAAAGCACGCACGCACGCACGCACGCACGCACACGCAGAGAGAGAGAGAGAGTGAGAGCTGTAGTACACCCATAGACATGCTGAGTCGGCAGAGAAACAACCTGGTGAAGCTTACAGCTGGCCCAATGCAATAGGATGTGGGTGGGGCTATGCAGCCAAAATCATGTAAACTTTGAGGCCTGAAGCTGATGGCTGAAAATATTGAACTAGATTAAAGTGAAGCTTTAGTGCACAATGTTTATCAGCATAACAATTAAACACAAAGATAAGTACGAATGTATATATCAATATACTAGAATATATATTGCATTTGTCAAATGAGGGGGTGGACTGATGTTAAATATTTCCAACTCTTACCTTTTCTTCATATGTACCTCACCCCTTAAAATATAGACTAAATCATTGCCGGTTAAGTGGCTTGCAATATAATACTAAATATTGTGTTCCAGCTATAGGACAACGAATAACTTTCAATCCATGCTTCGGGTAAACACCAAACTGCAATGCACTATGACCTTTACCCTCTCAATTGATACAATTTCCACACACACACAAATTAAGGTTTCCATCTATTGATGTACACAGGAAGGAGGGGGAAAGGCGGGGGATTAAAAAAAAGAAAGAATAATAACATTATGGATAGTTTTTCCCATGACATTTTTAGCATATGCAGGCATACCACGTGTCAGGCAGTTTTTAGCATGTTCAGCATGCTTCATATATTAGCTTTGATTAAAACAATATAACAAAAAAAAAGAAAGAAAACACGGACATAGTGGATCAATGCAATGAAACTAACAACGGCTCTGAGTGCCAGCCAACTGACAGACAGACAGACATGCAGCACACACAGGCACATGCAATGTAACCAACCATGTGTTGTAGCCGGGGGAGAGATGCGTGTCATCTCCAGATGTACCAAACACAACAAACCAATGAGTAACATTGCCAACAGCTCCAGGATCACTCCCGTACAAATACGACGCCAAACTGGCAGGAATTTCCTCCACTCTGCAGTCCACATCCTCAGGCATATCAGCTGAAACAACTCCCAAATGCTGCGAGGAAGTGGACTTTCTCGTGCCATCCTGATAAGAAATGGGCTTCCACTGGAGGTATCCAACACGAGTTTTATTTACAGAAAGGTTCCTGCCACTAGTTAGGTAGCTATACGATGAGAACACTGAGGGAGTGTACTCGTCGTCATTAGTCTGCAACATGCTGTTGGAGCCATTGTTGACATTCTTCCCGTGGACGAGCACTACCTCCAGAGCCAGCCGACTCATATCAGGATTAACAAAGGGATAGTTCTCACTTATTAGGTCAAATGTGGTGGCATTCTCATGAAAGAGAGTTCGTGGAAAGTACTTGAGTCTCTCTTCCCCCACTACTTCAGGAATTTGCACCTGGAAAATGAACAAATAATATGATATCATTTAACATAAAAGACAATTGTAAATATTTTTTTACATAAATATTTAATAAGAAGCACACAAAATCTATTATAATTCATTAGCATGCAATCGTGGCCTAGGCCGAGTTGCTTACTAGGCCCACTTTCAGTGGAATGGTCACACAATTGTCTTATGGGAGATGTCTTTTGTGAGGACATATCTCACAGTGTTGTGCTTGATTGTATATATTTATATTCTTAGCTGAAGCCCTAGTTAAAATTCCAACCCCTTCAGGTTTCAATCCAGTGTATTCATGAGAACTGAGGGAGGAGTTTATATAGGGGGTGGGGATTTTTGGGGCATTTAAAATTAGTGTCCTTTTGAACTAACCTGGGTTATAATTCTTTGCTGGTGTGTTATACATGGAGGGGAGGGGGTATGAGGCATTGCCCCATTTTTGAACGAAATATTATGATGTACCTTCTTGCACTTAGTGTATGGTTTGTAAAAACAACTTCCTCTTGAAATGTTCTTTAGAATGGTATTAGATTACAACTTTACATTACTGTTGGTTACTCATGAATAGGAAAGTTATTTTAATGGATCTATGCCCTAGCCCCTGCCCTAATTGAAATTTGAATCTCCCCCCCCCCCCCCCCCCCCTTAGGTTTCAATTCAGTGTATTCTTGATCTGCTCACAAAATTTGGTCTGGATTGGTTGAGAACTGTGGGAGGAGTTCAGGGTCAAACAGATAAACAAACAGACAAACAAACAGACAAACAAACAGACAAACAAACAGACAAACAAACAGACAAACAAACAGACAAACAAACAGAATATGCTCCATTGTAATATAGATGCACTCTGTCCTTCCGTCCATCAGTTAATCAATCTGTCTGTCTGTCTGTCTGTCTGTCTGTCTGTCTGTCTGTCTGTCTGTCTGTCTGTCTGTACATACCTATCTCTTCCCAGACGCATGGACCAATCACGAAATTTTCAGTGGATGCTCACAGCCCAAAAATAAGGTTTGGGGAGAGTTTGGCTAGGGCTAGGCATAGGTTGATTAAATCAAATTCTTCATTCATGAGTAACCACAAAGTTATAATCTGGACCCCAATTATTAGAGAAAGTTATGCCTACAAACTACGCTGTACTCTGATCACACAAAAAAAACTATAACCCAAGTGAATTCAAAAGGACACTAATCCTATTACGGCCCAGCACTGTCACGTCACTTTGAAATGGGCAAGGACCAGAGAGAACACATTCTCAAGGGCCAGAGAGAGCGCACATTCTCAAGGAAATTTGCAAGGGCTAAGAGGTTGGCTAGTTCCAGGGAACAGTCCAAGAGAGGACAGCAAAAAGTAAGTAATTGCAATTGTTAGTAACAAGGGTTTTCATAAATTTATTCTGGAATAGCTAAATGACAGATAAGGGGGAAATGTCCCACAAACATTAAGCAAATTGGAACATATAATGTCTGCACAAGCATTAGAGGCATTAGGAGAGACTTTCAGTTTTTTATTCCTTTCATTTCATAGCATCAACTCCCTCTATATTATCAAGGCCATATGATCATCATCAGGACACAGAGACATGGTTCAACCTCTTCTGCCACTAACCATGAACACTGGTAGATTGTCTTTCACTCTGCCTCCCTGTTCATCAAGAATAATCTAGGTGGTTTCCACAGGGATTGCATATGGCAACTCATGAACACTCCATAATGCAGCCGCAATGAAAGTGGACTTGCCAGCTCAGTGGTGTAACATAAAGGCTGGGCCGATTTTTATGAAATTTTTCAGGGTAGAACCTTTCGGTCCTGGAAAAGATTTATATACTGAAAATGTGAACTGCACTACCTATTGTGGCTGCCACAGATATTCTCCCCTCCCCTTTCATGGAGACACTTGGAATAATTCTGGTAAAGGGTCATAAATAGGGAAAAACCAGTAGGAAGACAGGGAAGGAGAAAAAAACAGGGAAAAATCCTTGGGGTCTGGATCAATTTCTCAGTTGCAGGTGACTTGTTGGGCATTATAAAAAATTTGCCCTTAGTTTGACTCTTCATCCAGCAAACCACTGGACCGATTATTTATACAATTGAAGTTGCAAATAATCTCTGATAAGAACCTTTCATCTAAGATTTTGTGCACAAAAAATGCTTTGGAATGGCTAAATTACTGAAATGGTGCAATACCACCAACAAAAAAAACAACAGTAACTACCTAACCCTTATATGATACATTAAGCAAATTTGTAATACTTGGAGCATTATACAGCCATTAATCTTGTTTTCTCCCCCCATCCCCCTCCCCTTGATAAAACTATTATGGTTGGTTCACAAATGTAGTTGAGACACTATGTGGCACAACACAACACCATCCACGATTGAAAATACTGGAATTAAATATAAGCTATATTTGGGAAAGATAGACCAACATCACCCAACATCACATAACATAAATTTTTTTAATTCTAGGTTAATATTCTCAATCAACCTTGACATATACACTTGTGTGGGTGGGTGTGTGTACATGCTTTTTGCAGGTTCCACGCAGAAAGTTGCAGGGCAAAACAGTAAGATCCTACACTACTCCAAGTTGAATGTTCTTGTTTGTTTCTTTCCATTAGAACTAACTAATTATTAGATAATTTTTAATTATAAAAAATTCATTTATATATATATAGGACTGCTTTGCCTCCCTTCTCCTTCACAGTAGAACTCTCATTGTTTGTCTGCCTCAGCTTGGATGTGGGGATAGTACTTACAACTAGTCTGAGCCAGACCATGCTGTGCTGCCCCATGAGAGGGCTGGGCTTGTTGAGTGGTCCACAATTGCCTCAGGCATTGGTCAGTCTAGAGCTGCTGGTGTCTCACTTGGCAGCAGGGCCTCTTGATTGGCACAAAGCTGCAAAATGCATTCCTCTTTTTCCTGTAAGGAGTCATCGAAACACAAATCCCTTTTTCATTTATCATAACTTTCACCACACTCCCCCCCCCCACATTTCATCACTATAAGGAGGCTAGCCTTTGTAAAATCTTATGGGAAAAGGAAGTGAGGGGGAGAGGGTTGAGTCCTGCCGAAAGTGTGTAACTCTTCCTCCTCTATTTTATTCTTCTTTTCTCTCCTTCCTTTACTTCTTTTTGTTTTCCATTAACTGTACAACACATTCACTAACATAATAGCACTCATCACACACTGTCTATAGACTATAGCTAGCCATTGTTAGCACTTGTTCAGTGCTGAATGGATATGGCGGCTGCCTCCTTTGCCAGAGGATGTGGGTAGAGTTCTGCAAAAACTATAAAGTCAATATTCTATTAATCTCCCATAGCAAACCAGGGCTCAGCTTCCATGCAAGGAAAATGAATACCATGGGCATATTTGCCATATTCTGGGTGATTACTGGCGCCCCCCCCCCGTGACTCACTGTAATTGTACCCACACCGAGATTATTCTCATTATCATAATGAAGGGAGAAAAGAACCCATCTGTAGAAGAGAAACTTGCACATTTCAGACAGCAATGCCAGTTATATACACACTCATAACCTAGCAACAATCGCTGAGCACTAATCTAATCAATAAGGACAGAAACATCAATAAATATCAAATGACAAGCTATTTTAATTAGTTATCAACAAGTAATAAATTGACCTGTACAACTTCAAACCAGTGCAATGTCAGACGAGATCTCACCCTCTTGAAGTATTTCACAATGTCATCACATGCGTCAAAATATTCTGAAGGTCTTCCTGAAACCCACGTAAGTGACGTCCAAGACATTAAAAAAATTTATTCTAATTCCACTTCATATATTCATTCATTGTCATTCTATTGAATTTTATTGTCCCAAGGAACAGAAAATACCTGCTAGTTTAGGAATCACTATGGTCCACACTAATACATTGCACTAATGATGTCATGAGTGTATGATGTATATGTATCAGATGTAATTGAGTGTGAAGTGGGGGGGGGGGGGGACATCACATCACAATCATATTGGATTGCCCAAAATTTCTAAATGTCACCTCCACACAAAAAGAAAAATTAAGTTGTTTTTTCCCAATATCTCTGTTAAAATTTACTTTGAAATCTTCTGATATCCGATACTGAACCTACGACTATTTTTAGCTCGAAAAACATTTCCATTAAGCACTGAATTCTTCACAAGGAGTGACTTGGCAGGCGTCAAATTAAATCAAATTTGAAATTGATAATCTATCTCCTTTCTAGTTATTACATACCAGTAGTTTACTGATATCACTCCTGGCAACAACAATGGTGAAACAAGACGTTTTCCTTATCCGTCTTGTCCTCCTAACTTAGATGTTGTACAAGACATGAAATATTTCCTTACTAATTAGTGGCAAGATAAAATCTTAACTGTTGGAGGCAAGACTCATCCCACTTCCCACTAGTGACCCGCACATGCCCAGTACATACATAAATGCAAGCATATAAGGGAGGTCCATAATAACTTTGATACTCCAATAAGGGGAAGAGGAAGGATAATTAGATTTAAGAGGCTCAATACACAAAATGGGGGACAATTCTTTCCCACATTATCACACCTACCCTTAATCCACATTGACCGTCATGTTAGACAGTGGGACATAGCTTGGCGATAAATCTTGGCAGAAGTATCTCACCAACTTCACACAACTATAAAATAATTCTGTGGTTGCTAAGGACATCTCGTATCCCAGTGGCTTGGTAACAAGATATAGCACTGGGGAGTTGTTCAACAGTGATATAACAATAGCTGTACATGTCACACCAAATGGGCTCCTCCACCTCGTAACAGATGTCATGAACTCTCAACATAAACAGGTAACTTCTGAAGCATCATTTCCATACCAAATATGTCTGACACATCATGCTCAATTTTATTTGAAACACTAACTGCATGACTGCGCATTATGTGACGTAGTACAAATCTGATTAAATCTGACCAATGAGATTTGGTTCCAAAATCTAGTAACTGGCTCGGGAAAACCTGTCTAAGTGACCAGACAGTTGATCAGCAGTGATAGGTAAAGGGTCTTCAAAAAGAGTATGCATTATATTTCGGGTGGCACATATCCTGCACAGAAACTATCAACTGACAGAAGTGATCCCCCCCCCCCCTCCACCCTGCCTGAAATGGTACCCCTCTCCCCCCTTAATGAATATTTCTACACTGACGGAGCGGTTCTTAATTCACTGTGGGGGCCCACAAACATATCTTGTGATTGTCACAATCTCCTGCTCGAGTTTATCACATGGAAAATGGAGATTGTGTAAGTGTTCCAGATACTTTAACCATCAGACTATTCCAAAATATTCAACAAATTTTTCTGCAAACAAATGCAGACCTATCCATGCATGTCCTTTATGAATACAAAAACAGATGATATCGGCTTATGATGGCCTAATCACAGAGAGAGTCTCATGCACAAAGAAATGGAAAATTTGTTAATGTCAGTGTATCAAAGAAAAGATGTCTGCAAGGTAGGACACAGAATTTTATCCCCAAGGGATTGATGAGGTGGGGGAGGGAAGCATAATGACACAGGATATTTTCATGGGGAGCAAGTCCTAAGGGGTTCTGGGGGTGTGCCCTCCCCTAATTACTACCCCACACTTTCACTAATTAAGCCCCTCCCACAGAAACAGCAACAAAAAAATACACTATTCCACAAAATGCACTAACCCGAATACTGAATCGTGACTGTTTCAACTGTTTCGTTGTATTTGTGTAGTTCCCTGGCAGATCATAGACTCCTTCAAATGTCTTATTAGAAGGATGGAATGTCCACATCAGTCGGTCATCATTCAGACCAAGGTAGCTGCAGGAAACATTATCTGCGTACAAATCAGGATTACAAGCTACAGTCAAATTCAATGCTTCTGCTGCAGCATTGCTTTTCGTTGCATTGAATTCAAACAGTCCCTTAAAGATCACTGCCATAGAGAAATCGCTATCCAGTCCAGGAATGGTGAACTTTCTTTCGTTTTGGTTCAGTGAGTCATTGTAGTTGTTGGAGGAAGCATTACATGTGCACAATTTAGAGTCTGCTGTGTAGGCAGCATATAGTGTGGGATAAGCCTCCATGCTCCAGGCGAAATGCATGCATGCTGACTTAGTGAAGACTATTTGGTAATACAATTCAGTGGCATTAAGATGGGAGAAAGGGGGCTTCCCTGTACAATCCTGGAGCATTCATGGGTAATGTCATTGTGAGAGGAGACAGTACCAAGGGACTCAATAAAAAAATTTTTAAATGAAAGTAAGGAACTTACAGTTACATTTAGCCGTTGCTTTTCCCCTCCGCAACTCGCAGCTAGCAACAGAAGTAGGGGAAACAGCAACACCTCCATTAAGAGTTGGTCTTCCTGGTCACGTGGGTTGCGTTAATATATATTGAAAAAGTGCCAACCCAGCAAGTTCTCCTGGACATTTTGTTTACAACTGTCTCCTCTGACTGTCTCTTCGTTGCCCCGCATTTTTCCGGACAGGAATACATCCTATACCGACAGGAGATTGCTTAACGATGTCGTTGGCTGAGGTGGCGCAAGAGCAACCTGGAACTGAGCCGAAAAAGGAAGATGACCCCGAGGTTCAGCCGCCATCTATGCTGGATCCTTCAAAGGTGGGGTCACAAATATAGCACAATAGATTCTCTACAGTAAGGGTGTTTAATAAGCTTAATACCTGATGGTGACTGTACAAAATATCATTTTGTGTGTTTTCCTACACCCACCCAAAACAATCTAAACAAACAGATTGATCAAAATGCTGAGGACCAGATGAGAAAAAAGTATGGCTTCAAGAAGAGCCCTTCAGCAATTGCTCAAAGAAAGATAACTTCCCAAGTATGTCAGAGTATGTCTCTTTAAATCTTACCACCTACTTTCCCATCTAACTTTTCCTCAGGGTGGCAAGCAGTACTTTGATTCAGGAGACTACAATATGAGTGACAGAAAAGATAAGCAGGAGATAGCATCTCACCCACATGCTAGGAACCCTCGCCTAGCTCACTTGAAACCAATGGGTGCTCGACCACCTCCACAAGCAAGCAAACTAGCAGCAGGTGGTACTGGGAAGAGCCCTTTAGCCTAGTAGCTATAGTTACACATTTCTTCAAACATTGCAGTTGAGCAAGCGATTTTTTTTGTGGATATATTTCGTATTGTTTGTCTTTTTCTGTGTCAAATGCACCACATAACCTATCTTACTGCATTTAGGTTATTAGTCTAGTCTGATCAGTATTACATCATTTTGACATCTTGTGTATGTGGCGAATATTTGTGATCAGTTAAAAAAAATTCTGTATTTTAACAGGTTGTGTGTTGGTCAAGTGTCATAAAAGTACCAATCAACTTCATGATCATGTCATGTGACAATTGAATAAATGTAAAGTCAGGCGGAGAAGCTATTGATGTAGTAAAGGGAATGGATTTCCTTAACTTTTATTTCGTGCAACTTCTGTTAGGAACACAACTGAAACAAAGGATTAAGGAAGTGATATGAGCATTTTCAATTTAAAAAAAATAAGATAAAAAAAAAAAAAAAATTGCATGTATACATAGAGGTTGGCATAATGGGTTAATGAAATGTTTTGATGATCCCTCAGTCCTTGTTCAAAGATGACCACCATAATGGTCCCAGCTTCCTGTCTGTGATGGAACCATACACAACAGATGGTGACAATGTGATTGGACATGGCATAATGTCCTCCCCTGATCAAGCATATGCTCCACTCGCTGACCTTGGAATGGAGAAGCACCTCTGAGTAATTACCACCTCGCTCTGGGCTTGATACATTCTTAAATGCTGCCATGTGAACATTGAGATGAATCCATACCAATCCCACAGTGGCTTCTACTATTCAACACCTGCAATGTTGATGTGGTTGTCAACATGTCTCCATGGTCTCCACCATCCAAAACATATGGTGTTCATTTCCACTGTCCACCATATCATGGAGGTGCGGATTATTTCAAATTGGCTTTGGGCACATCCAGACCACACCCACTGCATGTACTAAGGGTAATGTTATCTATTGGTTACAATAATGGCTGCCTCCAGCAGCCACTGCTCAAGTGCACAACTGTATAATAATTATCCTCACATTTCAGATTGCCCTGGTTGCTCCATAATCGGAACTGCTGCAGTGTTCTCTCTATCCCCTCTCTTCCATAGACCAAAACTACCCCACACAAGAAAGGAGAGAACAGCTTCAGCAAATACAATTGTGGGTTGTGGGCATTCGAAAATTGAGGAGGATTATATAGGCAGTACTTAAAATGTTACTAATTTTAGTAATTCATTTTTGATATATTTTTGTTTTATTTTTTTTTTTGTTTTTTTTGTTGTATTTTTGGAGGGGGAGGTGGAATGGGGATGTTTAAAAATTATTACCCTTTACCATATTCCCATAGGAATGGATGAGAATGAAGAAAAATGGCTGTTACAGCCACAGTATGTAGGCAATGGAAACCAAAATTTATCAGGCAATGTGGGGCCATAGAGAACATTCATACAAAGTTTCATTGAAATATGTTAAGATATCTTTGAGGAGTTCACCGACATAGACTGAAAGACAAACAGTGGCCATTTATTGTTAGGGTGTAAACTAAAGAATTGTCTGAGCTTGCACAAAGTGGTTCTTGATAGTATATACCTATAACACTTGCTATGTTAATACCCTCATCCTTGTAAGGGTAACGTTTATGTTCTACTTACACAGTCTTGCAAAAAAAACTATAATCCTGATTATTATTATTATTATTATTATTATTATATATATATTGCCATTAACTAATAGAAAATAGTACTACAAAGAATAATATCCACTAAAAGCTGATATATTAGTACATTTGTGGTGTACAATACACAGTAATCAGAACAGATAAGCACTGTGCTATGCTGGAAAATTAGCTGACAGTGTTAAGGGAATATGAGATCATAATTAACACAAGTGGACTGAAGTATTCAGTCAGGGCTCTGGCCAAGTCATGAACTTTGGGGACAAATCAGTATCCCTTTGAGGACCTGAGGACAAAGCTGTCAAGGGATCCATCACAAATTTTGTGGACAGTTGGTACCTATACTATGGTGTCCACTCTATACTTCATCCTCTGTGCAGAGTGTGGGACAGAGGACTCCATGCAACATCGGCTCAATATATATATATATATATATATATATATATATCTTAGAATTTATCCATTTGGGTTATGTAAATCAGTTTCTCAGAACAATAATACATTCATTTTTACTGATACTTTTCCACATTATCACAGACAGTTTGTATTCTCAGGAAATATGAATTACCAGTGTGTTTTTTAGGTGCTTCAGGATTTCTTAACCTTTTTCTCCTGATTCCCCCAGGCTTCATGGTAAGAGCTCAAATGCCCCCTCCCAAATCACTAGAACTTACTTGTATGCATGAAACCATACACATATAGCCTACAATGTGCACAGATTCAAACTATATCAAACTAGAAGCCAACCGAGGATGGAATCCCACAAGCCACTGTACATTACTACTTTTCCTGTTGCACAGGGTTCATGTGGTTTACAGTTTGCTGACTACATTTAGAGTATTTGTAAATTTAAAGGCAGACAAAGAAAAGAGCAATTGAAAATTCTATTAAGAAAAAGGAAAAGCATCTCCCACCCTCCACAAGTCTTCACATCATATTTTACCCCAATTGGCCTAGCAGTTCTCTCAATCCCAGTGGTTATATTGAAGAGTGGACACACACACACACACACACACACACACACACACACACACACACACACACACACACACACACACACACACACACACACACACACACAAAGTTAAAAAAACATTACTTTCACTAACTGGGCTTATAAAAACAAGAGCAGTCCACACTAAGACCTGTGACAATTAATTACTTTAATGTTTATTAAAAGTGTTTTAAACCAGGAAAATAACAATTAACTTTGGTGTTTCCAAACAGAAAAAAATTAGTTAAAAAATTAATTCTTGAGCAAAATTTATGAATGTATGCTGCCCCTACTCCCCTCCTCCCACACCAGTGAGTGCAGCTTATATTTGGTTGCAGGAAAAGAAAGATTAGTAGCGAGGACCTTCAGCCCCCATTGCACTTCAACATGTAGGCAGAAGCTGAAAAATATGTCCAAAATATGCACCCTCACACTAAACCCCCACCCTGGCGATTTAGAGGGTAAAGGGTCTGGCTAGCGAGACTTACCCATAGCCCACCCTGCTGCAACTTCCTTCCTAAGAGCCAGGCTCCATATAAAAGGAAGTCAACTACGGTACAAAGGTCAACTCCTGCTTATTTTGGAGGAACAAGACGGGAATGGAAACTTAGCTATCCTGAATTGAAAATGACTGTCCGCTGGTACAAACCCAGTTTGTGTATCCTCTTTTTTGTTATTATTTCTTCGCTGGTGAGTTAGTGTGGCTTATTTTTAGTATATGTCATCCACATGCTCGCTGTTTAACCTTAAACCGGTTGTGTACAGCTGGTTATTTGTGGTTGTCTTGTGTGTGGGGCTGTACTCCACTTCGCTCCTGAAGAACCTGCCAGATATATCAATGGCGGCAACTACACCTTCATACCTGCCATTAGTCTTGCTTCTGCTTCTGTCCTGACCATCATTACACTAATTTTGGGTTGCTGTGGTATTTTCAGGGACTCCAAAGTGACCCTGACTGTGGTGAGTGTGTGATAGTGCTTCTGCACAAGTGCATGGTAGTCTCATTCCCATATCTCATTCCCAGTCCCAGTCCCCCCCCCCCCCCCTATTCACAACACCTTTATGTATCATTCACTCACTTGATCAAAGCTGCATATTTATTAAGTCTTATGTTTTTCATGTAATATAGTTTCACTCGTAAATATATTAAAATTTTACTACCTGGGTGTTTCTGGAAATAAAGCAATCATTTAGTAAATGTTTACTATCTTTATGATGGGTGTAGTTGATTTGAAATGTCATAAAATTGTTTTGGTCTATTATTAACTATGAAACATTCCAGTACAGGATATGGAATGCATAGGTAAGTCACCAGACCCACTTTATTTGTGTGCTGGTGATGCAATACTTCCAATGCTGTGAGTAGATGGGTCTGGGACCAAGACTATGTGCAGGAATGGTAACATCTCCATGCTCTTTGGGCTCAGAACAATCATTCAAATAGATAGGACAGCCTCTTTACTGGAGAACAGTAATAGACACAATTACTTATGTTATTGCAGTTTCATAGCTGATCGCATCCTATATTGAATAAATTTATCTAAAGTAATTTTTAACTAATTATTTGCTACCTAAGGAGAGAAAGAAAGTGTTCCCACAATAATATGTTCATTGGCAGTGATACTGCAAAGGCTTGTTGCAATACATTTCAATCATTACTTGTAAATATGTCTATAGTTTTCAGTGCTTACTTTGTTGGTGGCTGGAATTCAACTTGGAAGCTCATTGACTGTATTTGTATTCACGATAAATGGAGAGGTACGTATCTCAATCAGTGTCCTGCAAAAATTAACAGTGATGCATACCTCAGGTGTGTCAACAAGTATCAGAAGAAATGCTAAAAGACCTCTTAGACTATTCTGATAAACAAGAAAGGTCCAACATTTTTAACAACATACAAAAAGATGTGAGTCAATTCATTAGGAGTAACCATGTCTATGTTCACATTAATTAGAATAAGAAAATTTATGTTGTTTCTTTTGTTATTCTTTTAAGTATGACTGTTGTGGAATTTATAATTACTCGGACTGGAGAATGGAGAACACGACCTGGTATAGAGAGGAGGAGAATAAGGATGCGTATGCTCCTTTATCGTGCTGCCTCCCCAAGCATTCAAGCAATGTCACTTGTATGGATAACACGGAAACACTGAATGAACAAGTATACATGTAGTAATGTATTACTTGGTTTAAGTAACAGTGTGTTGTTTTAGTGATGGTGAGTTGACCAACATGCCTGTCGTGTGCTATTGTAGGGATGTCTTCATGTGCTGACTGGCAGAATAGAGACGGTGGTGTATTTAGTGTTTGGGGTGTCTGTATTCCTGGCCCTCCTACAAGTTGCTACTGCTCTGATGGCATGTTACGGCTCTCTTCTGATCAGGCGATATCAGAATTATGATGTCTTGTAGACACTTTGTTCCAAGTATTATCCATAGTGTGTCTCATGAGCCAGGTGCAAAGCAAGTACAGTATATTTATATCCCTAATTCTGTCTCTTTATATTGTCATGATGGCTACCTCTCAGTACACTGTGAACCTTCACTGCAAACTTATTTTTCTGTGTTATTTTAATTTTATGGATGGTCACTTAATAATACCAAAGTTATACATGTGTTTACTCATTTTTGTGCTGTCCTTTTAATGATTTTTTTTATTATATGTCTTTGTGACAAGATTTAGTCTGTGTATTCTTTTTTAAAAATTCCTATTTTGCAAATAATTTGCAATACTAGCCAATGGGCTCATCACACTCACTACACTGGAGCTTATGCATTCACATTCAGCAACTCACTGCATTGTGGAGAACTCCGTGAGGACAAGGGCTCTTGCTGGTTATGAACCTTACCCAAAAAAGATCAGATTTGCACTAAATACTAATTATCTCAGTTGAACTCAACTTCAGCAAAATTCTAAGAAAATGGACACTAACTTTGCCACTACACCTATCCTCATGCCAAATTTCATCTACCTGCGTCTCCCTGATCTATTTTTAAATTTGCTAACAAATTGAGCTTCACAAAATGAAGGACATAAGCATTCCTTTTTTATGTGGAAGGCTGGCTGTAATTGTAGTGGGATTATTCCTGCTGCCTCTTTGCAAGTATCAACCATGATATATTTCGAGTTACCACTTCTAAAACGAAATAAAATCCGCAACAGGACCAAATGTTAGCACAGATAAATATTTAATTTGACCACAGTATAGGAAACTCCTTGTGTCTACGAAAAACATATGGTGAATTCATATCCAAATGGCCTTAAACAGCATGAAATTACATTTGAGGGAATTGGTTTAAAACTAAATGCTGAAAAATTTACAAATGATGAAAACCTTGACTGAATCTTCAGATACACTGATAGATGGTGACCTTAAAGTAATTGTGGTTGCATGGAACAAGAAGGGTAGAAGAGAAACTAAGCTGTCTAGGTTATTGAAACTCATATTGCATTGCTGTGTTGTATAATTATAACAACTGAAACTTTAAAGTATTTTAGCCTTATTCTGTGAAGGACCCCCCAAAAAAATAGTTTTTTGTTTTTTTTTAATTAGAAAAATAATTTTTTAATATATTTTTTCTTTCACAGTCCTGCTGGCTATGAGTTAGTTTTATCTTTGGATATGAACTTAGCTGTGAGGGTAGGATGCTTCCGTAAGGTCCACTTGCTAATCTCTGGCCTGTGGTCATTGTATCTTTAATCATTTACCAGTATAATTCTTGTGGTCACTTTATAATAATATTCATGTTCTGATATTTACCTCTTGTGCTGGACAATGAACAATGTTCTTTGTTAAAAAGAACTTTATGTACTTTGTGAAAGTAGGAGCTATAGTGTTAAGAAAGATAAAACAGTCACTGTGTAATGTGAGCTGGTAACATTCCATAGCAGCAAAAATAACTCTGTTTACAGTCAACAATCCCTAGCATATAAAATTCTAGCAGCTACATATTGCCAGGCCAATGAGGTTTTCTTTGGTTTGGTTTTTTGCTACTGAGAACACAATTTGTAGACTACATGGTTTCAATCAAATAACAACTGCACATAAGTTGGCATGCAACAAGTATTGTCTGTTTATTTTCAATACTGTTATTCAAGTTGGAACAGCTCTAGAATAAGATCTTTTTTTGGCTGAAGCTGGACCCCCCCCCCCCCCCCCCCCCCCCCTCCCAGGCTTTTGTTGGAAGGGGGGGGGGGGGGGGGAAGAAGAAAAAAAAAAGAGTGTGAAGAAGAAAAGAAGGAAAAGATATAATAAAAAAAAAAAAAAATTTTTTTTTAAACCCAGACCTGGATTCAAATCCAGGAGTTCCTGCTTAGTTGACCAATTGGGCATGGTTTTTGTAGGCTTCCATTTTATTTTTGTATGAAAATGTTGAAATTCCTTTTTTTCCCCCACCTTAGATACAGTAGTCCCTCTTTTGAGAGACCACCCTTAAATTTTAAAAAATCGGTCTCCCAAAAGAGGTAATCTTCCGGTGGAGGGGGTGGGGAATGGGTGTGGTCAAAATAAAAAATTATGAAGATAAATGTGTATATAAATTTATAGTTAAGGTCGTTTTAGGATTTCATGAAATCAGATCTTTTAGTTCATTTGCCTTATTAGTTACATCTGGCAGAGTCCCCTATAAAATAGCTTGTTTTTTAATAAGCTCCAACAAATCTGCTTTGTCAACATGAGCAAAAGTTTTAAAAATGTCAAAATTCATGGAGATATTTGGTTGCCACCTATCAGCAATTCCTTCTTCTAGAGTCAAGGTATTTATTCCTAGACATGCTTGGAAGACTTCACCCTTAATATGTGCCTAAACTATTAAATCTGCAAATCATAAGAGTCATAATATTTATTGAAAAATCATAAAACATTTTATTTTATTTAACCAATCGCTAGCCACGCCCATTCACTCATTCTCAGAGTGAATGGGTGTGGCAAAAGGAGGGCAGTTGCAAATGAAATGGAGAATTGAATTATTGACTTCCTCAATCTCTATAACCAGTAAGAGGGTAAAGGGTCTGGCTGTCGAGACTATGGATTCCCTATTTTAATGTTGTTTTTGAGACGTAATGAACTATATTAAATCCTTACCGGTCCAATTCTTGGAAGCTTCTGCTCTCATCCTATCCTTCCTAACTACGTACTGCATGTCCCAAAACAGTGAACGAAACTCTGCTTCTACATCGAAATACCCTAGTTCTTCGTGCTACCTTATCCCCACCCCAAACCCATCCGCTTCTGCTTCTACAACGGAGTACCCTAGTTCTTCATGCTACCTTAACCCCACCCCAGACCCATCGTCCATCCCAGAATCTCCCAGGGAAGATCCAGTACTCAGTGCCACCGCCATAGCCAACATAACTTGCTCTGGACTGGCCATCATCATCCTCACTAGTGTCCTATGTTACACCTTCTTGAACTTCAGTAAGACTGAGCACCGCACCAGAGTGAGGACAGCTCTGGCAAACAACAAAATTATTGATAAGCAGCTTGCTGCTGCTGCAATTGCAAAAACTGAGCAGAGAAATCAAATCAGTACCAGTCCCATCACAGAGGTTGGGGCAGGAAAGAATGAGATAAAACAACCAGTCTCATCTACATCACCTGAAGCTAGCACAGATCAGTTTCCAAGGCCAAGCACTGAGGTCAGTATGGCAGCAGAACAGGATGTGGAGGGGCTGGAACCTTCAAAGGCAGAGTCTACATTGGTTTCAACAGGGGAGTTGATAGACTGCTCGTCTACACTAATACAACCTATCACACAGCAACATAAATTAACTTAGGGTTATCTCATCATGCCTTCATTAGGAATTTTAATATTTATATATTTTTTTAAATGAAACATTTGAGGTATCTGAATGCACAAAAGTACATGACCAATTGGAGAATTTATGCGTTTTTATTTTTATATTACATTTTGTATTGGTATTGAACTTCAAACTTTTATAACCTTTTAATATCTTAATGGATTAATTTAATAAAATAGTGTTAATTTATAACTATAATCGAAAATGAATAACTTATGATTGAGATGGATTAACAGAAGCATACTGGTAAAGTTAATTTGACATGTGGTAATAAAAGTTTGCCTGTATCTGTCATACTTTGACAAGGCAGATTCATAATATCCGATTTGTAGTTCTGAAGTATGACAGGAAAACGTCAGAAACAAAAATTCATTGGCTGAAAGTGAAAACCCATAGTGACGGAGGATGTTATCTCAGCTGAATTCAAATCCTTCACAACCATATCGAATGGCTATCAACATCTTGTTCCTTAGCTGCTGTTCACTTGAGTAGTCGGTCATCTTCAGCGAGTTGAAGCATGTAGATGATTGAGGAATCTGAAATAATGGGAGCATGATTGTTATGGCATATAACAGTCCAAATTGAAAAACATTCCGAGGATCTGTACATGCCTAACCTATTTCCATGCACATGGTGTCTTCTGAAAGTAAAAACTGTGTGTGTGTGTGTGTGTGTGTGTGTGTGTGTGTGTGTGTGTGTGTGTGTGTGTGTGTGTGTGTGTGTGTCACATGGTACAGTCACAAGTCAACAGTCACAATGCATTTCATGGACCTACCTTATCCTTGCCCGGTATCAAAGTGATTGTGAAAGGAACCACACCCCCAAGGCCCTAACAAACAGACATACAGGCACTATTACATTATACTCATCTTGAGGTAGGCCTTATTTTACTTGCAAGTCTGAAAATCCTCCAACTGGCAGACAAGGAGAACCAGTAGCAAATTGGAGAAGGAGGGCCTTCTCTTCTTCCCTGAGGTTGCGTACCAACCGCCAAAACCACTTCACCACAGCATCTTCCTCAGTCAGGCTGTTATACTAATGGATACATAAACAACAACATACTTAGTACACAATAATACAACAAAATACATCACAAATACTGATGATAAATGGTATAACAATTAGTGTATGCATCAGTCAGCTATTAGGTTTGCTTTTGCTTACCTTCCCCCCCCCCCCCCCAATGGAAATATAATAAGTAGTAGGAATCCTAATAATAAATCATCAGTGTCTGTCCGTCTGCTTGAGCCAGTCTAAATGTGTGTGGACGGATTATGATAACATGACCCTGTGGTGTGACTCTGAACTGCTAGATTAATATAGTTATCACTAATTGGACATCATAGTTGTGGTAACATTAAATATGTTCATTTTCCTGCATATATATATATATATATATATATATATATATATATATATATATAGTCATGCAGTGCTGAATGATCATTGTTATCAGTCTAACTGAAAATAAGACTACACAGTAGCTCTCTAGAGAGTAGCTACAGCTCGGTTAAAGCTATTGCATGGTAGAGGCTGTGTGCAGCAATGGCTGGCATGACCTTACAACCACCTGAACCTTTTGAGTTCAAGAAACCAGATACTTGGCTACGGTGGAGATGCCATTTTGAGCAATTTTGCACTGCTTCAGGTCTGGCAGAGAAAATTGACCACAACAAGTGTCTACTTTGTTGTATTGCATGGGGGAGAGTGCTGAGGACGTATTGGTGTCCACAAACATTTCAGAGGAGGATAGCTTAAAAAAAAAAAAAAAAAAAAAAAAAGACTGGGTTATAGCAGTTTGATAGATTCTTCAAAGTGTGAACTAATGTGATATATGAGAGGGCTAAATTCAACCTTTGATGTCAGAGAGACACCAAAACTGCGGAAGAGTTTATCGCGGTACTCTAAAGTTTAGTGGAAACATGCAACTACGGCAACCTAAAAAACGAGATGCTCCGTGATAGGATTGTAGTTGGCCTAAGGGATGGTACAATGTCTGAGAAACTGCAGATGGATCGTGGACTGACCTTGGAAACTGCTAAGAAAAGAGTTAGGCAGAATGAAGCTGTCAAAGACCAAAGTAGGCAGTTGAGGGAAGAAACAAAAGACCATTCAACAACCTTGGGTGAGATGAAAATTAGGAACAATTGGCCAAAGAAAGGCGGGACTAGTGGTCACCCCAGCCAAACCACACCTAAAAAAAGAAGAAGCTGAAGCCACAATGTAGTAGATGTGGTGGACGTTCCCACACTCCGGATAAATGCTCAGCTCTTTTTGCTATTTGCCACAAGTGTGGGAAAAAAAAGGGCATTTCAGCAAACAGTGTTTCATTAAGAGGAAAGGAGCATCTGCACAAGAGATAAGCTTACACAGTGTTTTCCTTGGGGCAGTCTGTACTCAGATGTCATCCTCATGGTCAGTAAATGTTACTGTTAAGAAAAAGTAAGTTCCCTTCAAAGTGGATACTGGTGCAGAAGTGACTGCATTTTAAGATCAAGTGTATCATAATCTCAAATGAAGGAAGTCGCTTGAAGAAACCTACCAGTGGTATATGGTCCTGCACGACAACAGCTTGAGGTCTTAAGACAAATTGATGAGCAATTCTAAAAACAGACAGAATACATCAATGCAAACAATATTTGTCATAAAAATAAAAAAAAATTTTAAAGTCAATTTACTTGGTCTTTCAACCCTTCCCTCTCTCAATATTGTAAAGTGGGTTGGTTGATGCAGTCTAATCTCAGGGAAGCGACATCAAAAAACAGTTCCCTAAAGTGTTCCAAAGGACTAGGAGATCTTGGAGAGGAATATCATATCCAACTTAAGCAAGGTGCAGTTCCACACTCCTTGTATATTCCAAGGACTGTTCCAATTCCACTCCGCAGAAAAGTTCAAGATGAACTAAATGAAATGGAAATACTGGAGTTATTACCAAAGCGAATGAACCTACAGAGTGGTGTGCTGGAATGGTGGTGGTTCCTAAGAAATCAGGAAAAGTGAGAATCTGTGCATACTTAAAAGCTCTGAATGACGCCTTGCGTGAGGTACGCCCAATTCCAAAAGTTGATGAAATACTTGCCCAACTAGCAGGAGCAACTGTCTTCTCAAATCTTGATGCAAACAGTGGATTTTGGCAAATACCATCGTCCAAGGAGTCAAGATTGCTGACTACATTTGTGTCACCAGCAGGACGCTACTGTTTTAATAAACTACCATTTGGAATATCCAGTGCACTTGAGTTATTTCAGAAAAGGATGAATCGAATCCTGGAAGGCCTCGCTGGAATTTTGTGTCACATGGATGATGTGCTGGTATTTGGAGCAACTCAAGAACAGCATGAACTCAACTTGATGACAGTTCTGAACAGCTAGAAGCTGCAGGTGTTACTCTTTATCCAGCCAAATGTGAATTTAGCAAGACATCAGTGAAATTCCTGACAAGAATGGGATTAGTGCTGATCCGAACAAGACTGAGGCAGTAATCCATATGGACGCACCGCACCACACCGCACCGCACCGCACCGCACCACACCACACCGCACCGCACCGCACCACACCACACCGCACCACACCACACCACACCGCACCGCACCGCACCACACCACACCACACCGCACCGCACCACACCGCACCACACCACACCACACCACACCGCACCACACCGCACCACACCCACACCACACCACACCGCACCACACCACACCACACCGCACCGCACCACACCACACCCACACCACACCACACCACACACCACACCACACCACACCGCACCACACCCACACCACACCACACCACACCGCACCACACCACACCACACCACACCACACCGCACCACACCACACCACACCACACCACACCGCACCACACCCACACCACACCACACCGCACCACACCACACCACACCACACCACACCGCACCGCACCACACCACACCCACACCACACCACACCACACACCACACCACACCACACCGCACCGCACCACACCCACACCACACCGCACCACACCCACACCACACCACACCACACCACACCACACCGCACCACACCACACCCACACCACACCACACCACACCACACCCACACCACACCCACACCACAGTCAGAAACTGACCTTAGGAGGTTTCTTTAGAATGGTCGGTCAATCAGTTGGGAAAGTTTTCTTCACGTCTGTGGCCGACCTGAGTCAACCATTAAGAGAGTTATTAAGTCCTGAAAATGTGTGGCTATGGGGTTCAGAGCAAGAGCGAGCATTCTCCAACGTCAGGGTAGAACTGAATCGATCCACTGTGCTAGCTCTGTATGGTCCACTGTGCTAGCTCTGTATGGTCCACTGTGCTAGCTCTGTATGATCCACTGTGCTAGCTCTGTATGATCCACTGTGCTAGCTCTGTATGATCCACTGTGCTAGCTCTGTATGATCCACTGTGCTAGCTCTGTATGGTCCACTGTGCTAGCTCTGTATGGTCCACTGTGCTAGCTCTGTATGGTCCACTGTGCTAGCTCTGTATGATCCACTGTGCTAGCTCTGTATGATCCACTGTGCTAGCTCTGTATGATCCACTGTGCTAGCTCTGTATGATCCACTGTGCTAGCTCTGTATGATCCACTGTGCTAGCTCTGTATGATCCACTGTGCTAGCTCTGTATGATCCACTGTGCTAGCTCTGTATGATCCACTGTGCTAGCTCTGTATGATCCACTGTGCTAGCTCTGTATGATCCACTGTGCTAGCTCTGTATGATCCACTGTGCTAGCTCTGTATGATCCACTGTGCTAGCTCTGTATGGTCCACTGTGCTAGCTCTGTATGGTCCACTGTGCTAGCTCTGTATGGTCCACTGTGCTAGCTCTGTATGGTCCACTGTGCTAGCTCTGTATGGTCCACTGTGCTAGCTCTGTATGGTCCACTGTGCTAGCTCTGTATGATCCACTGTGCTAGCTCTGTATGATCCACTGTGCTAGCTCTGTATGATCCACTGTGCTAGCTCTGTATGATCCACTGTGCTAGCTCTGTATGGTCCACTGTGCTAGCTCTGTATGGTCCACTGTGCTAGCTCTGTATGGTCCACTGTGCTAGCTCTGTATGGTCCACTGTGCTAGCTCTGTATGATCCACTGTGCTAGCTCTGTATGATCCACTGTGCTAGCTCTGTATGATCCACTGTGCTAGCTCTGTATGATCCACTGTGCTAGCTCTGTATGATCCACTGTGCTAGCTCTGTATGATCCACTGTGCTAGCTCTGTATGATCCACTGTGCTAGCTCTGTATGATCCACTGTGCTAGCTCTGTATGATCCACTGTGCTAGCTCTGTATGATCCACTGTGCTAGCTCTGTATGATCCACTGTGCTAGCTCTGTATGATCCACTGTGCTAGCTCTGTATGATCCACTGTGCTAGCTCTGTATGATCCACTGGTCAACACCAAAGTTTCAGCTGATGCATCTTCCTTTGGTTTAGGAGCAGTGGTCTTACAACAGAGTACGCCATAGCAGACAATGGGGTATGTGGCGGGTGGCTCTGCTCGGGGAAATAGTCATCTTTGCCACTTAATGCATGACTCTGTGGACCACTGGCAGTCCTCAGTGGTAGTGTTGGTTCTCCAGCACGACCAACCCTCCAATGCATTGAGCCGGGCACCTTTTGGTGCAGGTGGAGGGCTGCCTTCGGGTACAAATTCTTTGCTCCCCCCTTCCCGCAGTCAGCTGCCTTCCATCTACACCTGTGCCATCTAGATGGCCTTCCATCGGCGTCTCTAGGGAAACGGCACTGGGTTCCCAGCATTCCATTTCAGGAAAATGTGCTCCCCTCACTAATTGAGGGTGCCAGGTTAGCTGGTGGAGGAGCTCCCGTTAATCGTCGCCCCCACCCCCCCCCCCCCTTGGTGGGTGTAACGGAAGTGTGTGCTGACTCAGGCCACCCACAGGAGTTTGCCACCTGCCACACTGTGATAGCTGTAAGCCAAGAAAGAAGAAGAAAGGAAAAAAAAAAAAAAAAAAAAAAAAAAAAAAAGCAGACAATCCTGCATACCACACAGAAGTCCTTGGACATGTTCTATCAGAAGCAGGCAGAAGATCCTTCCTTCTCCAAAGTCATGGAGTACATCAGGTCAGGATGGCCAAGGAAGCAACTTCTCCAACACGAGATAATTCCTTTTTGGAAGCTCATATCCCCACTAATTGTCTATAACAATCTACCCTTATTCAATAATCGCATTGTTATTCCTACTCTTCTACGTATGGATGTCATGGAAAGAATCCACCAAGGTCATCAGGGAATTGAGTGTTGCAGGATGAGAGTGAGATCCTCTGTTTGGTGGCCAAGCATAAACAAACAAGTGACATAGATGATACAAAATTGCCACGTGTGTGCAAAAGCAACAACTCCAAGGAAGGAGCCACTGATCTCCACACCTCTCTCTCACTTTCCTTGGAAGGTGATTGGTACAGACTTGTTTAAGCTCGAGAAAAAGCACTATTTGTTGGTTGTGGACTATTTCTCACGTTATCCAGAAGTTATACAACTTAAATCAACAACTTCACTTGATATCATTGCTTCATTGAAGTCAATCTTCTCTGGACTTTTCTAAGTTTGCGATTTTGTATGGATTCACCCACATCACTAGCAGTCCATCATGTCCACAGAGTAATGGTTTGGCTGAGAGAATGGTGCAGACGGTCAAACACTTATTGAAACAATCTCAAGATCCGTACTTAGCCTTGATGAGTTATCGTTCCACTCCTCTACCTTGGTGTAGCTTCAGTCATGCACAACTGTTGGTGGGGAGAAGGATACGGATGAAAGTTCCACAGACCAATCAACAACTAATTCCCAAATGGCCATTATCTGAGTGAATTTAGGAGGTTGAATGAGCTGTATAAAGCAAGGTAAAAGAGAGATTTCGATATGCACCATGGAGTTAGAGGAACTCCCAGATTTGGATGAAAACATGAGTGTTTGGATGACAACAGATACAAATGCAATACCTGGAAGAATTGCATTATCTGCCGAGACCCCGAGGTCTTATATCACTCAAACTCCAACAGGTGAAATCAGAAGGAATCGGAGCCAATTGAGAGTTATGCCAGAATATGATTCGATCATAGAAGGATCGTAAACCTTACAGCAGATACCACAAGAGAGATCTCCCAATGTTATTATGACAAGATCACGTACAGGGACTGCAGTGAAACCTCCTGAGAGGTTGCAGCTCGAAAGGGGAGATGGGGTGTGACTCTTAATTGCTAGATTAATATAGTTATCACTGATGGACATCATAGTTGTGGTAACATTAAATATGTTCATTTTCCTGTATGTATATATATTGTCGTGCAGTGCTGAATGATCATTGTTGTAAGTCTAACTGAAAGTAAGACTACAAAGTAGCTCTCTAGAGAGTATAAAGCTATTACAGACCCCAGGATGTGACCACAAAGAAAATGTTTTGGATTGGGTAAGGATGTTGGTAAAGGGTCATTTCCCTGAAGCACTGGAATAGGGAAATTATGTGGAATAATTTCGATAAAACTTGGCATGAATTTTTCCTATCCCCTGCTGATCAAAGAAGAAATTGATGCCAGCCTAACACGAGGTGAGGATGATAAACTAGATGAGGATGAACAAGACTACTGATTAGCACTAGCATCCTCCAGAAACCTTTCAACAGGAAGACTGGATGAATACCATCTGTCCAATTCTAGCCAATAAAGAACAGTCTTACGAAGACCAGCTCGGAGAGAAAGATTATGACAATGATACCTTCCAGCAAAAGTCTAATGACTTCGACTTCCAAGAATACGTGAGGGAGATCAACCTCAGTGAGAAAGACAAGAAGGAGCTATTGAGAAGAAGGCATCGTTCTACCTAAAAGACAATGACGATGACGTGGAGGTTAGCCCCAAGGTCTGAATCAGAAACTGCGACTCACCTTCAAAATCATCCACCAGCACATTGACAGTGTTCTACAGGACAGGCACGACAACACCAATAAGACAGAGCAGCTCCTCCACGACACCTCCGATGCGGCAGGCATGGGCAAGAGTTTCTGGCTCAACACGGTCCGTCGCTATGCAAAGGAGAGCGAAGTTAACCTGAGGATATGATGTCAATTCTGAGGAACCTTCCGGGATGAATGCTTTCTTGATCGGAGGCAAGACAGTCTCCTTATTCTTCCTGTCAGAAGGTCAGAGATCTCGACCCTGTTGCCAGGATCGCTTGCTGCTCTGCAAGTAAACCTCAAAAATGTTTGGACTGCTCGTCATAGATGACAAGTCCATGATTGGCCAGAAAAATTTCTTCTTCAGCAGCTACCGTCTAATGAAGGCTAACGTGAGCAAGGCAAACGAGCCCTTTGGTGCATCGTTATCCTAGGCATTTGGAAGAAGCTCCATCCTGTAATGGACAGGATAAGAAGGCACAAGGAAACAAGTTCTACCTAAACTTTGACAAAAATAATCATTTTCAACAAGATCATAAGTCTCCTTTTCGGCAGGAGGAAGCAAGTCCAAAGTCCTCATGTTTCCTTTCTCCCAGTCCTTGAGCATGAATTTGCCGTCTCCAAGCCGGCGCAATTCTTCCTGACAACCAGAAGCACTCTCAGAAAGAATTGGGCCGACATGGAGTATGCATGTTCTTGCTTGAGGAGCGGGAAAATTGGAAGGTGAGAACTATGGATCTGCTACTTCACTGCTGAAGAGGAAACCTTCTACAAAGATGTCATCATGGCCTGCGCATGCACTAAGGACACAGTCGACCACAATGTGTTCTAGGTGATGCAGAATAAGTAGCAGGTTGTCCTGATCAAGGCAGAGAATAAACCCAAGTTCGAGGCACCCAAAGAAGGTGCTGATTGACATGACAGTGCATCCTACCCGGCAAGGTCATCCTCTGCAAGGGAACCGTCTTTCGGCTCACGAGCAACCTCTGGATGGTCGCAGGCCTCACCAATGGTTCCATCGGCAAGGTATACTCGATCATCTACGCTGAAAACATCAAGCCACCTCAGTTGCCCGTTGCAATCATCAGGATCTTTGGGGTGTGGCGTGGTCCTGGCTGGGATGGCATCAAAGGCACAGTTTCCATCTGCCCAGTACAGAGAACATGGCACTAAAACATGATTAAATGCTCATGAGTGATGCTACCTGTCATCCAAGGCTATGCACTCAGTATTCACAAGCTCCAGGGTGCCATTGTCGACAAGGTCATCCTGAGCCTTGGTAAAGAAGGTGTTTGCACTTGGCTTGCACTTGGTCAGTGCCACCCAAACCAGAACAAGACCTTCGAGGATCTAATTCTACACCTATTCCCAAACTTTGATGGGTTCGAGCAGATTGTGAGATGCTCCAGCTTGAGAGAGAGACTTGGAGAAGAACAGCTGAAGATCTTGGAAGTTGCAAGAGTTTCAAACATCAATGCCTCCACCTGATCATTAAGTTACACTTCCAGAATGTGTTTCCTTTCTAGTGATAATCTATCCGGTAAATTTAGTCCCAAATATATTAGCATACTTTTGGAACTAGTCACTTTTGGTCACTTCATGTCTTGAAATTTTTGGGGATCTCAAGGATGGACTATCACCAAATGGACTTTTTTTTAGTGGGACCAAGTTTTTGTAGTCTATAAATGGCGTTAAGTTTAGTTAAAGTTCACTCGAGCCATTGGGTTATGCAGCTTTTCTCGCAACTTTGTACATGACTGCTGGTAATTGAACAAACTGTTGGTAATCGAACAAAGCTGCACGCCTATTTTATTAATATTACTGAAGATAAAAAATACAATATATTTATACAATTCGTTTATATATATATTTTTAAAGATTAAGTAAATAAGGAATTTATTAAATTGTGAAAGAGCATAATTAAAATTCTACCAATTAGATCATGTCATTCAGACCCTCTGTGTAGTTAGAAGTCAATGGTTCTGCAGCAAGTATAAAAGAATACAGAGAAACAACTAGAGAAACAGTTCAGTGTGTTAATGTAGTATGTTTTGGAGTTCTGTGATGGATACTTCTAGGAGAGGGCACTGAAGATGTTTGAAGTGAGAAAAAAAAAAGAGGACATCTGAAACCACTTCAACAGCTTCCTCTATATCAACAGTCACTATCTTCTGGGTCAGGTATCTCTTTATAAAATGTATCCTTACCAAGGTTATTAATATTTTAATTGGTCGACACAAAAACGATAATTAGTATTGAAAGAAATGTAAGTGGTCAATTGAGTCAATGAAGCACTTTCTTATCCACACACAAGTCAACATTGAGTAACTATGTTGTGTGAATACAGGATGGTCAGAGGAAACAGTTGTTTGCTGTCAGCTGATGTGGTCACTGTGATTATTTCATCAGTCAACAGTGCAAAAAAAGAAGGAAATTATTGCCACCAAGGCACTTACAAGATTGAAGATGATCTCTTATTATCAGCATCCATAGCAAACCCCCCCCCCCCCCCCCAAGTGCAGACCATCTAAGAGCCAATATTCATGAAGTGAACATTTCCAGTTGAGCTACAGCTACAACACTTGCCCACTTCCCCAGGTTAGTCCTAAGGTAAAGTTGAAATCACCCCTGGACAATCAAGAATGAGCATTTCTACAATATGAACCCATTATAAGATAAATAAAGAAGAAAATGACTAATTTATACATAAGAGGTGAAATAAATTTTTTGATTGATTCCATGAGGCAGGCATTAAATCAAGTCAATGAAGGAACACTATGGAGATTCCATTGATATTACAGAAGGTGAAAGCCTTCAAGAGGGTATAAAGAAGCAAGCGTGTATGCTGTGGACCTACGCTCCAGAGGAAGATGGGAACCGATCAACCAAGGAGCCAAATTGCTTCATTTAGCCAGGAGTCTCACAGACAACGGGCCATCCCAAATGTTCATTTGTAACACTGCTCCAGTTATTGCTAGTTATTGCTAGAATAGAACAGAATCCTGGACCAGCAAAGAAAACCCAGTTATGTTGAGATAAAACCACCACCAAAAGTCATAACAAGAAATCACCAAATAAATTGAAAATAATGCAATATAATTGTAATGGCATTAGCAACTAAGTGGAAGAAATAGAGCATTTCATGCTGTCTAATGACATAAAAAAAGAAGCAATTCAAGAAACAAAGTTCTCTAAACAGAACTAAGATCCAAAATTCATAAAATTTGCAATTGTCAGAAAAGACAGGAAGGCAGGAAGACAGGGGGCCTAGGAGGAGGATTAATTTTCCTGATTGAGCAACAAATTCCATTCCAGCACGCTGACATTCCAGAAGATCCTCAAGATCCAATGGAGATGCAGGCAATTTCCATCCAAGCTAAAGCAGGAATAATTAATATCATAAACATATATATACCACCAGACAGCAGCTGTGCTACGAGATACATGCCATCTATAAAAGATCCTCCAAATTCCAGACTCAATAATTCTCAGAGATTTCAATGCCCATGATGAACTCTAGTTCTCATTAGGGCAACCAACACTACGAGGTGCCAACTTGGCAGATGAAATTGATACCTCAAAGTCTGAAAGAGTACCAACATTGTACCAAAGTCCAACTTTGCCTGACATCTCCATAGCCAGCATTTCACTGATCAACCAACTGGAGTGGAGAACATCTAGGATCTTTTTGGAAGGGGGGAAATACCAATATGAGTTCTCGAAATTAGCCTTAAATGTGGCATTAGCATAAATTATGGATGAGTGTATGATAATATCAGTTTGGTGACTTAAGACTTTTATGCTCACGTAATTTTTCAGCACCGTTTTTCAAGTCTTGGAAGGAGCCTTGATCCACATTTAAAGCACATGATTTCTCTTTGGTATTACTGCCTACTTGTCCTACACAGGATAATATATACCTCCAGGTTATCATCATACATATAACCCACCAATAAGTTCTCTTTCGGGGTCTGTAAGATAATGTATGTTTGTTGTATGAACTTAGTCTGCTTCTGTTCGTTGTTGATGTAGACGTGGATGGCTCACTTGCAGAATCTGATGTGAAGCATACTAACTGAGTAATCTAGCACTGACTATATCAATTCTAGTACACTTGTCTGTGCTGTCACATTCAGTTGAATCCTTGTTAGCCTGCTTCCTGAACAGCATTCTCAGATCCATGATGAATACTATCCACCAGTAATATATCCCATCATACAGAGTTTATCACATTCAAATTCTTAAGCCCAATACAGTTTGATTGCTTACATATATAAATTAATGTAAAGCTCAAAAGTTCACTGGCCGGGCCACAACATTTTACTAATTCTGCTGAACTGACTCATAATTATAGTTCTAGGAAAATTATTGTGACCATGTAACTTGAATGCTTATTATAAATGATAAAATCTGCCTGATGGGCAGATTTTCAGTCAGCCTTTGGCCTCGTAACAATCCTGTTCAGATTGCATAATATAGTAGCTACTATACAAGGTTCTGTGTGGGGATTTCCTAATTGGAAGTAGGCAGTGCATTGTACTGCATACAACACAACCTGCCAAATTGGATTTCCTCCACTATTTTAATGTAGCTGCTCCAATTGTCTGCCTAAAATGGCCACTTTTGGCAGTTTAGTTTATCACACACAGAAAGTCAAATAAATATTAACTAACCACAACATCACACTTTCTGTTCCCCAAGATGAAACTCAATCTATGCACTCTCAGTGTTACCCCAAATAGACTATAAAAATATCATGGTGATTGGAATATCCGTTTGGGAGGAGTAGCATTCTTACGGATAGACAGACAGTTGCAAAATATAGAGAGTGAGATAGCATTAATATATATTAATATAAAAGAACAAATGGAAAAGGAAGAAAAATAGCAGGTGATGAAAATAGGAAAAATAAAGATGGAAAAAGTCAAGTCCAGGATATGAACCGCTGAATTTAAGTTTGGGAAATCTGTGCCTTAATTAATTGGCCACAATTTCTTAGGGTCATCTTTTTTGTATGTGGAAAATTTGAATCTCTATTTTTTTTTCTTCTCACAAAGCATTCTCCAAGACGAAACTCAATCTATGCACTCCCAGTGCTACCTGGAATGGACTGTAAAATTTTTCTGTGATTGGAAAACCCATTTGGGAGGAGTAATACTACTTATGGACAGACAGACAGACAGACACTTGCAAACTATATTTAGTTAGATTTTTTATTACATTCATTATCACAAACACTAGGCACTCCTGTACATTATATAAGCTATTGGACTGTTTACTGCCAATCTGAAGGGATGGGGGGGGGGAAAGATTTCCCCTCTTCCCCCCCCCCCCCCCCCCCCCCCCCTAAATAAAACCCAGCATGCTTAATTAAAAGATATATCTCACTGTGCACTTCGAAATGACAACTAAAGAGATATCAGGCTAGGTATGTTGTTCAAAGTCTATCAGTACAATTCAAGAATTTGATGTCTCTACTGAACAGATTTTAAACTTAAATGTATGCACAATATATTAGTCTTACAACAGTTCCTAAATGAAGCTTTTTCATATCATACTGGTGGCAAATGTATGCATGCATGTGTGTGTATGTACATGCATGAATGTAGACACCTGGCACTCACACGAGTATTCTTCTGCCAGTCGTCCACGTCGATGTGGGTGACGCCCGAGAGCAGCAGAGCCAGTTCACTGGGCGTGAACACCTGCAGACACTTCTGGGGCAGCACCTGCAAATACATAGCACGCAAATACATAGCACACACACACATGCACACACACATGCACAACAGAACTATAGCAGTTACAGTTATCAGTCCACCCTCACACACCACAGAACCACCTCACACTTAAACCTTTATTAGAGCCTATATCCTCAGCAATGAGAACAAGATGGAGCTAAAACTACTGCGCGCACACCACCACCAATACACACACACATACACCATCACCAATACATGCACACACACTATTGCCACCACCAATACACACACACACACACATCACTCCACACAAGCACTCACACATAAACCACCATCACCACCACCACCCCACAACATGGGATAGTAGTGGTGTAGTTGCAAATGGAGCCACACACACCCCTGCACATAAGCATTCACACATCTCCACACACACACTTCCCCCCCCCCCTCCATCCCCCCTCCCCCAACACACCACATGGGATGGCAGTGATGCAGTTGCAAATGGACACACACACACCCTCCACACAAGCATCCACACAAGCATCCACACAAGCATCCACACAAGCATCCACACAAGCATCCACACAAGCATCCACACATACACAACATGGGAAGGTGGTGGTGTAGTTGCAAATGGAGAGGTTGGTTGCTATGGATGTGCTATCCTTGCCTTCCAAAATCCACAGGTGAAGGACTCTACCTCCTTCTGAATGCAGCCCTCCAACTTGAAGTGAGACAGCAGCTTCACATAATCAGACTGAAGCACACACAGTGTAGGTAAGTGAGTAAGTGAATGAGCGGGTGGGTGGGTGAGTGAGCGGGTGGGTGGGTGAGTGAGTGGGTGGGTGGGTGAGTGAGTGGGTGAGTGAATGAGTGGTTGGGTGAGTGAGTGAATGAGTGGATGGGTGAGTGTGTGAGTGTGTGGGTGGGTAAGTGAGTGGGTGGGTGAGTGTGTGCGTGCTTGCGTGCGTGAGTGAGTGAGTGAGTGAGTGAGTGAGTGAGTGAGTGAGTGAGTGAGTGAGTGAGAGAGTGAGTGAGTGAGTGAGTGAGTGAGTGAGTGAGTGAGTGAGTGAGTGAGTATGTGGGTGAGCATAACATGTGGACAGTAATGCAACAACCGAAGCTAAGTGAGACTAGACCACCTTATTCTGCTCAGTGACTTCCATGTCCCCACCTCCCTCACACAAAGGAACATCCACCATCTTTCCTGTCCATGGACACCTGATGGTGTGAGTGAAAGTAAGTTCCAGCCCTAGAAAGGGGAAGTGAGTAAAAGGGAAGAGGAAATTGGGAGGAGAGAGGCAATAGAGAGAGCGAGAGGAAGGGAAGGGAGGTGGGGTGGGGAAGGGGAGGGAGGTGGGGAAGGGGAGGGAGGTGGGGTGGGGAGGGAGGTGGGGAAGGAGAGGGAGGTGGGGTGGGGAAGGAGAGGGAGGTGGGGTGGGGAAGGAGAGGGAGGTGGGGTGGGGAAGGGAGGGAGGTGAGGTGGGGAAGGAGAGGGAGGTGGGGTGGGGAAGGAGAGGGAGGTGGGGTGGGGGCAAGGAAGGAGAGGTGGGAGAGAAGTAAGGACAGAGAAGTTATAACTTAGAACAATCAAGTGCCACTACTTCAACTTAGACAGTCGGCTGGATCATTTCAAGACCTTACCAATCAAATAAAGTGAATATCTTTAGCTTCTTTCATACCCTTTCTAAATAGCAATCATTGCTCTATTTCAACACTGTATAACCTAGGGGCTAGGGTGGTCCAGAGTTCAAGGGAATGTACTGCTGGCTCGCATACTTACAATATGCCCACATGTTTTTAACATGACTGGACATTTTCTAAATGTTGCAGCTGACACATTGAATTGATAAAGACAAACAATAAGAGACTTAGCAAAGAGGAGGTATGCATTAGTGTCCTTGTAACCTAGCAACCTTTCCCTAGATATGAGGTGCAACTGACACATTGATGCCCTCCTCAGTAAACAAATACTCACACACACACACACACACACACACACACACACACACACACACACACACACACACACACACACACACACACACACACACACACACACACAACACATTAGGTGGAGGAAACTGACCGTCGGTGCCTGAGGCATCCTCCAGCAATTCCTTGATAAGGATGTGGTAGAATGACTTGTCAACATCCTCCAGGTCTGCAGGATGCTCCAGAGACTGCCCCAGCAGCTGGAGGGAGGAATGGAACACATAGTGAGTGGAATGGAACACATACTGAGTGGAATGGAACATATATTGAGAGGAATGAGAGAAAAACCCTGAAAGGATTGGAACACAAATTGAAAGTGATCACGACTCCAACATTGCCTGCAAGCTATATATTATGCACTTATTAAGTTGTCCATTGTAGCATGCCACGCAGAATGCAGTCTGATTGAAACATGAACTTTCAGTTGTTCAATGGCGGGTGGCCAATAGTGCTGGAGGTGCAAGGACAAACAAGGTTGTCTTCCATAGAATCACCACAACCAGGCAATTAGTCCACATGCATGGAACTGTATTCATTAAAAAAATTTTAAAAAAGAGCTGGAAACTATTGACCATTGTCCAATGCTATGAATGGCTTCAAGCACCAGACCATTTCCAGAGGTCTTCCCATATTGTTTGGTCCACAATGTGCAGCTCATGCACTAAAGGAACCATACTTTACTTATGGACAGTACACCAAATACATAACAACAAACAATAACAAGTTTATTGCAAATAATGAAGAGTTTATTGAGAGTATAAAGTGGTCATATATTGTTCGCAGGAATCCCTAATATTAGAGGATGGCCACTCTTTTTCATGCCTTGGCCACACCCATCAAGTACACGCCCACTCCCTCCCATGACCACACCCACCAAAGTACACGCCCACTTTTCTCCACCCACACAGGACAGACCTGCTTGAGCAGGGGCAGGGTGAGGTGCAGAGCGGGGGTGTCTCCATGGAAGACAGCATGGGCCACCACCATCCCCACCAGCACCAGCTGCTCCTGGTGCTTGTCCAACAGCTCCTGTTTCAAGTGTTGGTAGTGGTACCTCTGAAGCAGGTAGCTTGGCTGGAGGCTGGTGCATGCGTGCACATGTAGGTGTGCGTGTGGGAGGGAAAGGAGAGCAAGAAAACATCCAATAACAACACATCTAAAGACACACTCAAGAAACATGCTCTTTAACGGCCAACAGGATAAAAAATTTAAAAAACACAAAAAACCGTCGGTGGTTCCACCAACCTGAGGTGGTTATCATCGCACACGCTGAACAACTTTCCATCGCCTCTTGCTAAAGATTTTGCCAGACAAGCAAAAAACTCCTTGCGAGGCCCAGTACAGATTCCTGTAATTATAACAGAACTATTGCCATAAGCAAATAGAGTCAGTACCCTTCTAACCTGCCTCTCCCTTGAAAGTAACTGCAAATGGTCGTTTCCAATACATCACATCGGACTTCCCCCTCAGCTTGATCCAGACGTCATGCAGCAGACTGTCTCTGTTGACATTATGGAGATAGAGGCACTGGCAGTCCGCCCTGGAGAAGGCGTGCTCCCTAATTCACGTCAAGTGGAGGGAACAGAGAATAGTCTAATAAAATATTACCTGGAACTTCTCAAACTGGAGTAAAGGGAATAATTTCCAAGTGTATTTCATTACATACTGTGAAATTAGTAAGGAATATAAGTAAGAGTTAGCTAACAACAGAATTATAGTAACAAATAATAATAAAAGAACTGATAATTGGATAAATACTGATGTGTGAACCTTGGAGGATATTTCACATTCACCATTGTTTCTCTCACCTCAGGACCTCCAGCTTCTTCCTGAACCAGGTCTGCTTGTTCTGGAAGCTCAGCAGAGCCATGCAATGCTTCATAAAGTGGAAACTATCGTCTTCTAAGATGGAGGGATGGTCACGCACAAAGTCATTGAAGATGGAGTAGTAGGTCTCGTCGTGGGCAAGAGACACTAGCAGAGACTGGACCACCTGTGGGGGTCACATGTGTATGTGGGGGGAGGGAAAGGGAAATGTAAAATGTCAGTGTTTACATTAATTTTGGGGACAAGCAGGTTACAAAGATGCATGTTTAAGATGGCTAATTCAATAATGGATGTATGCTTAATCAACAATGACATAACCCGTCTTACTTCATTCCACTCGGCACCTATCCTACTGCAGTGAACTTCAAACACATGATTAAGTACTGTATTACAACATTAATACAGCAGTGAACAAATAACATCGTTCAAGTTTGAAAACTCCACATCAATCTATCTGCATATTTTCAACAGTCAGAACATATCAGACAAACTGTCTTCAATCACAGCAGCACTCTTCAAATAGACAGAGGTGGTCAGATGGTGGCAGCAACAATCAGGAGCTGAAGCTACAGCGATCAGTTGGCGATGTATTAAGAGACGACAGAAAACAGCTGTCAGACTGAGAACTCCCCCATGCTGACAAAGAAGTCAATTAGCAGCTATGGTGCCTCACATTTCCTGAGAGACGGGCTCAAATGTCAGCATTGAAGTGATAGCCTTTGTTATATTGAATTTCTTCTGAGACTACCACAAACGATTCACTGGTCCAGTAGAACTGGAGTAGTTCCACTTGTGAGCAAGCACATCTCTGGCTACATGTGTCCAAACAGCTTGTTGTGCCAGTATCTATACACTATGTGCACTTGGAAGGTTCCTAGCATGACATGCCAAAGTTGATTAGCACACAGCAGGTGACATGGACACCAGCCACATACCACAGTTGCACTTCAGTATTTGATGATCCTTACCTTGCGACTATTCCTCTTGGAGTCCTCCGTATTGCCTGATTGCGGAGTCTGCTTCAGCAAGTCTCCGAGGACAGAGAACTACAATGGAAAAGAAGGAGAAAGAGCTGTGCAATTTCAAAATGACAACTAGAACGCAAGGAATTAAATATATCATGAATAATATTCAAGGCTCAAATTTTAGTTCTTTAAATCAGAAAGCACACTTGGAATAGACAACTTTCACATCTTGGTACTGTTCCAAAGCTTGGAATATACAACTTTAAAATGTTCCTACTGTTTCAACCCTTTACCTGATGAGGCTTGGCTCTGAGCAGTGCCAGCACACAGTCCTCATTGTTCTTGAAGTGGGCGTAGAGAATGGGGGGCCAGCCACGCTCGTCTGTGCAGTCCACCGTGTGGCCATGAGAGATGAGGAGCTGCACACACTCCAGCCAGCCAGACAGGGCTGCCAAGTGCAGGGCACTGGCAACATTCTTGCCCCTGGAGTTGACACTGGCACCTACTTCCAGTAGGAGCTGTGTGCTCTTGTTATCTCCTCTCTCAGCAGCGCACATCAGAGCTGTATAGCCTGGAGTGAAACAGGACAGACATACGTCAGAGAAAAGTTCACTTGGAAAAAAAAAAAGGCACAACAAAACAATAACGACAGCCAACGTAAGACGGACCTTGGCTATTGGTGATATCCAAGAGACCAGGCTCGTTATATAACTCCAAAGCTTTCTTCAGAGCCTCCCCTCCTCCGCCATCGTCTTCCTCTCCACACACCGCCTCATGCAGGGGCAGGGGAGAAGCCGTACCTCTTGGCTTCAAGTCATCCAGCACAAAGGTCTCACTTTCAACATCCTTCTTCACCTCTGTGTGGTAAAGAATCTTCCCTTCACCATCCTCCGTGCTCCTCAGCATCTCCTTCACGTCAAAGAAGTCATCCTCACCATCGCTGACGATCCAGTCCTCATCTTCCCCTCCAGAACACTCTGTGTTATCTGGGGGAAACAGAAGCCTCTCAGCTAGAGAGAAAATTGCTTGGTCACTTGACTCCGGAACGAGGGAGTGAACATCGAAACTTCTGTTGTAGACTTCAACCTCTTTCACCACATCATCAGCCGAATCATTAGATACTTCTACAACATCAACAAAGTGTTAGGAGAGATGCAATATATTTTAGCAGTATCAGTGAACAATGCTTGTCTTCTCTCTGTGCATTCTCACCTGAGTCCTGTTGCGTCTTGAATTTTTTCAAGAGCTTGGCAAATTTTTTCTCCTTTTTTTCCTTCAGTTTTGTAGCTCGAACTGAAGGAGTTCTAGAGGGAGTGGTAGTCTTATTGCAAGTGACAGCACTGCAGTGAGTTGGAATATGCAAGAATGATGATAAAAGCCTCCACCAGCATTTCAATGCTACATTAATGTGCTTCTCCAGCAGAGCTGTGAATATTTAAGCTACTCTTATCAAAATATCATACCAATCAAAATATCATAGCAAGCAAAATATCATAGCAAGCAAGATAGCTTGAAATTTTACAAACAAAATATCATAAGAAACTCAAAGTATTAGACATAACGTAGCAAAACACAATAGAAAACTCTGAACAGAAAGGAATTTTAGTCCGTTGTAATCATTCCCAATAGTTATTTCAAAGTGAAAATATTTTTTTGTAAATAATAAATAGAAATAAAAGGAAAGATAGGTCTATTTTACAAAATTCTCATGGCACACAATTCTGAGTTATGTTCTGCAGCAAAGTACCCCTCCTATCGATGGAAACAACAAAGATATCTTACTAATTGATATTTGTTTTCTCATTCACTATATCCTTCGACGCTTGGGCCTACGGGCTACAAAAAGAGAAAGAGAAGACCTTAGGGAACAGTTTTTCTGGCTTTACTTGAGCGTGTTTGCATAATTGTGGTTTGTAGTACTCATAATGCGGCTTGGTGGTTATTCAAGCATGAAATTGAGTCCACCCCCCCCCCCCCCCAAAAAAGAGGAAATTTCAGGGAAAAACCCAGCCCAACGGGCAGAGTATTAATCTTATCTTCACCAAATCTCGCTTAAACCATCCTTGGGTGACCCCCATCAAACCCTGAAAAATTGAGCCCTATAGGAGATAGCAAACTAACAAACAAGCAGGGGGGGGGGGGGGGGGGGGGGAATTTATATATAAAATATCTTCAACATCCATGGACGATTAGTGTGCGTCTCTAGTCACTGGATCATCTGTGGTTGACAGGGATTGATTTGGACCTCAATCACTACAACTTCAGTACATCTCTGAACATCCGTCCCAACTTAGGATGAGTGCATCAAGGACGAAGATGGCCAGAAAAGAACAAGCACATCCAGGCAGACCCAAGTTTTACTACCCTTCAGGAATTTGCTAAGGATTCTTCTAATGGCAGATTATATGTACTAGAAAAGTACCCATCATATGGATGGAGACAACAGCCTACCCCCCCCCCCCCCAGCACAACACAACTACTGGAGCATGTAATTCCCCGCACCTCCCTCCTGAAGGATATTTTAGCGTAGCACTCATCCTATGGACAGAGACAATAAAGAGCTCTTAATATAATTGTAGATCTCCGAGATGCTTGGGCCCACAGGACTAAAAATAAGTAAAGAAAAGAGCTGGAAGTGTTTTGGACACAGTCTTGCTGTGTTTACACAATTGCAGTTTGTAATTAGTGGGGTGGTCTACTCAGGCATAGAGTTGTAACCACAATGAATGAACTATCTCACCTATTAGCTGGTGCCTGACAGTATCAATTGTACAACAGACAATAAGCTAATACAACCTTAAGGTGAAAAAGTTAACCAAAAGACAGCCATCAAGATTCAATTTCTCATAACTCTCTTACACTGCTTCCATAGATAAGAAGAGTGGGGCTACATAATGGAACCCAATTTCTGAAACTTACTCTATTTCATCATCACTTTCTCTGAACTTCATTCTCCTTGGCTTTTTCTTCAAATGACCTTCCTTCATCCTTACCCCCTCCTCTTCCTCCTCCTCCGAAGTGGACAGCTGGACAGCAGAACTATACAACCTCCTCTTAGCAGTTCGTCTCCTTCCAACCTGTATGTGGTCACTGTCAGGAGAATCCCGCCCTCTCAGACCATAATTGTCAGCACTGGTTGTATTCTCCTCCTCCTCCTCCTCACTGGACAACAACACAGCCTTCTTGGGGGCACTTCTAACACCTCCACTCTCACTTTTATTAAATTCTTCACTGCCGCTGTTATTAAATTCTTCACTGCCACTGTTATTAAATTCTTCACTGCCACTGTTATTAAATTCTTCACTCCCGCTCCTGTACCTTGCTTTACCCCTTGGACTGGGAGGAGCATCGTCCTCTGACCCTGTGTCGGCTATGAAGTCTCTTTCATAGACATCCAAGCCGTAATCACGGTTATAAGTGCTGTAACTATGGATAAGATATGATTAAAAAATATATAAATGATAAACAGCAAGCTAATTAATACATACACATATATTCACATAATTTCACTCATTACTGAATAAGAAATATTATACGCTCATAGAAGAAAATGTATAATTCTATATGAAAAAACAAAACAAAACTAAATGTTTTCTGAACATGGCCTTGGTAAATCTGAAACTTGTGCATGCAAAAGTGATTTTGTTAGGGACTGACAATATGACCAATTGAATGCAGACAACAGCTTCTTACTGCAGTCTAAACAAATTTGTTGCGTGTGTGTGTGTGTGTGTGTGTGTGTGTGTGTGTGTGTGTGTGTGTGTGAAGTAACTTGGGGTGAGTACAGTATTACTCTATAATAGGGTGTGAGTGGCATACACAATTGTTTGGGGTGTGTGAAATGCACTGATTCAGGTGGACTGTTAGGGGATGAAGTAATTAATTTTGTGAGCAATATTTATATTAACTTTGACAAACAAAAATTTGTCTGTTTATCCTCCAATAGTAGGGCAGATTGTTGGAGAGTTCTGGTCAAACTCAACATAGCACAAATGGTATCTATTCACATTTCCGCAATACTTAGTGATTGTGTCATCACCAACTCAGGAAATAGTAATCCATCCCTTTCAACAGCAAAAAAAAACATGCAGACAGACGGGCAATGGTAGGAAACAACACAAACCCCCCCCCTCCTCCTCCATTGAATCTTAGTGCTTCAAGCACTAGCTATGAAAACTAACTTGAACTATAAAATAAAGAAGAAAAAAGCAGTGTACAAATATTATAGTTTACGTCATTGACCTGATGAAGTTTTGTTGTCATCCAGATGTCTGCTTGATAGAGGCAATGAACAATAACTCAAACCCAAAATACTTCTTCAATTACGTAATACAGGAGGTTATTTCGCTTGAAGTAGCAAATAGAGCTTATATATATATATATATGCACTTTCTGATACTTGGTTTGCAGCTCCAGCAGACAACACAATCCAAACAAATGCCCAGTAGCCAGCATAACAGGAGTCCATGAAGTACTAGCATTAGGTAAGATTGAGATAGAATCAAAATATTAAGAAAAAGAAATATTTTGCATTCCTTCTACAAGAAAGCTTCATTATTATTCTGCTCCTAATTTGAAAATAGCAACAGTAATTTAATATTTGTGCATATTTTACTTCACAGTCAGGAGTAGGCTAACAAACTTGGAGGGATCATCAGCATGCATACTGCACAAAACTCACACTCTCATGAAGTTGTTAGGTCGCTGAGGAGCTACCTTTCTGTCTGGTGTTACAATGAGGACAGAAGTGTCACCACCGTCCTCTTCACTGTGCCTACCGTGATTATCACCGCTGCTATCCGCTAGCACAACCTTTCTTTTCCTCAGTATCCCGCTGTACCTCCGTTTTCTCCGCAATTCTACCTCAACTTTGCGTTTCTCTTCCCGGTTCTTCAGCCGACTAGACCTCCTCGTCGACATTTTCGAAGCATGCAGTCACTTTTCTTCTCTACTGGTCCACCCCCTCAGAATAGGCCAATTAATGATTCTTGAGATTCCTTGTGTTTGTTATTTTTTTGTTGTAGAGTTTTTGTTTGTTTGTTTGTTTGTTTGTTTGTTCCGTGATCAAGGTGGGGCGTGCAATTTTAGAATCCTGATAAATTGACACTTCATGTACAATTTAATAAACCGTCAATTCAGAAGAAATCCATCCACCTTTTGCTGTGGTGTTCTTATAGTTTTTGTTCTTGTTTTTCTAACGTGTGCGTAGCCATACAGATATACTTCCTGAAACTGCAAAGATGATTTATTTTTAACCTCTTTAGATATTTTTTGTTGTTCTTTTGTGGATAATGATTATTAAACTTCTACTATAAAGGTCCAAGTGCAGCGCGTCAATGCTTAAACATCCTTTTTAAATCACGCGACAGCAAATTATTGCGTGTTTTTTTTAGCAGCACGTTTTGTGAATGAAATAATGCGCAGCTGTTTTAGATATTGCGTATTCATTGTTTTCACCAACATTTTCAAAAAAAACTGCTCTTCGACTATGCTGCTATGGAGAATGTCATCATCGGGCTGGGCTGTTTACAAGCCACCTCAGCTCCTCCTAGGCGTTACCTGCAGGCACTACGGTTATATACACGTTGAAAAAAAGAAACCTCCACACATATTAGGACCTGGTTATGTGTGGAGGAAATGCCACCTGGTAAGACCAACCACAGAAATCACTTTTCCTCTCACCAAATTTAGGTGGCTTACAAAATCAGTGTTGGTGAATGGTCTCCCAGATGCTATCAACTCTCTCCACCCTCCAGAAGATGATGTCATTAATGATTTTGAAGAGAGAGCATGTGATTACCTGGCATATCATGTGCGGAAGCCCCACAATAGAAGGGGTCCATATAATCAGGAAACAGTTGAAGGATTAATCCAAAGTTGTCTCTCCAGTGTATGGCCATTGGCCGATGACTACAGACATCTCCGAAGTTCACACATGACCGTCAAACCTAATATTGAGTGCTACTGGAGACGGTTCGGACAGAATTACATCTCCCAGACGCAGCCTATGTATGTCATGCACACAAACATGGCTTTGGGATTATTTTGCAAATCTGATTTTGTTGGAGATGGTTTGGTGGATGCAAAGTACCTTCCGCCCCACCTTGGTCTTTTTAGGCGCAGCTTTGACCAGATCTTGCCATTTGGAGGAAGTCGCAACTTCAGTGCACTCTCAATGGCACATACAGTGTTCATAATCAACCAGAAAGATCAAGAGTCTGAAAATCTCCTCACTCATGGACTGATGCAACTGTTTTCGCAATCTGCTGCTGAGGCCGTTCAGAATGGGTTCAAAATTGACCAGGACCTTCCTTTGCCTCTGGTATCACAAGGTATCGTCACAGATGGACAAAAGTTCACCTTTGTCTGCTTCCAGCTCAACACCCTGGATTTCAGAGAAGAATCAGAAGCCGGCAAGTGTAACGTCTTCTGGGGTGGCCCCACTCTCAAACTTTATGACAACCTCAATGTCGGGCATGGGTTGGAGAATTTAAACAGAAGCTGCGTGGAGATGATCTTCAAATTTTTACTCCATGAACCCCTGAGGAGACGCCTGAGGCAGTTTGGTGGGCGCAGTAGGGCCATGCCATTGCACAAGATGGCAACAGATGGACAGCAGCTGAGTCCAGTGACCAGGGAGGAATGGAAGGATATGCATTCTAGTCTGAATCGGCTCGCTATTGTAAACTAAGATCACATGACTTATTATGAAGCATAACTCTCATGTCTTCAGTAAGTCTGGTGAACTCACCACAATGATGTGTTACCATTTGTATTGGTATGCTTGTTGCTGGATTTCTATTTTCATTGGAAAATGTAAGTATGTATGGGCACTGCCTGTAGCCCAAATTGAGCTCCAAGCCTTTCATCTTGTAGTTAATAATACTAGCAGTGTATACCCGACATTGCCCAGACCAATGTCAACATGAAACATTATAAAAGGCACTCAAAACACCATTTGAAGATCTTTTTGGCTTCACTCAAATGACAGCAGCTGATTTGTAGACATGTAAGAGCATTGATTTTTTTTTAGAATGACCTGAATGTTTTGAAGGCATGGTGTAATGCTGGAAGTAGATCGACAATAGTCAGAAATTACATGGTGTGGTTTGTAACAGCTTTGTGGTTACACATGCATAAGTGAAGTCACTTATGCATGTTTAAATCCGTTGTGTGTTGTTGTTTTTAATTTTTGCATCCTAAGCCCTCCAAAGTCGATTCCTGGGGATTCTAACTTAGCCTAGGTTGCTTCCTGGGTCAAGTTATTTCCTGGGTCAAGTTATGTATGCATGTCAAGTTTCAGATCTTTAGGAACAAGGGTTTGGTAGGCCATAAGCCACGTAGGTACATAGATACAACCATGAATTTGAGAGAGAGAGTTTTGAAAGAAGGAAGGGAAAGAGTGAAAATGAAGAAGGAAAGGAAAAAAAGGTGGGGTTGGGGGGGGGGAAGAAGAGGGGGAAAAATGGTCCTGGATTTGAACCCAGGAGTTCCTTTTTTTATAGACATGTGCTCTTGCTTTTGTAGGCTTTTTTTTTATGGTAAATTTGAATACTTTTTCCCCCACCAGGGGTGCTGCCACTTTTGGAATTCTTTTTGGTGATTAACTCAGCCAGGCACCCATGGATCACAACTTAGGAAACCTCTTGTATATAAATTTCTGAAGCTTGCAAATGGCTATTTTTCATGTCTAAATCTTTGCATTGCCCTGTCATAATCAATGACAATACTCACTTCAAATTGCAGAATCCTCTACAACTGACCTCAACTGACCTTCACCAAAAACTACACTGATCCTAACCTCTCTCTGAGAACTTATCTATTTATTCAGTTACTAGTAAGTATACCCAGCCTTGCTGGGATTTAATGGCATGTCCTCACAAAGAGGTGTGGCCACATGTGACCCAGCTCTTGTCCAAGGGTTTGAAGAAATACCATTTTTTGGGGATATTTTGAAGAGGAATAAGTGTGGCCAGGTGGAATCCAACCCTGTTGCACCCAGATTTACTTTGTGTGTGCATGCCAAGTTGTAGGTATTGAATCCAAGGGTTTGTCCCTAATACTTCTCCCCCCCCCCCCCCCCCCCCCCCCCCCTTTTTTTTTCATCCTGATACACCCACAGAGTAGAGGGTGGCCAGGTGGATCTCCAAAAAAAAAAAAAAAAAAAAAAATTTGGCTAAACCCATCTTCTGAGTAGAACAGGACAGGGTGTGCTTACCCTGAAAAGCATTACTCTGAAAAGCAGGTTCATTTGGAATGGTGTTTTGATGGGAAAGTGGATACACACAAACAATATTTATGCATGTAAGAACTATTTTATGTCTGATACTCACAGAGGAAGAGGTGTGGCCAAGTAGGACCCAGCCAATGTTTTTCCCAGAGTCAGTGTGCTCAAGGCAAGTTATAGGTCTCTAGGTCCCAAGTGCTTTCGTGAAAGTACTACTTTTGATACTTTTTTTTTATCCTGAATGCCCACAGGAACAGGTGTGGCCAGGCAGCCCAAATATTAATATTTGAGGCCAAACTCATCTTGGTGTAGGTTGTGTCTCTAAAAGGAGGAAAAAAAGCCAAATCCAGGGTTCTACATGGAATTTGGCTGGGGAAACCTGTAATTTAACCATGGGGGGGGGGGGGGGGGGGGGGGGTAGTCTGGCGTAGCTTGACTTTTACCAAATCACACACTACACTGGGAAAGGGTCTGGGGACATGGCTATACCAAGTTGTTCTGCCCCCTCATATGAGGTGGCAGTCAATTACGTGTACAGATTAACCACAAATTCCAGTCTAGACTATATTGCTAATAGTCACTTCCACATTCAAGCAGTACAATTTTTATATTGCCATGTCCCCACACCCTTTCCATGAGTAAAGGGTCTGGCCACAACAGACTGGGAAGGGGGGGGGATAAAAATGGAATAATCTGTCTGGTCACTGTTGCGTGGAAGTGTGTTACATGCAAAAAAAAAAAAAAAAGAAAAAAAAAGAAAAAGAAAGTAGTTACAGATATTAAATTCAAGTTTGTGAACTATGCAAATTACAAGCACTGAAATGACTAGACTGTTTATCAGCAAAGTGTTAGGTAAAGGGTCTGGGTAAGCGAAACTCACATTTAGGTTTGGTCAAAACCATGCTAAGTTTCAGAGAAATTTGTTTATAGGTTTGGCCAGGAAGAGACAGACATCTCCTTTTATTAATTAGATAGCATATATGTATTTCCATGATGGAACTCTGTCACAAAGAAAAAATTACTGCAAAAGATGTACAAGTGGCAAGCTAATTATATTGCAGGTTCATTCTCGCCAAGCTATCCAATGTCCAGCCTCTTTATAGCCTGATAACATCATTTTTTTAAAGTGGTTAGGAAAATGGAGAAAGTTGTTGTTTGTTGTTTTTGTTTTTTGAGTATGTGTTTTCATGATTTAGTAACAAGATTAAAAAATAAGTCACTTACTTATTCTCTCCTCTTTTCAACCACACACTTTTCCCCCCTTGGATTTATGGAGAACTTGTTTGAAATAAATGAATAAACGTATTTCTTCTTTTTTTTAATGTATTAATTTTTTTAAATATTTATTATATTCATTAATAAAACATAACTGATGTTGGACTACTGGTAGTCAGGTAGCAGGTATTGTTATATCATTTTATTGTTCAATCACGGATACACAGTATGGTGTACTAAATGTCAACAAATTCAGCAACAAATTCAGCAACAAATATCAGCAACAAATAGCAGCACAAAAAAAAACAACCGAAGTTATCTCCCGCCCTAAACCACGTGTACCATTAGAAAGAAAGTTGTTTTTGATTCTTTCCTTTTTTTTACCTTCGTTTAAAATTTTTTTTTATTACAGTAATACACGTTGTTGGAAGAGAATAGAAGAATGAGAAACCTGAAGGTAACTGGTTGCATGGTCCACTCACCTTCCAAACTGCTGGAGAGAGCTCGGTGCTTCTGCCTGGACTATGATACAGGTGCTGTGTGGGTGGCCACACAGACTGACTTATGCAGTGTCCTTAACATGGTTAGACCATCCCCCAATGCTACTTTTTTGTTTATCACAATTTTTCCCTTCTTAATTACCACAACAGGAGACTCATGCAGAAGCCTCCTTGTGTGATCACATGACCTCAGATGAGCAAGTGGTGGGATTGGAGTACCTGATGGATTTGGAATCTCTCTGCCTGGCTTTATCTGGTGGCAATATTCTGACCTTCCACATTGCCACAAGTGAACTTGAGACTGTGGGAGAAGTGGAAGACATGGGTGTGGTGTGCATGGGGTGGAGTCCAGAACAGGATTTGGTTATCATGGTGACTGGAGGTGATAAGTTGATTCTGATGACAAAAGACTTTGACCCTTTAGAAGAGACATTTCTCCACCAAGAGGAGTTTGGAGCAGGTAAGCTGAAGAGAAGGGGTGTATTAAGGTAGTGACCAATACACAGTGTTTGGTAGAGCTTCAAAGTAGGGAGAGTTGGATTAGCCAAATTATCTTTGCGTACTTATACACTTGGATGTAATTTATGGTAGAAACAGCTCTATTTGGTATGAAGTAGTTGGAGCTATATTGTGGCATGTGGATGGGGTGTTCCTTTGTTCTGGGCCATGATTTTAAAAAAAGAAAAAAAGAAGAATTAATTAAATGTTCCAATTTTGGTCATGCACTGACAAATTGATACTCCCAGTTTATTTTTAAACAAGCCCATGAGTTCCCTCAGTCATTTGATCTCTGATGATGATTTTCTCACACCATCAGCACCCACAGTCTCTCACAACGTTAATAATGTGTAAAAGAAGAAATTTAATTAGTTCATGCTGCACACCAGAAGAGTTCCAACGCCAAACTTGTTTTTCCAACGCCAAACTTGTTTTTCCAACGCCAAACTTGTTTTTCCAGTGCATAGGTTCAGGTAGAGCATGTAAAATATTCTTGAGCATTGGGCTATTTATAATAATAAAAAAATTAAAAAAATTAAAAAAAATTTGAATAATCGAATTACAGAAATATTCTAATTGGTGAATATATGTACCAAGTGTTATATATGTTTAAAAAAACGTAGTACAACTGCACCCCAAAAAATGTATGTGCTTAACATTGTTTTATTGTTTTTTTTTTGTTTTTCTTTTTTTTGTTTTTTAAAGCACCCTATATGTTTTACACTGTGGCCTCCAATGTGTTTACAAATAAAATGTGTGAGCGTCTTAATGTGGAAGGAATCAATTTCTTGCTCAGAAGTGATGCTTGTGTTGATGTGTTCTCTTGGTGCAGCCAAACCAGTGACCGTGGGCTGGGGCAAGAAGGAGACCCAATTCCGTGGCTCCGAGGGCAAACCTAAACAAGGAGGAAATCTTCAAAAAAAGGCAAACTATTTAATATAGAAGAGAGGAGGGTCGTGAAGGATTTTATTTCATTTTGTACCAACCTCCAATAGCTGACCAACCCTGTGGTTGTAAGTGTGATAATTGGTATTTACATGTTGACTACCTTCATGTGGTGTGGCTCGTAAGTACCTTCAATATTATTTTGATGGAGAGGGGAACTAAAGCTAATGAAGATTAAGAAGGAGAGAAGAGAAAAGAAGAAGAGAAATCCATTCATCTGGGCTAGAGTTCAGCGGAGTTCTCTGGAATGCAGGGAAACACCTTTTTCAGGTCGCGTAGCAAAGTACCTGCAACCAGGGGTGCTCCAGCTGAACATTGAAGGCACCACTGCCAGCAAGATCGGCATGGTTGAGCACCTGGCCCATAAGACCAAGGCCCTTGTCATCATCCTCCAGGAGATCCATTGCACTTGTGTTGATAAGCTAATAATTCCACACTTTTGCACTAGCTGGATTAATCCCAAGTGGGAAGCACAATCTAGACACATTTGTCCATGAGAGCCTGTCCTGGACACTAGCTGGTCAGTCTCTCAAAGATTCTGAGATTGAATGGTTGTCTGTGGATGTTGCTGGACTAAAGATCATCAACGTCTACAAACCTCCATCCTCGCGCCTTTTAATAAAGTCCCTTCTGGTGTTCCCATCCCCATGTGTATATGCTGGTGATTTTAATTTTTAATTGCCAACATGTGCAGTCGGGATACAGAGCCAATACATCCAACGGAGAGTGTTTGGTTGAGTGGGCAGCAATTAATAACTTAATGCTGCTCCACAATCCAAAGGGTGCAGCCAGTTTCACCTCCGGGTGCTGGAACACCAGAACCAATCCGGACCTGGCCTTTGCAGGTGCCGGACCAGGCGACAGGCTCCCTGACAGATGTGTGCTTGATAAGTTCCCTCAGTCTCAACATCGACCCTTGCTCATCACTGCTGCAAAACTCGTGGCCCCAGTACCGAGTGAACTGGTGAAATCACTACAGCCTCCTCACCAATGAAGCCACGCAGAGCTTAACATCTTCTAGTACCACCAATGTTGAGGAGGCTTATCAGGACTTCTGCAATGCCATAATCAAAGCAGCCAAAAGATCCATTCAACGCGGTTGCACAACTACATACCGTGTTGGGATAAGGAGTGTGAGAGTCTTTATCACGTCTTCCTGGATGCCCCCAGCACTGCTGTCCCATCTTGATCAGCAAAGGTGTGAATGGTGGAATGAAGTTGACTTCCTCACACTCCAGCCACTTAGCATGGAGTAACCTCAATAGGCTGACAGATAGGTCGAGACACACCTCTCGCAAATATCCCATTTCAGCAAATTCCATCGCATCACAAGTTGTGAGAAACGGGATCTTCCCTGTGAGAGACCACGAGTCTGCTCAACTCGTGGCCTCGGAGGTGTCTGACCTCTGGAGGGTCTTAACACCAGACAGTCAGAGTCTCTCTGGTGATTTCACCTTTAAAAGAGCTCATATCTGCCCTCCAATACTTGAATCCTGGGAAAGCCGCTGGCCCAGATTCCATCTGCCCAGAGTTAATACTCCATGCTGGTTCTGAAATGAAGTCCTGGTTGTGTGAATTCCTATCTTCCTGCTTGTGCAACCTCAAGATCCCCAAGATCTGGAGAAGAGTGCTAGTTTTTGCAATCCTTAAGCCAAATAAGCCCCCATAGGATCCAAAGAGTTATCGACCCATCTCTTTGCTGTGTGTCCCCTTCAAGATCCTCAAGCTTCTTATCTACGCCTGTGTCGAGTCCACCATCGACCCGTTTCTCCCTAGGGAGCAAGCTAGTTTCCGACATGGGAGATTGACTGTAGATCAATTCATTTTGTTGACTCAGGACATCGAGGAGAGCTTTTTGACAAAGAAGAAGGCTGGTGCTGTATTTGCTGATCTCACAGCAGCCTATGATACTGTATGGCACTGCAGCCTCACCTGCAAGCTTCTGCGTCTGCTGCCAGACAGACACATGGTCAAAATGATCATGGAGCTTGTCACAAACCACAGCTTCACCCTTACCACTGGGAGCGGAACACGCAGCAGGTTACGATGCCTCAAAAACGGTGTTCCACAGGGATTGGTCTTGGCCCCCTCCTATATAACATCTACACTTACAACCTGCTGACATCAGTCTTACAGAAATATGCTTATGCAGATGATCTTGCTTTTATGCATTCTGCTAGAAACTGGCAAGTCGTCGAAGGGGTTCTTAGCCAAGACCTTGTGACACTAGCAGCATACTTTCAGACCTGGTAGCTGAAGCTCAGTTGGTCAAAAACGGTGTCGGCTGCCTTTCATCTGAACAACAGGGAGATAGATCGTAAGCTCAATGTTTCACTTGATGGAAAATGCCTGCCCTTCACCCAGATACCAACATACCTGGGTGTGAAACTGGACAGGTCACTTACATACCACCGACACCTAGATTCACTGTGTGGAAAACTAACTTCATGCTTAGCCCTTATGAGGCGGCTTGCCAGATTGGGATGGGGAGCCAATGGAGCTGTTCTTCGAACGGCTGCCTTGGCCCTTGTGTACTCAACAGCAGAGTACTGTGCACCCCTCTGGTGTCGCAGTGTACACACCCGTGTCATCGACATGACAATTAATGACACACTCCGTGTAGTAACTGGATGCCTGCGTCCCACACCATTGGACAACCTTCCCATCCTTGCAGGCATCCAACCTGCTGAGCTTCGCCGAAGGCAGGCCATGCTATCTCTCAGTTGCCGGGCTCTTGTACCAGGCCATCTGCTCTACAACAAGCTAGTAGATCCTGCCAAGCTGCCTCGGCGACTGAGGTCACGGCACCCATTTGTGCCAGCTGCAAAACAGTTCCTCAGGACCATCAAGGAGAAAAATGTCAATGTGGCATGGTGGGCAGATCATGCTTGGAGTGTAGAATGGCGTAATAATGCCTCCAGACTGCGCTCCTTTATCCCTGACGCCAGACCTTGCCCACTGGGATTGGCTCTGCCAAGACCAGCGTGGATGAGGCTAAACCACCTTCGAACCGGTGTTAGGCGCTTCCGTTCGTCCATGCATAAATGGGGAATGGCCCCTTCAGCGATCTGTGAGTGTGGCGTGGAGGATCAAACTGCAGACCATATTATATAAAAATGTCAATATTCACCACCAAATGGTGTCCATGGTCTGCAGATCCTGGATGATGACACCATCAAAAGGCTCTTGACCTCATGTCCCAATATCTAGCCTGGATGGTTTTGGACTCAAGGAGGACAACTTCAAACTTTGACTAACTTTTAACTTGCTAATTAACTTCATAAACGATTAATAATACTATCAAGCTAATGAGGATGCACAATTTCTATAATTCCATATCACTCTGACTGTACTTCTCAGGTGGTGCAGCCCGCCTTGCTGTGGGATGACAGGCGCACTAGGCTGAGTTGGCGTGGGGATGGAGAGTACTTTGCGTGCAGTGTAGTCAGCCCTTCTCTGGGGAATCGTGTGATCAGGATATGGAGTCGTGAGTGTGTGCTCCACTCAACTTGTGACCTCATTGATGGCCTGCAGCAGTCATTGGCATGGAAGTGAGTGTGCATGACTACATAATAGCAAGTCCTTTCCTATTTCTTTCCTTATCTTTTTTTTCTTTCTGTCGATCTCTCCTCGTCTTCTCAATTTCCTGTTTGATATCTTTCCCTGTTTCTCTCCAATACCACTGTCCGTTCAGTAAGGATCACCTACCCCTTAACTCATTCACAAATAGAAACACATCCATGATCTGCTTTAAATATGTGTATGTATATATATATATATATATATTTATTTATTTATTTATTTATTTTTTTTTTTTAATTTTAGGCCAAGCGGCAACTTACTGGCAGCTCTCCAGCAGAAACCACACCGAAATGATGTCGTCTTTTTTGAATTGAATGGGCTGCAGCATGGGGAGTTCCTCTTCCAGACCGCACCCACTGACTTGCAGGTGAAGGAGTTGCTGTGGAGCTGTGACTCGAGTGTGTTGTGTGCCTGGTGTGTGAGGAGGGGGGATGGGGAGGAGCTGGTGCAGCTGTGGACCGTCGGCAACTACCACTGGTACTTGAAGCAGGAGATACACTTCCAAGAGTTGAATGATGCCAGAGGTGATGGAGGGCATGCCTCTCTTGTGGGGTTGCTGTGGGACCCAGTGACGCCACTACGGTTACATCTGCTCACATCTGGTTGGTCAACTTCACCTTCATGCTCTTCTTCCCACATATTTTCCTGTTCTAACTTTTCCTCCTCTGTTTTTCTTCCCTTTCTTATTATATGCACTGATTATTACTTCTTACCTTATCCAGCCTCATCTCCTCCATTCCTCATTCTTCCCCTCTCTCCTACGCCCTCCTCTCATAACTCTTCTTCTTTACTACTCCTGCCCCTCCCTCCCTTCACCTCATTCTCTATCCTCCTCCTCCCTTCCTCACGTCCTCCCTTCCTCACCTCCTCCCTTCCTCACCTCCTCCCTTCCTCACCTCCTCCCTTCCTCACCTCCTCCCTTCCTCATCTCCCTCCCTCCCTTCTCACCCCCCTCCCTTCTAGGTGGACAGTATCTCTGCTACACGTGGCAGTGGACTGTCTCCGAGAGCAAGTGCCACACAGCTGCCAATGTCTCTGCACTCGCAGTTATAGATGGATGCCAAATACTCTACACTCCATTCCGCTTTGCTATCATCCCTCCTCCCATGTCTTCCTCCAAACTCAGCCTTCCTTTCCCTGCCAATGAAATTGCTTTTTCTCCTCCTCCTTTTTGTAATGACTTCCTTGTCGTCATGGCTGACTTCCAAGTGGCTGTCTTCTCTCCAGGACTCACAGCTACGGCGGTGACCCCTGGTCCAGTGCCTGAACACCCAGCCCCACAGCTGATGGGAGTCACCAGGTCTGGCAAATACTAAATAAGTGGTTTAGTGATCTTGTTCATTCCTATTGTGCATGTATTAATACATTTCATAGTTTTGCATAAGTTGTGTTGATATCAGTGTATCATACAGGATATTTTGGTGGTGGTGGGGGGGGGGGGGGGAAGAGGAAGATACTTTGTCATAACCACACCCATATTTAAACATGCCCTTTGTTATAATTAGTCTTTGCTCAATGCTACTGCAAAAATGATTTTTTAAACTTGTGAAGTTTTGTGGTTTTCACTAAGTTGCTAACATGCTACACTCAGCACCATCAAGCGTTTCAATATTTTTCTGGTTTATCCAGTTACAACTGCAACAGTAGAGAGGTCCTTCAGTCAAATGAAGTTGATTGAAACTTGCCTGAGAAATAGGACCAGTGACATTAACCTGGCCTAAACTAATGATAATAGAAGTTGCAGGACCTGAACTTGAATCGGTGGACTTCCAGCCATACTAGACATTTTTAAAGGAACAAAATCAGCGAACTATAACTCATTACTCATTCATAAAACCATACATTGTCGATGTTTTCTTGAAAATTCTGGGGGGGGGGGAATCCCAGGGTGACACTGTATGACACCATGGATATTATAGTGAGTTGTGGGACCATTATGATGGGTGGAGTCAGTAAATTATATGCTGGTCCCATCCCTGGTGTTCAGTGATACTGTGATTATTAGCATGTTTTTTTGAACAAAAACTTCTTTTTTTTTAAATATTTTAAATATTTTTCAAAGTCATTATAAACAAAGATACTTGAGGAATCCTACCACTTTTTAACCACTTGAGCTTTCCCCTCCATCTCTCATACATGTGAAATGCAGAATAGATGGTGTGGGGAATGCCTTCCATGCCTTGAGGCAGTTTGTGTGGTGGCGGGAGAACTCTCTGTTGGCTGTGGCTATGGATGGAGGCACGAGGGAGTGCAGGAGTGACCATGCCAGAGTGTGTGAGGAGGGCAGAGAGAGCATTTTGCAATTTTCTCTGCTGGTTGACAGAGAAAGCAAGTGCATAGAGGTCAAGAAATGGTTAGTTTTGTGTTATCTTTAAAATATATATACAGTTTTTAAAATTCATTCTTTCTACCATTCTTTGATTCTGGGTTGGGGATTTGAAGCATATTGTTACCATTGTTTTATTCACCACCATGGCAACCGCCACCACATCGTTATCACTTAGTTGTGTGTTAAATACTGCACTTGTTTGTCTCCATCTTTCATCACCTGTAGCTGCTCAGTGCCTGTGCCCGGGCGTGTCCAGTGTCTCTATGGCAGCCCTGACACTGACATTGCAGTGATCCAGCTAACTTCAGGCCAAATCCTGAGATTGGAGGGCATGGTAGAGCCACACCCACCCTCCCTAATACCTTGGCTACTGGACTCTGGTCAGCCTCTTAGATTTGAGCAGCTTTGTGAGAAAATTGAACTCGTTTTCTTCAATGGAAAGGTAATGTGTATTGTTCTTCTCATCCTTCCCATAGAGTTGTGACCATACTGCTTTCTTGCTTATAAAACAACTACTACTACTATTAGGAGAGAGTGGTGGGTCTCTGTGAGAGCAGGAGCAAACTGTACGTGGACGACCTTAAGATGGCCTCAGGGTGTACGTCTTTTGCGGTGCACGACGAGCACCTCCTCTTCATCACCAACACTCACTTCTGCCACTTCTTCTCTCTGCACTCTGACCCCAAAGGTGAGTGTATTTACCCTGCAATTATATCCTCTTCAGGCAATTGACGTGAAACTTGATTAAGTCACACCACATCATGTCACATAATGAGTGTGTTGTCACAATGTGTTGCCACCGGGGAGTCTCTGACCTGAGGGCTAGCAATGGTACCAATGTTCCTCCACCAGTGACTTGACCACTGCAGTGCGTGCAGTCTGTCTTGTGTATGTCACTTACTCATGTCTGGGGCTTGTTGGAGAAGCTCAAAGGTCCTCCACCTCTAGAAAAGCACTGAACTGATTAGCTCATTGGTCTTTTAAATAGAGCAGCTAATGTTCGAGTACACAGTAACCATAACAACAGAAAAATGACTAAACGTTTCAGAGCAACAGATGCTTTGGATAACTTTCAGTAAGTTCAAGGGTAACTGAACTGGAAGGAAAAAAGAATTTTTTTTTTCTATTTTCTTATCTTGTCCTTAATGTATAACCTGGTATAAACATTTTTTGGGAAATTTTTGATCCAATGTTCATAAAGAAAACTCAGCTTCAAAAATTTACTTCCTGTGAGGGTATAATTCTTTATTGACATCACAAGGAGGATGTCTGCAGCAGAACTCAATGTATGTAATGCGATACTCAACAAACTTCAACAATTCCTGGAGTTAGAAGGCCAAATTCTGCCGGAAAGTCCAGGAGTGGTTTTGGTAGTTTCTGCTTCCTGCCAGTAGGCAAGAGACAATAGTCCAGCTACATTCTGTGTGGTCTGAAGAATGCCTGTACTTTCCTTATGAACTATACAGCTAAATCCTGATTCCTTCTTCGCAGAGCTTCAGGAGTAACATAGGAAGAAAAAAAATCACCTCAGGCGAAGTTGCATGATATCTGAAATATTGGAAATGAGTAAATATTGAGACTTGTGGTTGCATTGTGTGTACTTTAAATGACTCCATCAACCTTCCTTTACTTCAAATTCTTTTTCTTTCAACAAGTTCTTGTCTTCTCTATCAAACTCCCAGCATATATCACTAATGAATACTTGTGTTTTATGAAACATTTTCTATATGAATGTTTAGAGTACTGATACGAGATGCAGAGAAATGAATTCAAATAGTGCAATATTATCTAATTTAGCAGAAGGACGTTGTATTTGTGTAGTTCTTATTCATTAGAAACATTCTCCCTTGATGTGTCACGTCTTGGTTGTTCCCCTCCAGTGTTGGATCCCCAGTATCTCCTCGAGGCCGACAAGTTGTGTTCAACAGACACAAACATCCGTCGTGTGGAGAGAGGCTCTCGCATAGTCACTGTCATCCCCAGCGACACCAGACTCTTACTTCAGATGCCCAGAGGGAACCTGGAGATGGTGTGCCCTCGAGCACTCACCCTGGCAGACATACGCAAGAGTCTAGACAGACTGGAGTTTGGCCAGGCATTCCGGAGCATCAGGAAGAACAGGATCAACTTCAACTTAATCTATGATCACAACCCCAAGGTTGGCTGGCTGCTCTTGAACTTTCATTCACCTCTTGTCTGTTTGTCTATTGTTGTTTTTAATAAGTTAGTGTATATCTAGATTAGTAGAAATGATTTAAGGAAAAAATGCCTATTCTTTATCCTCCATTTTCTTCTCCTCTTTTTCCACTTTTGCCTTTTCCTCTTCTTTTTCTCCCTCTCCCTCCTCCTCCCTCCTCCTCCCAGATATTCTTGAAAAATGTCTCGATATTTGTGAAGCAGTTGGAGTCAGTTGCCAACATCAACCTCTTTCTGGCAGCACTAAAGTACGTCCAGTATTCCGTTAATGATCATCAACTTCTTTTCTGCTGATATGATTTAATTATGGTGGTTGCATGTACTTGCACAGAGAGGAAGATGTGTGTGTGACCATGTACCCATCTGTCACCTCTTCTACCAATGGCCACCATGACCCTCCCCCGACTAGAGGAGAAGAAGGCGGACAGGATAAGAGTAAGTTGGACTGTGTCTGTGATGCTGTTCGTGAGGAGCTGCAGAGGTGTGGGGAGAACTTCTACCTCCTCTCCATCATCACAACTTACATCAAGATGACGCAGCCACGAGTGGAGACTGTCTTGTGCATGATCCAGGCACTGAAAGGTCAGCGCATTTAATGAGTTTCATATTGGGATACTAATCTTCACCTCCATCTTTCTCAGCATCGGATGATTCGGTTGCTGCTGTGAGCGCAGAAGAAGCTCTAAAGTATACTGTGTTTCTAGTGGACATAAACAAGTTGTACAACATCTCCTTGGGGATGTATGATCTCTCCCTGGTTGTCATGGTAGCAGAGAAGTCTCAGAAGGACCCAAAGGAGTACCTTGCATTTCTGAACCAACTGAGGAAGTTACCAGAAAATTACCAGCACTATAAGATTGACTGCCACCTGAAGAGATATGACAAAGCTCTCCAGCATATTGCAAAGTGTGGTAAGGAAAGAATGATGCTCAGAGCTTTTTAGAGGAGGGAGTGTGCAATAAATAGAGAATCTTTTCTTCTTTTTTTTACTTGTTGCTGTCATTGCACAAACCAAATGGTAATGCAATGGAGTAGGATAATAGTAATTCTTTTTGTGTAGTCGGTCGTCTATAATTCCTGTTGAGGCTGTGTATGTAATAGTGTACATATGTTAGAGGTTGTAACTCTCTAACCTGGTCACTATTCGCTCAACGTCATGTCTCGTGTGCATTATCTGAACATTTGTGTGTTTGTTCCATCCATTGTAACTGTAGGTCCTGATAAGTTTGACGAGTGCCTGTCTCTTATTAATGCACACTCCCTCCACAAAGAAGCACTGACAATCTACACTGCTAAAAGACCTGCAGAGTATCAGGTATGGTATATTTCACCCATTTCAACAGCAGGTGGTCATTTTTGTGATGCCTCTCTTGTCCCAGGCTATAGCCAATGCTTATGGACACCACCTCAACACCACAGGCAGGCACAGAGATGCAGCACTGAGTAAGCCCTGCCTTAACTCTTGATCACACATGCAGGTTGTCAACTGTACACCTCCTGCCCCCATTTTGTTGTATGAACGGAGCATTAATTCCTTCCCAATGTGTTCAGTTTTCTCTCAGTGTGGCTATCACAAGGATGCCTTGGAGGCATTTGAGAAAGTTGGGTGCTGGGAGCAAGTGTTTGTAGCAGCTTCTCTGCTCCACTACACAGAGCCACAGAAAATGGAGGCTGGCAGGAGGATAGCACGTGAGATGTGTGGGGGGTGGGGATGGGAAAAGGAACTAGGGAAGCAGAGGAGAAGAATAAAAAGATGAATGAGTGAGAAGAGAAGGAGTTTATGTATGTATGTAGGCATGAATGGTGGAGGGGTGAGAACAACAGGAAGAAATAATCCCACCATCTATCCTCCTCTCTCTCTTCTGATAGAATCCCTGAAGTCCAATCGCCGCTACAAGGAGGCATGTCGTGTTCTGCTGGACTATGTGTCTGACCCGGAGGAAGCTATAGTGACCCTTGTGGAGGGTTCCTGCTGGGATGAAGCTCTGCGACTTCTCCACCTCCACCACAGGCTGGACCTGCTCCACACACACCTGCTGCCCGGACTCCTAGAGGCCCGAGAGGCTCAGCTCTCTCTCCTCCAGACCTTCAAAGATGATTTCTCCCGCCATTCTTCACGCCTTGTGATTGTCAGAGAGAACAAGAGGAGGAAGCAGGAGGCCATCTTAGGTACGTGCTGTGAGAGAGAGTGGTTGTCGTAGACTGGATTTATAACTTGTGTTAAAGAGGGAGGAGAGTCAATGAAGAAAGGGTTCTCTTCCTCTATGAGGTGTTCGGTGAGATATGCCAGCACTTCATACAGCAAAGATAAGATCTGTGTTCTTAACCTTCTTTGCTGTTGTGTGTGTTTAGAAGGAACATATGCAGCAGACGAAAAAGATGCTGACCTATTCTCAGACACCAGCAGCTTTACTGGAAGGTCTGCAGCCAACTCCTCCTCTTTCCAGGCATCATCTACGCGCTTCTCCAAAACCTCTGGGTGAGAACAACTCTTCCTTCACTCCTTTCCTGCCATTTTTATTTTAGTGCTCTCTTCTCATGTTTTTTGCCTTCTTAGAAAATATTGTGTATTCAACAAACGCACACTCACACGCACACTCACACGCACACTCACATGCACACTCACATGCACACTCACACGCACACACACACTCACATGCACACGCACACTCACATGCACACTCACACTCACATGCACACTCACACTCACATGCACACTCACATGCACACTCATATGCACACTCACATGCACACTCACATGCACACTCACGCACACTCACATGCACACTCACACGCACACTCACATGCACACTCACATGCACACTCACACGCACACTCACACGCACACTCACATGCACACTCACATGCACACGCACACTCACACGCACACTCACACGCACACTCACATGCACACTCACATGCACACTCACATGCACACTCGCATGCACACTCGCATGCACACGCACACTCACACGCACACTCACATGCACACTCACATGCACACTCACACGCACACTCACACTCACATGCACACTCACATGCACACGCACACTCACACGCACACTCACATGCACACGCACACTCACATGCGCACACTCACATGCACACGCACTCACATGCACACTCACATGCACACGCACACTCACATGCACACGCACACTCACATGCACACTCACATGCACACTCGCATGCATACTCACATGCACACGCACACTCACATGCACACTCACACTCACATGCACACTCACACTCACATGCACACTCACATGCACATGCACACTCACACGCACACTCACATGCACACTCACATGCACACTCACATGCACACTCACATGCACACTCATGTACACTATCAGAAGACCTTGTATAGATCAAGAAGTGTCTTGTCCATTTTATGTGTATGTATATATGTATTCTGTTCACCCCCTTGGTCTCAGCTTAACACATCTTTTGATCATGTTGTCGACTCTTTCCTTTTTCTTCTTGCCAATTATCCTAGAACTACTAATTTCAATATGTTTCTCCATTTTTCATTGAAAAAAAATTTTTTTTTCTCTTCTTTCATTTCTTTTACTCCTCTTCTCTCTTTTCTTCATTTTTCTCTTTTTAGTTTCTCCCTCTTCTCTTCCTCTAACCTTCCTATCTTCCTCCTTTTTCCATATCCCACTCACCTCATTTCTCTTGCCTTTCTCCTTCACATTAGTTGGTGGGAGGAAAGGGGTGGGGGGGGGGAATGAGATGAGCCAATTAACTTCTATTTCATCATCTTTTCAAGACTGCACACAAATGATTACTGTAATTCATTGGGACTATTAAACTCTATTTTTTTACTTTCTAGGTGATTTTATGATAATATCGTGGGTATGTATTGCATATGTATATATGTAATATGTATTTGTATGTATAATGTGCACTAGTGACTGACACTCAGATGAGGTTGATCATTTTTCTAACATTTAAAAAAAAATTGTTTGTTTGATGTCAGGAGATCGTCTAAGAGTCGGAGGAAGGCAGAGAGCAAGAGACACAGGTTGCGTGAAGGTGGTCAGTTTGAGGAGGAGGCCTTGGTCGAAACTCTTGCTGAGATTGTGACATGTGCTGATCGCATGAGGGAAGAGATTGGTAGCATGTTGGCTTCACTGGTCCAGTTTGGAGTATCTGAAGGAGCCGATTGTCTGCAGGGCCAATACGAGGATCTACTGCTGAGTGTGCGGCAAGAGATGAAGACAATATGGCCACAGCCAGGCACCCAACAAGCAGTGAAGTGTGAGGGTGAGGTAAGGAAGTATCTTGTATTTTCCTAATTCCATATTTGGAATCGGTTCCTCTTAATTTTGGTCATGTGATGGATGACCATATAACTATGATAGGACTAGTTGGACATAAACAATTAGTTTGATTTCATAAGAATATCATTATCTTGGTACATTGCCCACAGTCATGCTATCTCATGTGATGTGTGCACCATATTGGATGTGTACAGGTGCTGGGACCAGGAGCTTCAGTCAACACTATTCTTGCAGCCAGGGCTGCTGCATCCAAGCAGCCACTGGAGGAGTGCCATACCAATTTTGGTAGGTGGCTATTACACTTTTATGTGAATATCTGCAATAACTATGACGATGGTTTTCTGGCAGATGCTATTCCAAAGCTGAGGGACAACGTGAAGTGGAAACTGTCTTTATAGCATCATATAATAGCCAATACTATCTATGGCATGGCAGATCATTGAACTGTTTTTTTGTTGTTGTTTTCATAATACATGATATCATATCACTTGGTACATATGTGATAATTGATTGTTATCATATTGATAATGTTCCGCAACATTGTATCATTGTATATATTTTCTGGGTTCAGAAAAAATTTAATATATTTTTTCTTTATTTGTTTGTAAAGTTGTTGGTTTTTACATTTACCCACGAGCACTGTTTGCAGTCTTAAAGTTATTTCGTTGTTGTCAAACTGGTCAAAAATCTTCTTTCCAATATGAAGGTTTCTGGTTTGGTACCTGGTCATGGTTGATTTATTTTGTTGTTTGTTTTTATTTGTTAAATCATAAAGTTTATAGTAAGTCATTATTAAATCAACATACCATTATTAAGACAATATTAAGTCGTAAGTGAGTGGATTTTTTAGTTGGAAGTGTCTGGTCTTGTTTAATTTTATATATTTTTATTATTACTGAGAAATGAACATTTAGTATAGCATCTGTGATTGTGAGCCAAAACTAGATATAAAATGTGCAATGAAAAGTAAATCATGAAAGAAAAAAAATTTCCATTTAATCGTAAAAATGTGATTTTTAAATTGATGTGAAGTTGAGTTCAGTCTGGTGATAACTTGTAAGGATTGCATACCATTAATTCAGTGTCATAGGACAAGCACATGCATTTATTATTGGACTTTTAACCACACCCATAATGTTGCAAGTGTAGCCAAAAAAAATTTTTCCAGTTGAAAAAGCACAGATCATTGTTTTCTTGTTCAAATTTTTTTTGTGTGTGTGTAATCTTTATTCAATTCATGGGTTGGCCATACAATTTATTTCTTAGAAAGAATAACTTCCATGGAATAAGCACTGAAGCCTAGATTTAGCAGGTTAACAGAATGTGCTAGTGGGAAAAACTGAAATAATAGAGATCAATTGCGCATGCGCTAGTCTGTAGATGGCAGCTCGACTGTTTCTGCTGCATTGTTGTAGTTGGGACAAGTTCTTGTGTTGCAGAATAAGCAGCTTAAACCACCTCGCCACCAGTGAGTTTAACCTGCTCCTAAGCTAGTCCTATGATATAGCACTTCAACTTGCAGGGTCGGGCTCAACCTACACTGACAAGGATGCAGGAAGAGGGGTGTCAGAAGGAGGTGTGGCTGAGGAGAGCGTCAGGAATGTTGGTATAATTGCTCACATTGATGCTGGCAAGACCACTACCACAGAGAGGATCCTGTACTATGCTGGATTCACCAGGAGGATGGGAGGTCTGATACATGGACAATGCAATGAATATCACCTGATTATCACATGATCTATGTGTACAATATGTAATGCTGTTATACTGACATTTAATATTCAACAACATACATACTGGGATAAGGGCAGGTTGAACCCATACCAATAGTGGGAAGTCATAAATGTGTCTTGTCTCAAATGATGTGCCTGAGAGACATTCTGTCATGTGACCAGCACACTTGAAGTTGAGGTTATGTTGCTTGTTCAGATGTGGATGATGGAGACACTGTCATGGACTTCATGCAGCAGGAGAGGGAGAGAGGTATCACGATCAACTCTGCAGCCATCACTTTCAACTGGCTCCAACACAGGATCAACCTTATTGACACACCAGGTTCTTAATTTATACCTCTCACATAATTATATATAGAGAGAGAGTAATACATGCAACAAGTATGATATATTCTGGAGTAGAACAGTCACTGTGTAGCCTTGTCTCTGTAATCCTGATTTGAAATATATTCAGACTACATATTTGGTACAGGGTGGTCAACACACTGATTCAAGGACAATGACCACAAAATTATCTGTGAAATTATGATAAGTATAGCATAGAAATGTCGCATTTTATGAAGTGAAATAATTTTTTTTTTATTGAACCTCATATGCAAGAAGGTGTAACTTTCAAACTATCTAGCTAATCAATAAAAGGGGAAGTCTGTCAGCCTCTATGTTTATGCCATGTGCCTGGCCAAACCTGCAGACAGATTTCTCCGAAACTAGTCATGAGCAAAGGTTTTGACCCAGTTTAAAATATTGGCTAAAAATAATCTGGCAAGTGGCAACCCTGCTAGTGAAAAAATTTGAATTTTTAAATTAAAAAAGTCTAACAAAACATGGTCAGATGGTTTAGGCACAGATCTACCAAGCGGGACTCTGTATTTGCAAGGACTGGGCTATTTTCTTCTTTTTTCCTTCTTTCTTTTCTTTTATCGCCCCCCCCCCCTTTTTTTTTTCCTTCTTTCAAATACTTTTAAAAATGGCTTATTGGAACAATCTTGACTACCATACTTCTTCCTGTTTCGTTCATGTGGGATCGGCATTGGTTGGGTCCTACCTGGCCATATCTCTATCCTCTGGGAGTAGCAGGCTAAAAATACCAAAAATTGGTACTTAACTAAACCCTTGGACATCGGCTGGGACACACTTAGCCATACCTCTTTATGTGGGTATGTTATTATATCCCTGACAATGCCGGGTATGCCTGCTAGTATATATTATACTAGCAGCATATACCTGGCATTGCCCGGCCAATGTCAACATGAAACATTATAAAAGCCTCTTCAAATTTCGGCCTGGTTGGTCCTTTAATTATCTTTTGTAACCAAAACGACTTCCTCTGGGTGTGGCTAATATCAAACCACACACATTGCCACATCCACATTTAGTTAGTAATTCTCACCTGGTTACTTGGACTTCATATTCCAAATTTCAGCCTGATTGGTCCATAAATGAGATTTTGGCAGGCATGAAGTCCAATGGGTGTGGCAATGATCAGATCACACCCATTGACACATTTGATTAGTAATGCTCACTCAGTTGCTTGTAAGTCTCTTTCCAAATTTCAGTCTTGTAGGTCCTTTGATTAGTTTTTAATTGCCAAAATAACTTCCTGTGGGTGTGGCTATGACAAAAAGACACCATTATCTTACCCATATGTGTTAACTAATGCTCACCCAGGTTCTTGGAGAGCACATACAAAATTTCACTGTGATGCCTAAACATAAATACGTACAAACACATTTACGAACCAAAATATATATTAAAGTGTGTTTCTGGATCTGACCCTTTAGGTCTAAGCATTATCCGGATGGATTTTTTTTTTTTGGCACTATTTCACTTTACACACCAATGGTAAGAGGTGTAGCCAGGAGGGATTCCTTCCGCCCATGTTACTACCAAAGTCAAATCGTGTATGCATACCATGTTTTAAGTCTGTTGCTATAAGGATTTGTCTGGTCAAAGTACCATTTTTGGCCTTTTTTGGGGCCTGACATGGAAACAGAAATGGGTGTGATCATATACATGCACTTAAAACATCCCCAGACTTTATTGATTCCAAATATATAATGGTTCATGGGTCTAATTCCTTAGGTTCAAGTGTTCTTGCTCAAATACCATTTTGGGCATTTTTAGCCTTACACAGGGAAAGGAAGAGGTGTGGCCAGGTGGGACCCAGCCCATGTTACTCTGAGAGTGGAGTTGTATAAGCATACCAAGTTTTAAATCTGTAGCTCCAATGGTTTTTCTGGCAAAAATGCCATTTTTTTGGCCATTTTTCTTGTTACCATGGTAACCATTTTCCAAAATTTTTACCCATGTATTAAGTTGGGTCAAAACCTATCATCATGCCAAGTTTCAGAAAAATCCACCCACAGGTTTGGCCAGAATGATGGTACAGACAGACAGACAGACAGACAGACAGACAGACAGACAGACAGACAGACAGACAGACAGACAGACAGACAGACAGACATCTCCTTATATATATATATATATATAGGAGATATGTATATATGTATATATATATATATATATATATAGGAGATATGTATATATCAGAAGTGCACTAGCACTTTCTATATTGAGTTGATTAGCCCTTAACATTGGCCATGTACAAAACTAGTTCTTACTTTCACCTGCTTTCGTATAACAGCAATCCAAAACTTTTGTATTCTTTGCTCTTCTCTAATGAAGGTCTATGTCAAAAAAGAGGGAGAGAAAAAAAATATTGAAATTCTCCTCCGCTATGTTGTTCTTCCTTATGAGCTAGGCTACGTACAATTTTTTGACCTTAACCCATGGGTTTTCTTCATTACTAGAATCAATTATGGAGCATTTTTACGATAGAATGATGACATCTTATGTTATGGGAACCAGGTTTAGTTTAATGATGCATGCCCGAGTACCACCAAACTGCTGATTGCAGACTGAGGGATTGGCTAGTAGAGCACTTATTGCTTGGCAGCTGTAAATTTTATTTCTGGAAATTATTTAGGATAAATTATGAGTTATTAAAATAGGTACAGGATCTAGTATTTTCAAAAATTATTCTGTGTCCACAAACTATGATTGAAGATGTATTTTTCCCTAGTCGTTAAACATACTTGGAGTATTGAGTTCCCATCTTATTACAATTAATTAGTCCTCTCTCTCCTCCAGGACACGTGGATTTCACCTTTGAGGTAGAGCGATCTCTACATGTACTGGACGGAGCTGTGGCTCTGTTTGACGGCTCTGCTGGGGTGGAGGCGCAGAGTGTCAAGGTGTGGAGACAAGCAAGACGCCACTCCATACCCACCATAGCGTTTGTCAACAAAATGGACAAGCCTGGAGCAAGGTGTGTTGTGGATAACAATACTTTGTTGTGAAGTTGTTATGTAGATCCTTTATTTCTATTTGTTTTGGTGATGTGTTATTATTGATGTTATTGTTGGTGTCTTTATAAAGATTGTTGTGCACTCAATTTTTATTTTGTATAATTTATCTTTTTGACTTTTGTTAATGATGACCTTTACCAAACCACTCTAGTTTGCCTATGACAGTGGATAGCATGAAACTGAAACTCGATGCTGTTCCTCTGGTCACGCAGCTGCCTCTGGGACACGGACGAGACTTCAAGGGAATTATCGACTTGCTCTCTATGGATATCTGCATGTGGAACACAGATGAAGACGGGTCAACGTTCAGTCGCATTCCTCTTGTGAAGCCTGGAGTTGGAGGTGTGAAGGATTATACTAGTGTTCACTCCCTGCTTGGCAGTAAGATGGAGTTTGAAGATCTTCCTGTCAGTAGAGACGACATCAAGTGTGCCCTAGATTATCGCTCCTCTTTAGCAGAACAGGTGAGGGTGAAGAGTGTGTGCATGAGACACAGTGTGTGTGCATGTGTGTGAGAGAGAGAGAGAGAAAGTGTGTGCATGCCCCCATTATTTCCTGTGGTAGATGCACTCCATTCCCCTCTGGCATTCTGTGGTCAGTCAGATACCTGGCAATTAAGACATCGCACTGAACCATGGAGCTCTTTGAGGACAGTAGGCTCATTAAAACACTCACCAATAGTCCTGATTTTTTAATATAAAATGCTCGCTTGGTTAGTAGTTTATCTCTGTTGCTGCTTTAAAAGCATTTATTTTCTTCTGGTACAGGTGGTTGGTATGGATGACCAGTTAATTGAGAAGATATCTGATGATACATTTGACCCTTTGACCTTGTCCCATGAAGAACTAGCATGTGGACTTCGTCGACTGACATCCAGCTGCTTGGCCACACCCCTTTTATGTGGCAGTTCCCTGAGGAATGTGGCAGTGCAGCCATTAGTGGACGCCATCATCACATACCTGCCCAGTCCCCTACAAACTCCAGTGGTGGTGTAAGTCAAAACTGACTTCCTGTCTCTGTAGTCATACATGTAGTAGAGGTTGAGTCAATTTTGGTTTCAAAGCTTTTTTTGTGTGTATCTATAAGAGATTGTTTCCTGTTAAACACTGGAAGTAAAGTTAAGTCAGCTCCATGTAAAGATAGGATATCCTAAATGTTAATTTTGTGAAATACTATGACATAATCTTGATCTGACTATCAATATTCTGGTTAGAGTATGGTACCAATGTGTTGTACTGTTACAAATATGCCTATTTGATTACTTTAGTCTGTATCAAGTTTAAATAAACAACAAATTGGCCAGTTATTAGGAGTGCTGATTTCATGGTTCCACATATAATCATCCCTTTATGATCATCATGAATATAATTAAGGTAGGCAAGCATATTCAGCCGTGTATGCATGCATGCATGTATGTATATAGTAGTAGTAAGTGTTTGAAGTGTGTAGCTAATGGATTGTGTGGAGATGGTGTAGGCCAGTGCTGGGTGGCAGCCGACTGATTCTCCCTCTCGCCCCCTCCCCCTGTCCCCTCTCCTCCCCCCACCCCCGCCCCCTCTCCTCCCCTGTACACATAGCCCTGACAGCATGCAGGACCTGTGTGCGTATGCCTTCAAGGTGACCCACGACAAGAGACGAGGACCTCTGGTGTACCTTCGACTTTATTCTGGTCAGCTCTGTCCCCAGACAACTGTCTACAACATCAACCGCAAAATAGGGTAATGGGTTCGTTTTTTAAAAAATTATGTAAAAATTGTTTATCCATTTCACTATCCATCAAATTAATGTCATAGTTGGTGTGAGATTTGGAATTAGAGCTCGATGGTAAGATTTTATTCAGATTTTGGAAGCCAATCAATTGGAAAGGGAGAGACAAAAAAATTTTTTTTTTTTTTTTTTTTTTTTTTTTTTTTTTTTTTTTTTTTTTTTACAGGAAAAAAATAGCAACACAAAATGCTGAACATTTATCTGGCCTATGGGAAAAGAAAACTGAGTGACTGACTAGCCCATGCTTAGCCAGCTCTGCAGGGAGGAGTTCCAAGGGTGAACTCTGAACCAAGATGAATTCTTGTTGAACCCTGCAACCAGAACTTAACTGGGTTACCCACACCAACCTTTGACCTTTCTTGATTTATTTTGTGGAGATAAAAGTTGATTTTTGTTTTTGTTTATTTTCTATATATTTGTTCAAATTGTTATTTTTTTGCTTTCCAGATTGATTTAAATTTAAAACATCATTGATTTTTATCACCAGCAAAGGTAGTTATATAGATATATTAGTAATTTCAATTATGGAAATATTTTCTTCGGGGTCACCCATGCGGGTCACAGAATGCCCCACTTGGTGTGGTTATTGTGTTGTTTTTTTCACTAGTACCATATAGAGGAACTCCCAGCCATAGCTTTTCACTAGGTGACCCGCATGGAAAACTCCCAGCCAAATGTCCATCAGGGTCCCCACTCCACCACCCTAGAAGAAATACAAAAATGTGCCAATAATGGTTATTTTCCTTTCATGGAAGGAAATTAAATTTTGAGGGAAAATAATCGACGTCAACCACAGAGGTCACATAGAGACAGGTAGAGATTTTTGGACCCCTCCCTCTCCTCCTTACCACTACACTGATACCTACAGACATGCCGGTTGGTGATACAATTAAATTAACACTTCCATTAATAGCATCAGCTTTCGGAGAATAAAATTTATCTTCAGATTTGATCATTGTTTTGATGTTCGTTCATTTGTTGCTTGTTTTGTTTTTTTGGTTTTTAAATAATTGTCTATTCTTGTATTTATATTATTGCTGTGGTTTATTCTGATTATTTGATTAATTATTGGATGTTCTTGTTGTTTTTGTTGTTGTCCTGTACAGTCAGAAGGTTAGTCGTGTCCTGCTGATGCTTGCTGACGAGCAACGAGAGGTGTCTGCAATGACCAGAGGCAATATAGCAGTTGCCGTAGGAATGAAAAATGTAAACAATTAACACATACAGTCATCCAGATTACAAACTCATCAGACAAATGAGTATCATAAAGTTAAGTCTATTTATTTCGAAATTTCATAAAAATATATGTTCACAAATTTATTCCCTGATTGAAACTAGTGAGAATAGAGAATCCACCATCCAAGCAACCCTATTCTGTCCAAACTGTTAGTGCTGGTTCTTGTTTCAGACATTCACGGGTGACACCATTGTGAGGTCTTCTGCAGTGGCTCCTCGTATTGCTGAGGAAGGTGGAGCAACTGGAGATGTTGCCGGTAAGGCTTACATGCCCTCTCTCCTCCTGGGAGAGATGGACATACCCCCTCCTGTCTTCTTCTGCAGTGTGGAGCCAGCCACTGCTGCTGTGCAGAAAGGCAAGTAGATTTGGTAGTGGCCATCAACCTTTCCTTCCTCATTTTTTTTCTCTTCTTTTTTTCCCACTCTCTGGCAGATTTGGATCATGCTCTGTCCTGTCTGGCTAGAGAAGATCCTAGCCTTCGCGTATCTGTCAATCACGACTCAGGACAGACAGTCCTATCTGGTATGGGTGAGCTACATTTAGAGATCATTCATGATCGTTTGCGGAGAGATTTTGGAGTGGATTGCTCCCTTGGAAAGCTCCAAGTGTCCTACAAGGAATGTCCCACAAAGGATGTCACCCAAGAAGGTACTAAAGGAAGTATCTATATGCGGTGCTTTGGGGTGTTGCTATGGCATTATATAGGGAAGGTTTTCTGGCCATTTGCCACAGATTTTTGTTTGTTTTGTTTGTTGTTTTTTTAACACCTATTAATTTATAATTATCATTTTTTAAATGAAATCGTGAGATTTCAGGCTGTATAATTTTTTCTGTGGCTGAATTTCCTGTTCAACTATTTTAGAACAGTTCATGAAAAGTCTTTTTTTTTTCTTTTTTTTTTTAAAACAAGGTCAAGTTGTTATTATTGTTGTTGCTGTGCAGTGTCATTGGACCGTACATTTGGCTCCAAGAGACACAGCGTCTTCATGACTCTCACTCTTGGTCCTCAGCAAGAGTCTTTTTCCTCCTACTCTCACTTTAAGCCAGAGGTGTCCCTTGTTCTGGGCAACCAGTCAAACAAGACACTGGCCCCTGGTGGGCACAGCATGGAAGACCTCACACAAGCAATCAGAGAGGGGGTGGAGGGAGGATGCCTGCAAGGTAATCACCATATTTGGGACCCCCTTCCCTTCATCAGCCCTCTCCTCCATGTTTAGGTCCTCTGCTTGGCTTTCCTGTGGTGCATCTCAGGGTGGAGGTCAGAGACCTGAGCCTCGGCCCGTCCACCAGCCTGGCCATGCTCTCGTCCTGTACCTCAGAGGGTGTGGCCAAGTCTCTGCGACTGGTGGAGCAGCAGCTGTTGGAGCCCTGCACGAGCCTCGAGGTGTCCGTCCCTGAGGAGCATGTGGGGCGTGTGCTGGCTGACCTCTCCTCTACCCGCCGAGCACAGATACAGAGCATGGGTATGCAGGCGACTCATGGAACAGACAGGCTGGTGACCGCACTCACACCTTTGGCCTGCTTAATGGTACAAGTGCTTGTGTGGTAATGGTGGATCAATTCATGGAACCTGACACGTGTTCTGCCTGTGTCCTCCACTGTGTGCATCCACATTAGTCAACAGTGAAGTACTGTGGTGTGTGTTGGTGCACATGTGTGGAGGTGCCTTATGATGATGGTGGCACATGTGTGTGCATGAAGTGTGCCGCTTTGTTTGTTGTTGAGTACAAGTTAATTAATTGGGAGTGTGGAGATGAAAGATAAAAATTCTAGTTAATCAGTAGGGAGTGTGACATTAATTGATGTGTAAATTATTTAATAGGAAGAGTGGAAAGTCCTAGCTAGGGCTAGGTAATTAGTAGGGAGTGTGGAATTAATTGATGTGTAAATTAATTAGTAGGGAGTGTGGAGTTAATTGATAATGAGTGCAAGTTAATTCATATTGAGGTGGAGGGTACCAATGAATATTAAATATAAAGAATATCTATTTCGCTTTGGTGATGAATATTGAGCATAGATTTAATTAATTATGATATCGAGTGCAGGTTATAGGGGACTGTGTTGTCTGGAACTTAACCTTTTGTAGTGACTAACTTCCTTCCACCTTCCTGTGTGATTCTGGGAATTTGGTAATGACAGTCAGGAAGTCATTTGCAATATAGGTATTCATTAAGTTCATTTGGCACTGCCATTTATCAGGACGTGCATCTCATTCTCTCTCTCTCTCTTCTTACTCCTCCCAAGGGCTACTCTACACACCTTCGGACCATCACTAGCGGCACAGGAAGCTTCACGTCCACTTTCTCCCACTATGAGCCTGTGGACAGAGACCAGCAGAAACTCCTCCTCCAGCAACTGAGAGGCTATATCTTCTGATCTAAACAAATATCAGTGTGAACAACAGTCACCTGATGTACCTCATGCATGTATTCATTGTTCCTATTGTAGTCACCTGATCAAACTCATATTGTGGTGAACACATAATTGGTCAATTTTGTTATAAAAAATACATTATTTTAATTTCTGTATAAGCCCATGGTGCTGACCATTTATTTCTCAGAATAGTTCATGAGATACCATTCCAAGCTGCTCCATTTTCTGAACAGCAAATTAGGGACCAACAACTTCTAAAATGATAAAATGCTATTGTCAAGACACACCCATATATGCACTAGCATTTTAACATTTATTTGTGATGTGGCTGTCATGGCAACCACAAAGTAAATTGTCATTATCTTAATAACCAAAATATTTCTAAATTGTATGTTTTCAACTCATTCCAAGTAGTTTGCTTTTACCATCAAAGGCATAGTCCTTTCTTTAATTTCTCACCCAATCATTGAACTGTGGCTGACATTCCCAGTCCCACCAGCAGATCCTCCACTGGCACCACATCAGTTATGTTTCCCAGGTGCTCTGAGACTCACTATTTATGAAGGACCAGCAAGCTGTTCTATTTTGACAGGTGTTCAGTGTTTACCATTAGAGAGACTGTTTATCATAAATACAATTAAAAAAATAATTAATTAGGCCTAACCATCACATACAATTGGATTAGAAATGTACACTTTGCAAATTACTTTGAATTATTTCAGAGGACAACAGTGAAACAAGGAAATACTATTCTTCCTTTTCTTAATTTAAAAACAAACAAACAAACAAATACACCTGAAATTTGATGCTAATTTGATTATGGTCAGTGAGGGGAAGTATCCATTCTGTATTTACTGTCCACCACATGTAAGAACATTATTATTAAAATGATGAAACTTAATTTTAGTAGTTGTGGCCTCATATTTGGTGGTTGGAACTATATACTCATTCATTAGAGTTTTATTAAATCTTTTCAAACACAGCTGCTGCAACTCCTTGCTGACTGCTGGCATACATTGTCATGGCAAAGGTCAATGAATATAGTTGAATCCACTTTATTTCATCCCATACCTCTTCACTCTATCCACTTTTGTATGAGATAGAACCTGATAAAAACAATGCCTTGAACCATTCTTCTGCAATAGCCCATATCTGCAAGATATATAGACTGGCGCTTCAGTTTGGGCAAAAATTCTCTCCAAGATAACGTTATTGTAGACCTCAGCCGTGTGTAATGTATACCCCTTCAACAGCTGCACTGTTGAAACACAGCTGCTAATATTGTCAGGTCACAGAATATTGACTTGACCACTAACTAGTTTTAACACACATCATCAACTTCAACATACAAATACACACCAACCCCCCTATCCCCACACAGGACCAAACACCTCAGCAGAAAAGAGAGTTTTCACATCTGCCTCGGGTAGATATTTGTTCCAAAAATCCTGCATATATGCTACTGCCAAGACACGTCACCCTACATTATCAGGAACAATTAAATTCTATGGAATGACAATCTATTCATGTTTATCATGTCTGTCTGTCTGTGCATGCCCTATCTCCTCCAAGAGGCCTGGACCAACTGTCCAGAAGTTATCAGGGGTCCCTCCAGGGGCCCAACCCAACATCCAGGTTTGAGGAGAGTTTGGCTAGGGCCAGGTCCATAAAAGAGGTGCATCCACAGCTCTGCATTCCTTTTACAGCCCAGCCCTCTAGATTCAAAATTAGCTAGGGCTAGAAAAAGCAAATTTCTATCCACAGGAGGCCAAAACCTTGAAAAGTAGGACCTGATTTTTCACTGGTATATATAAATATTAGGAAGCTGAGGTAATGTGGCTGGGGAGAATAAATCCCAGAAAGAAAAGTTAAAAATGGGAAGGTTGGAAAGGGAAAAGAAAGCTCTTTCACTGGACTCACAACTGTGTCACTACCTGGCTGGGTAGGACAAAGCCACATCCACTAAACTTTCTAAATGAGCTGGCAATGGCTGTTTGAAGGCTGAAAATGTGACAGTGTTGATAGCGTCTTGGCTATCATATCGAATGTGCAGTAAGTCTTGATCGAAATAGTGGAAGGTGTGGGTGGGTGGGTGGGGGGAGGGGGGTGGGTGGGAGATAGAAAGAGAAAAATAAAGTTGAAGAATAACAAGACTGGAAATGTCCAGCCATAAATCCACTCGCTCATAAATGAAAATGAATCATTTTGGCAAAAATATACAATTTTGGACGAAATGAACTGAAACTCAACTGAATATACTAAAAACACTTTATAAATGGCGTGGTATATTCACAATATTATGCAACAAAGTAACATTTTGACTGCAACACACTACGTAAGATCATGGGTAAAAAGGGGGGGGGGGGGGGAACACTTGGAAGCATGGGGCAATATCCCATTAGTTCATGGTTACTTAGACTTTGTATTGAAAAATGTGCCAACAAAATCTTCCTGTTAGAGATGAAATCTGGGGAAACTATAGCATGCAGCAATAGGTCACTGAGTGTTGAATAGGGAATCACCCAGATTACATCACTACCTTTGTGATCGAGGTTAGGGGACATCAAATGAAATATTTATTTCTAGATACACAGTTATATTCTATGTAATGAATGTCTTTGTGTGACTAAATGTTAATTTGTTGAGCAATAACAGAATTTCAAAATACTTTTTAAAACCCAGAAGAAATTCAAAATATATTGAAAAACAACAACAGTGTATTCATTCATAACTTTGAAAAGCACAGGGGAAGAATTAAGGTGGTACCATTCTTCATCATCAGTATGGAATTCCATTTAACACTACACAGGATTCTCAGGAACACAGTTAACCCCCACACCTGAAAACAAGTAGACACATATTGAATCCAGTTTGACTAGCTTGCTAAATGTTATAACAACACTGGCAACAAAAGGTTTCCTCCTCATATTTGCATAAACATCATCCTAAAAGGCATTAATTGAACATTGCTGATGCAATATCTTTGGTTGCATTTCTATACTTGACCTTTCCAATCTGGTATTATTTTATCAGTTCTGGTGTTATTTTATCAGTTACAGGATTTTCCCCTCTGCAACTATATGTTGGGATGGAGTGGTTGCTAGAGTATCACTTACAGTCAGATTGGATGTGTACATGAAGAACAAGAAGGCTTCTAGATTAGAATTTATTCTATTGGCTGCTTTAGCTAGTCAATAGTGGGTGTGGCTGAGTGTATTAATTTGTGAAGTTAATGAGAAGTCAAACTTGTTCTTCACATGACAGTCACATGTTCTATCCACTCCATATTGAAACACATAGATATCAATATTTGGTAGATTTCCCAATTTTTTGTGGCAAATCTGAAGTCCTGAATCTGCTTCATGTGTTTATGCAAACTATCAAAGCTGAGCTAAGTCAGTAACAAGGAAAATAATTTTTCTTTCAGGTTAATTAACATTTCAAGTACAGTCATATTTTTCATTCCATTTCAAATACACCATGAGTGTTAGTTCTGTTAGTCATATTAATGCAAAGATAAATGTAAATGATTTGAAGTGGTAAGTTGGTGTAAATGGCTCATTTTTTTTTGTTTGACTTAATAGGTCAATCTAATGTATTGGGTTGTTTTTTTTTTGTTTTTTTTTGTTTTCTTTTTTTGTTTTCTTATTTTGTTGTAGACTAATCCCAAAATCCAAAACACACATGCAGGAAAAGTAGAAGCAAATAATTTCAGAAACTTAATCATTTTATATTTCTGCAAGTTTGAAATATTTCATCAAAATTTGTCTACAGTTATTGAAGCCTCTGGTTTTATGGATACTGAGTATGAGGTTTACTCACACTGTGGTAAAGATCCAACCTGAGGTCATGATTAAGTTTTATATCCCACCTAGCTACTGTGCACATCTCAAGTAACAAGTGCACCAACTGTTGGCCCATGACTGCAGTAGCAAAGTTGAGAAGTTCCTACTGCCTTACAATCACCGTGATGTAAAGGCTAAAGCACAACTCTCAAACTGCAAGAATTCTGCTGGAGATGAGAGACTTCACAAGGTTCAAAAGGTCATGGGAGTTGGTAAAGGGTACGCACAGAGTGAAGCATGAGTAGTCGCAAAGGAACCGCTGAGAAGAAAGGACAGAAGTATCAGAACTCAACCGCATACAAGCCTGAGCGCTATGGGAAGAGCAGGCAGGTTAAACTAGCGGGAGCTTTACCCCTAGCTGGAGTTTGCACTCGCTGCAAGGAGAAACTTGAGTGGAAGAAAAAATATGACAAATACAAGCCACTCACTGTACCAAAGAGGTGTGTATCTTGTGGTGAGAAGAAAGTGAAGCAGGCTTATTACAGACTGTGTCAGGAATGTGCACTTTCCAACCATGTTTGTGCCAAGTGTGGAGAAAAAAAGGAAATAGTGGATAGGTAAGGTATTGATATTTGACCAATCTGTTGCTCAACAGAATTGAGTGGTAAAAGTGCAATTATTTCAGGCACTCATTCTCCACTTTAGTTTTCCAAAGAGCCAAAGTGAACAAGCCAAAGAAGAGGCTGACTTCAGGAGAGGCTTGAAGATGCTGACGGAAAGGGAACGAAGTAGGTGTTTATTGGTGTATTTGGTGTTCGTTTATGTATCTACAATTTCTTACGTGTAAACTGGACCTATTTGTTAACATTCAGTCGATAAGATAGTCAAAATTATACTCGTGTAAAAGGGTTTTTAGTTTGATCTCTTTTGGCTGATTTTAGACTGCCACGTTAATAAATTTATTTTGTGCTTGAAGGGCTATGACACTACTATTTAATTTTTGCTAATGACTTGAGCATTTCACATAACAGAAGATTCATTTCGGTGGGACTTTTTTGTTTGTTGATTTTTTTGTTGTTTTTGTTGGTTCTTTGCTGATTTTGTTGTTTTATTAACAATAGTGGCAATGGCTTAGAAATTTAGTAAAGGGTCTTTCTACACACTCCTTTGTCCTTTGTTGGTCTGAATATTGAGTGAAGGTAGGAACCAATGGCTGATAGAGGTCCATCTGTAATGATACACTTTTTTGCATCCTCTCTTAACTGAAACTCTCTGTCACCATCTGGAGGTGCTCTTCTCCAGGAGGCTCACCTGTCGTCACATGGCATGATGTAACCACAGGTGTTCAGAGAGAAGCAGCTCTGCATTCACTAGCATGTAATAATAGGTGATGCTAATATGCGTGAATACTGGTACAACTTTAGTAAGGAGTGGGAAGGTTTCATTAGCTGCTAGGTATTGAGTAATGACAGAAATGAAATAGTCTGTGCCAGATATATCCAAAGACAAAGATTCTGCAGCATTCTTGCCACAGCTGAGTACACACACACACACACACACACACGCACATCTATTCCCTCTGATAGTACACAACTTACTATAGTGGATGAGTGTGATCCATTCTTTGGTGTCAACTGACTGGATCTATTGGTTTAACTTTAGTTAACTCATGATCTCAACAGTGTATCATTTCATGAATTCTTCTTTTAGAAGTAGTTACCTCAACTGCAAAATTTTAATTTCAGTTCCTTCTAATTATGAGAAGCAAATCTGTCCCAGTTCCTTGCTGCTGCATTCCATTAATGAAGTGGATTAGTCACTATCCTCTGTTTCAGAAGCTGGCTCTCATCCTTGCTGTGGTTCTAGCTGATAATGGTGTGTAACAGTGATTCCCTCCAATCAAGGGAACACAGAATCATCCACAGAACTAGCATTGCTGTGAGAGGATCTGTTGGAGTTGGGGGTGTAGTCAGAAATGAGTACTTCACCTTCGGATCATGAGGGTCTACATGAAGGTATGCAGTCTATTTGATATGATCAACAGTTGAAAGAATCATATACCTGAAAAGTTCATTAGTTCTGTGTGAGAGAGATGGAGTGTATTTGAAGTTAAAATTGCAGAGTCTCTTTATTTTCTTTTATTAGCTAATTGTGCCCAATTCATTTTCTCATTACTCAGGGTATTATCTAGGATTTTTTGGAAGGGGGGGGGGGGGGGGGGGGGGGAATACCGACGATGTGTTATCAAAATCAGCTAAATGTTGTTGTGTGTTGGCTAACTTTTGGAGGCAATACATAATAATGAGCAATTTGGTAACTTTGAGACTTTCATACTTAATAACTTTTCAGTATACTTCTTCCAAATCTTTAAAGGAGCCATGATCCACATTTGGTGCACACGATTTTCCTTTAACATTTCAGCCCACTACACAAAGAACAAAACGTGCCTTGGACATCAGGCTGCCCATTGTACCCAACCCACCAGTTTGCTTTCTTATACTCTGGTCTATAAGACAACTTCTGTTCGTTGTTGACATAGAAGTAAATGGCTCACTTGCAGAATCTGATCTTAGTCATGCTGAGGAACTAAATCTGATTATGTTGGTTCTAGGATACTTTTCTGTTGCTTTCACATTTTAATATAAACGTCAAAAGTTCACTGGACCACATGGCATTTCTTAACCTGCTGACACATACTCCACCTTTTAACAAACAATGGGTAAATCCTGGAAACGAGGTCAGCTCTTTTTTTTATTATTATTTTGTTTAAAGGGGAGGTTAGATAGAAAAGGAAGAAATATAGGAAGGGTCTCACAACAGGATTCCTATATGGCCATGAATATAGAAATGACCTCAATTAATGTCTGATATTCTTGATACCCACACAGTATCATAGTTATGGAAGCACTTGTTCATCAAGGAGCATTCTTGGATGCTGTTGGAACACTCAACAGCAGTATGGAGAGAAGAGACTCAAGAGACACAAGTGCTGTTAGCTTTACTTGTTATATCATAAGCTTTGACTTGGTGTGACCACTGACAATCTGGCAAGCATAGACAGGTATCAAACCACAGGTCTTATTCAAATCCAAATGGTTGACACGTGCAAATGCAACACATGTGGATAGACAGGAGCAGACCAGTTCCCTGTTGTGATCTTTACTGAAGACTTCAGGGGATAGGCTTCAGGACATATGGGGCTAAGAGCCCAACAATGAAATGTTCCAACAACCTCATAACTTGATCTCTCTGCCCTCCATGCTAACGACTTTGGTGTTATCAGGTGGATCATCCTGAAACTCAAAAGTAAATGGGAAGTAGTTTGTGTAATTAGGACTGACACATGTGAAGGAGAAAATTTACCAAAGGTGTTCTTAGCACCTGTCTTGAAGCAGTGGAAGTATTCCTCAAAGGACTGTGGTGAGTGTCTATTACATTACTCATGCCACCTCAGTGAGACAGCTGACTGTTTTAGAAATAACGTTCCCTCAAGCAGCTACTGATAATGGATTTTCGAGAAGCTCAGGGAAGGAGTAGTAGCTACTGCCATCAATCATCACACACACACAAACGCACACTGCTGACCTTGCGAAAGGGTACAGTTTCTTTAACATGCTGGACATTTGGTGGTGCATTCAGCTTCTCTGTTTCAACCTGAGTGGTAATATTAACAACTCCTAACTTGGCCTGTGTCCAACTTTATTCAACCCTCAGCTTCTTGCAGCTGATTACCTCATTTCTCTACATATCTTCTATCAGGGATGAAGTCAAGGACCACTGGCTGAAGTCACTCGTTATTCTGCTGTCAACCACTTTTTTTCCTCATAATAGATCCGTTATACACTTTATATATGGTGGAAGAGAGAACAAAGACTATTGTCATCTTTTGAGAACTCCTCCAGGAAAGGAGGATGTCTCCCATAACATTGGAGATGGCACAATTACAGAAGTGTAGAGTACATATCTCATTTTACGTCTGATGTGTTGAAATATGAAAGAGACAAAAAAAAGTCTGAAAAACTTTTGTTGGAGGGGTGGGAAGAGAAACTTCCTTGAGATCACTGGAATGGTATGGGCTTTTATACAGCTCTAAAGATAGCTTTGTGTTTGCTTTCTTTGGCATAAATTGTATATCCCAATGAGCACAGAGATAAACTTCCTGTCAACCCCCAAGACATTTATCCTAGGCAAAACATCCTTTTTTTTTTTCTTTTTTTTATTTTATTGGCCACCCACAGAGTGTGGGTGAGCTTCAACCCATGACAAGTTTTTGGAAGTGTTGTGGTCACATGGTCAGAGTTTGTCAACATTTAGCTAAATGGATTAGAGTAACTGTCAATTTAATAAATGAGGGGATTTTTATTATTAAATGTGTACTTGCATGTATTCAAAAAATAGTAACTGTGGTTCATGTATCAGACTATGAATACTTTTTTTTTTTTTTTTTTTTTTTTTGTAAGGAAACCAAAAAAAACATCCATCATTTGGATTGTTGTAGTAATTACTATGTGATTTTTTTCCTTCTATACGAATTCAAAGTTTCTTTTTCCTCTTTATGTAACCATTTTTCTGATGCGCATGAATATAGGTGGTCGAGTGTTAGCTTAACTCATATACTGTATAGCTTTAAAAGCTTCTCTTTGAGTGCACGTCTGCAATCAATACTTACTCATTAAGGAGATTTAGTCTATAACATAAGTTCAGCTTGGCAATGATCCCTTTCTACTCATATCTAGTATGCTAACATAGACTTATAGTCTTCTAAGGTATGAGTGTATTGATTAAATGAATGTGGCTGTGCAGTGTTCAAAAGGAAGTACTTGCCCATCTACGCAGTGTATTGAGCACAATTGTAAAGTTTTATTGTCACATGATTGATGTCTCCAGCCAAAATCTTCTACTCTGTGGTAACCTCCCATCTCCCTTTCTTCATTATTGTCAGACAGTTGAAATTTATTGGCCAATTAGTCAGTGTTACTTATTCGTTATTACTCGAAACAAAAAGCACAATTATCCTCCTTTTAGTTGGTTTCTTCTTTCTTTCACAAGTTGTAATTTTCATTAATTGACCCATCTGTTATCTTAACCTTTAAATCTAGCATTGTTTTGGAAACATGAAACTTAATAATCCTTTTCATTTAGTAAGTTCATGTCTTTTCATCTCTTGTTTTTTTACTCCAGGAACACTTCTCAGAAATAAGCCCTTAAGGTTCCAAGAAGGAGAAGATTCACACCAGAGGATCATCAATGATGACGATGATGGTGAAGATGGAAGCGAGGATTGCAAGAGTGGAAAAGTTGATGGAGAGGGAAGTAACACGAGTGATGGTGAAGGAAGAAACAGTGTTGAAGGCAGTAATGGTGCAAGTGAAGAAACCTTTAGGGGTGACTCATTAACGAATTGTCAAGTGGCCCAATGATGATGCACATTTGTTGGACTGACTTACAAATTTGAGGCTGACTCAAGAGCGTTGATCATCAGTGAAAACACAATGCTGAAATTATCACCACACTTTTGCCACTTCATTTCCCCCCTCTCTTTTTTACGTTTCACCAAACAAGGGTTCAAATGTTTAAAAAAATAAAATAAAAAATAAAAAAAACACGCCAAAAAAAAAAAAACACGCCAAAAAACAACAACAAACAAACTGGTTTAAGTAAATAGTCAATTTGTAAGTAACAGAACAATTAGTTGTGATTTTCTTGCTATTCTAATGGATATGAAAGGGAACACACTTTGTTATAAAAATTGGCTTTAGCTTGATGAATGCAAATCTCTTGAAGATATCTTTGTTTGGTAATCATTTGAGTTGATATAATATGCCTCCCATAAAAATTGGGGTGTGCATGTGTGTGTTTGCTTAACACCAATAGAGTTCTCATCCACAATTCACATAATATAGGGGGAAAGACAACTTTTATTTATTAAAACCAGCTTCAGAAAGAAGGGGGGGGGGGGGGAACTTTGCCGCCCCAGAGTATCCTATTTAATATTTATATACCTTGGGAGGGGAGGGGAGTTTACATTTTGTAGATTGAAATGTGTGTTGAATTGGATTAATTTGAAATCAATATATTTAGTGTTCTCATAAATATATATGCATCATTATTGGAAGCCTATGTAGTTTCTGAAAGGTCATTCTTAGGCTCAAAGTGGTTTATAGTTAGGTGTTTAAACAAGTGCACAGATGTGCAAGTGATTTGACATTGCATGTAGAAATTGAATCTCTTGTTCAAATGTGGGTTTCTATAGCTCACACACACTTCATGAATGGATTAGATTAATTGCTTTAAAGAATGCTGATGTGAGTGTGGTATGTACTGATATGCTCTGGTCTGCTGCATACAAAGTTGGTGGTGTACACTATGGTTGTTTATAACTCATAAACAGTACTTTTGGTGTTTCAAATTATTTGGTGGGAAGATGTTTAGCCACATGAAGCTCACCACCACCTAAGGACCAACTATTCCTCGTGCAATCAACTGGTAAATATCGATTGTTCTTGTGCATCTACATTTATTGTTCCAATGGAGAAAACAACATATGATGTCTGCATCATGCCTGTGTTCCAGCAATTGGCTCCAAAATAAAACTTTCTTCTAATTTGACATGGAATCCCTCCCCTCCCCCCCCCCCCCCCCCAGATAAGCCAGTATTTGGTTTGGCCTTTCCCTACTACAAATATGCAACTGTGTTCATCACCCTGAGATTCCATCCTTAGAGGTTATGAGTGCATTTGAAGATATTTTGAGGTGAGAACATCAGAAGGACCCTCTTATTTTTGGAGAGGAGCAAAGTCATCCAGTTTACACCATGCACATGTATACATGTTGAATACCCACATGTACATGCATGTCAGATACATTTGTCTGCATCAGTTCAAATATTTACATGCACTGTGGGTATGTTTTCCTGCATAAAATGTTCATGTTATTTGTTGGAGTGCCCAAGGTGAACATGAGCTTGAGTGTACTGAGAAAGACCCACCATAACAACTCCAGATTGACCAGATCAAGAATCAATCAGTTATCATTGTTGAGGCCAACAGGCAGGCACTGTTAATAGTTTGTGACTATAGAGAATTGTTGGGAAAAGATTAAGCATAGATGGTTGTCTCAGCAAGGGGGGGGAGGTCTACCCAAATGTGCTGATAAGAGAATATATCAGGACTTGATATTGTAACTAATAAACTAGTCTGAGCAAGCCACCAACATGTGTTATTACATCTGATGAATGGGAAGATAGCTGGCTGTAGTTAATAATAGCATTGCTACATACTGAACTGACGAGACCCCATTAAAATTAATGGTTGATGTTTCTATTCCTTTGTAAGATATCTGATATTTGTATATACATTCAAGATCAACATGAAATTGGAACTGAAAGGAAAACCATCCATATCAAAATTACTCGTGTACAATATTTGTGTGTAATGCTTATCCAATACCTATGTTAGCACTCCAATCATCTTCCACAATGCTATTATCTACATGAGAATATTTGATGTGGTTCTTGTTTGTCAGCACCAATCTTTGCCATTTTAGAAACTTTATTCCAATTATTAATTATACAGTCAATCATACATAACTTATATATAAGAATAGTTAACAAATAATAATGAGTAAATAGGTAGTCAGATTTCCACATTATCATCTTGAAAGCCCAAGGCAAGTGCCCACCACTGAGCTGTGTTCCTCTGTTACAGAAACTAAATATTTTAAACCATAAACAATTGGTTGATCCCTTGGTCTTTTTGGAGAGTTTATTTGGTATGTACTCACTAACAAAGTAAGCCACCATTTAAATTTAATTTGGAACTTTCTTGAATTATAACATGTTTCAGATACAGGCTAACCTTAATCACCCTGAAATGGGTGATGTGTCCACAGAACTCCACCCCATTAGGTAGACCAATTTTGTTGTTTATATAAAGGTAATATCACAGTCCCAACTATTGATCAACAGTCAAATGGCCTAATTTTCCACAATAATGCAAAAGATATTGACTTCACCAAAATAAATGGGGGTGGGAAATCTTTCAATGCATTTGAAGCCCTCTCTTATTTACTTAGCCACTTTTCTCTCATTCTCTCCCAACTTTTAAATATCATTTTGTGTTGTGTGTGTGTGTGGGGGGGGGGGGGGGGGGGGGGGGTATATCTACTGTGCTCATCCTCATCAGCTGTACAATAATCAAATGATCAGAAGATAAAAGATCATAGCATCACTAATGTATAAAAAGAAAAAAAAAAGTTTTTGAAGAGAGATGTGGACATATAGCAGGTGATTGTGGTACACATTTGAAGTGTTTCTGATCCCCTAAAGCTCCACTTGTTTCTTTGCTGTTCTATCCAATAGTTTCTTGATCGCAGCATCAACCTCTTCAAGGTTATCAGAAGTACCATCTAACATTTCTATTAATGAAGAGAAAGTGGGAAGAAAGAAATTTGTGCTTTGCATTTATTTGTGTTACTATGGTAATTTAACTATTTTCTACAGATATTTCTTTTCCCTTCTCAACTATATAGAAGCATAGCATTTTAGCTATTGAAATATGCTAATAAGATGAGACTATTTGGGGGTCAGAAGTTTTGTATCAACTGGTAATTTTGCAGTGAAGAAGCCACTCACCTTGTGGGTTCAGGATTTCAATATGTGACCCATTTTGATGTGGCTTTTTGGGGAGAGGGAGGTTAAATTATTGAATTGTTCATAAGTGTGAAGCCCTAGCAGCGAGTGCTTGTGGTAATAATTGCTACGTTTCTGTGGGTTGGTGGTTAACTTGGGCATAGCGTCTGTGTTATCATGCATGGAAAAATAGCTTACCATGACCCTTCAGTTACGGCTGAGGTTAGTCCAGTCTCGTCGGCTATGTAGTATGGGTTAATAAGATAATGGGTACAGCAATTACACTGTTTATGGTAATTACAAATTATACAAATATTATGATGGGGGTTGCAGTCATGTTGATGTCACTGTGTGTTCTGAATGACGGCTTGAGGGGAAGCACATAGGATGTTCTGAAAAGCCTTAATTAACTTATTGTTTCTTACGAACCCTATGTTACCATGTTACTAAGCCAATGCATTCAAAATTGTTTCATTCAATATCATTAGTCTTTTGTTTACAAACACTTTGTTTCCACATGCAACAAGATAGTCGTGCCACTTACTAACACTGCCGTCTTTGTGAGCCTTGCAGGCATTTTTCAAATCTCTCATATAACCAGTCCAAATATGGTTTTCAAAGTATCCTGGTTTGTCGAGAGCCCCGTCATAAAGCCTCTCCCTACATACATTAACATTACTGAATGATGTATACAACTATATATTTATATATACATAGAGGAGAATAGGTTGTACTAGGGAGACAATTCTCACCGTCGCCTCTCATGCATGGTATCGTAGTCGAGGGTGATGAACCAGGCAGCATCCAGGAGTGGAGTTAGGGACCTGGAATTAAAGGTGTAAGGTCGAGAATGTTGGTAGACTATTAGGCTGCATAGTGCAAGTATCATGGTGGTCAACACACACACACACACACACACACACACACACACACACACACACACACACACACACACACACACACACACACACACACACACACACACACACACACAAGTAAACAACATTGATGTGGTTAGATTAAGTCATACACGCTTTGTATTTATTCATTAATTAATTCTGTGATTGTTTCAGTAATTACTATAACACATGACATCATTATTTAACACTAAAGTCATCCTTACTAATATGGTTGTTACCTATAAGCATCCTGTCAACAGGTTTGTATCTACAAAATAATGAGTGAGTGGATCTAGGATGAGTCACTTTATTGAAGAAACTAAACAGAAAGGTTTTGTTTGTTTTGTTATAATTGGAAATCTCTGGGTAAATTGGAATACATCTGCACCGAGCATTTATAACTGTTCAGCTGTGACTGACTGATCATGATTTCCCAAAAGTTCACGAAAACTTGCAGACTTGCCTGTGGTTCTCCTCTTATTGATTCTTTTGAAGAGGGAACAGTAAATCATCCCAGCCTTCTGCCACCATTGAAACAAGCTAGCTTTGATGGGTCTATACATGGAGAATTATTTCTAAACACAAATTAATAGTTTTTTTGGTGTTTTTTTGTATCAAAAAAAAAAAAAAAATAGCACAACAATAAAATTTGTTCTCAACATTTACCATTTTATTGAACCCAAATAAATGATCCTTGACCCTTTTAAACTTCGGTATTATCAAATAGTATTTTATAAAAACCATTTGTTAGCATCACCAGTTTAATGATACACTAGAGTTGAAGAGAGAGATTCAAGTCACACAGAGGATACTCCAGGAAATAGGAATGGTTGAAGCTACTCTGTCCAAATGGGATGAGCTACCAGTTGGTGAGTGGGGCAAACCATCACTAAGTGTTGAATGAGAGCATTGTGTTGCTGCATGCACTGTATATTGTTGAGAGTTGTGTGCATTTTGTGGTCATTTTAGGCTTCTACGTTTTGAATTTTGCTCAACCACACAAACACTGTCCGACTCTGATACTACAATATGCATAATTCTACACACCACAAAATGTATCCATCACTACATATGGCAAATTACATGTGTAAATTGCATGTGTGTGTGTTGAATTCATAGAAGTTATTCAAGGTGTGCATTCTTGGAATTTTTTACTCTTAAAAATCCTATTCTTGGTCCAACACGTACCCAGCCCCAAGTTTGGAAGTGTGTGTCCCTCACTCATATGCCATCAAAGTGTAACAGGGCATCCTGGCTAACACCATATAGCTATAAGGCTGCTTTGAAATATTGTCACATGTTGCACAAGGCCAACAGAATTGTGACAAGGACATATTTGGCCATGTCCTCCATAAATCAGAGCATAATCACTGCACCACACACCTTCATCTATGTTGTATCCATCATTAGCAGACAAGGTGTGGTGTTGTGTTGTGATAGTGCAAGGATAAGACACAACAGGGCAATGGCTATGGTTTGTCAAATAATGGCTGAAAGGGATAGTGTATGAGATACCGAGCAAGCTCAATTTGACAGATCATCATTATGATTGATCAAACTACATTGTTTGTGGTTTGAGTGATTGTTACATGTTGTAAGAGTCTTACTCAATGCTCAGAAGCATAGTGCCCTCAACTATAACCAGGCCAACAGAGGAGCTGTCACATTCAGGCATGTGAGTCTCTCTATGAGATCTCTGCTGGATTAAAGATTGAACCTCTCCTACCAGTTTCTCCACATCCAATGCTTCCACAACTGTAGGATAACAAACACACATGAATTGTTATTGCAATACTCGACTGCGTGTCCTGTTGCAAGCACAACTCAATCAATACTAACATCACAATGCAGTGGGTGTTCTAGACATGTGAATTTCTTTCTCTTTTTGTTGCAAATTCATTGCATCATTGAATGATGTTTTTGTGATGATAACATTAGAATGACGTAGGAGGCAATTATAACCCCTCCCCCCTCCCACCACCACATGTTTTCAGATGCTGGATGGGATAAGATATCAAGTTTGTAAGGAAATAACAGTTAATTCACACTGAAAATTTGCATGACCCCATGTGTGTAGGCACCATTATGGTCATGACACACACACACGCACGCACGCACGCACGCACACACACACAGAGCTGCATTGAGTACCACAAGAATGAGAACATGAGCTGTGTTGGAATAGACTGTGGCTGATGAGCTCATATATATCACTAGTATAAATATACCACTTGATTTTCAAGATGTAAAACATATTGTGGGCTTGTACTATTTATCTCCTCCACATTTGTCACTTAAAATTTATTTCACTCGCCAACAATATATAGTCTATTGTTTTGTTGTTTCTAATTTATGCTATACACAGCCAAACAGTTGAAAGTATTTCAATGAAACTTCATACAGATGATCCTTGTGTGCCAGGCAAAAGAAAAAAAGATAACGATCTCTAAAAGTATGGCTTTGTGAGCTAACCATGCTAGGATATGTTTGCTGATGATATAAATGAAATTAGTGATGTGATTGGTAAAGGTTCTATGCTGCTAAAGTAAGGGCTGGGATTGGTACAAAAATGTCAGCTGCAAAACGGATGAGGTTGTCCCACTCAAAAGAAAGTGAAAAAGAAGGGAAACAACAAACAAACATCACAGATATATTTCTGGCTAGGTATTGCTGGGTATATTCTTCTGTTTCACCTAAAAATGTCTTGCTTATTTCACATCTACATACCATCCCATAGCTGGGTACCTCTGTCAGTGCTCCATGGTACTAGATCCCTTTCCTACAAGTAAACAATAACTCTTACATGAGCTGGCATATGTGTTGTAAATTATACCTTATAAAAGTCATCTTGATGAATGATATTTAAAGTTGGATGTCTTTCAAACAGCCTTTGTACAAGAGTTGTCTTCCCACCGTTTGAAGCGCTGCATAGTAACATTAAAATAAAACACAAAATTGTGGCGGTAATAGTAGGATATTTCCTTGATAATATGGTAAATTCCAAATCATGGTTGTCAAGATAATTGAAATCAAACTTTATTTAATTCATTTAATTATATAATCTCAATACAATGGAATTTACATTGTGATTTTTCACCTATTGGTATATGAGACAATAATTAAATGGTAATGCATCATTTTGAGTATACACCTGCAACATACATTTTTTAGGGTATTTTAACTATGTTAAATGTGTAAATGTGTTTCTTCCTCTTATAATCAATCACCAATGGGTGTCTGCACTATCCTAAAATCTAGTGAGGTCCACCATTATCTTGAAAATTTGTATCATATCCTCCTTTGTCCATCTTCCTCCTGCATTACTTTACCAACAATAGAAGCATCCTGATTTTTATTTTCTACTACAGCACATGTAGCTGTGTGTACAATCAGTTACTGCTCTGTGATGATTTAGTAACAAGTGGGTGGGGGGAATAAAGAACCATTGAATAAAAGGTTAGCCCCACACCAAAACCATCTTCCTCTCTATTCCAATGATCTTTTCCAGATGGGATGGTCATTGGTCAATCCAAGTATGAGATGAATTGCTGGTCCTAATATGCGAATATGCTTTTAAATTTTATCATTATATAAGTGGAACTCACCCACTAATTCCTACCACTATGATCCCACGGTTAAAATTAGCACGACAACGTTGACCGGCCATCTGCTGTAGCCGCTAGAATTATCTGGAAACATCTCCGAGGCGTAACTAATGCCACGTAGATGGAATGTCCACCAATTGAAATCCGGTCGGTACCCCCCCTCGTATTTTGTAGTGCCACGTCCGTCCTTTGGAATTTCCGGGTAGTGAAAACTATAAAGACCCGCTTCTGACATACTGCTTTCCATTAGAAAGAAATAAATGCCTAGAGGCACTTCTACTGAAGATCTTCAGTTATTCAACGGTGCTGGTTTCTCGAAGATGTCCGTTGCAGTTCTTCCTGTAGGGTGTGCATATCCAGAACGTTTCGACCAGTCACGAATTTCTCTCCTTACCTCTAGTAGCGATTCAGATGATTGCATGACTGCGCCTCAGCAAGCCCAGGCACCATCCGCAGTTCCTAGCGAATGCGGCGGGTTGGAACAGGTGACGGATTCTGATTTACGTGAAAGAATAATCAAGCAGATTGAATGGTACTTCAGCGATGAAAATTTGCTGAAGGATTCTTTCTTAATGAAACATATCAATAGGAATCAACAGGGGTATGTTAGCCTAAAACTTGTTGCCTCACTGAGAAAGGTGAAGACCATCACAAAAGATTGGAAGTTAGTCCAGGAGAGCTTAAAGCATTCAAAGCTCATCTTGAATGATGAAGGAACCAAAGTGAGGAGGGAGTTACCAGCACCACAAGTTGATTTCTCGCACATCTCAAAGACATTACTGATTACTGAATACCCAAATGAAGAACCAAATCTAGCAGACCTTGAGCAGCAATTTGGAAGGTATGGAGAGGTGTCCCAAATAAGAATGATATTGCCAGGACGTGCAGTGCCTCTGGATATAAAACCTTGCAAACAACAGTATTCATCACTTGGCAAGGACTTGTGTGTTTTAGTTGAGTTTGAAAGTGAAGATTATGCAAAATCTGCTTACCAAAAAATACAGAAACAACAGAGTTGGAGAGAGGGGATGAAAGTCCAGTTGTTGTCGGAGAATAATTCAACAGTTAACAATAACGAAGCCATGAAGGACCAAGAAGTGGTTGTAAAGTCAGAGAAGAAAAAGCAGTCTAAGGGCAAGGACTCAAAGTTAACTGAAGTACAATCTCAGTCAGCAAGACCTGAACAGTCTCAGTACAGAGATTCCTTTTTTCAGGCAACATCAAAGCATTCATCGGGAAAGGAATACTCTCCTTCTCCACACAGTTCTCCGCGCAGTTCTCCACGCAGTTCTCGAGAAGGTACTCCCACCTGGCAGCACCGCAGGACATCCCCACCTAGTGCTGGTTCCTCTCCACACCTTCGAAGGAGCTGGAACTTTCAAGGAAACAAGTGCAATCCTGAGCCCTCTCACAAGCATCTTCGTCCAGATGCCTGGAGCAACAAGGACTACAGTTCTGACTCAGGAGTGGGCAGCAAAGAACCTTCACCCAGTGGGAGTTCTAATCGAAAGTCAGTGTTATCCAAAAAGTTATTTTCTGGTAGCGGAAGTGCCAATGATATCTCTTGGAGATCTTCAGATAAGCAATCCAGAGACACTGGTATTATTAGGCATCCTTTGGGTCCTGATGGCTCAAGAGGGTTTAGACAGAAAGCTAGTCCTATTTCAATAACTATTCATTCTAGCTAATTAAGCATTTGTATCTTTCTCTTCATTTCTAACCTATTCATCCTTGTTTCCTTAGCTGAACTTTCAAATGTTACCTATTCATCCTTGTTTCCTTAGCTGAACTTTCAAATGTTACCTATTCATCCTTGTTTCCTTCTTAGCTGAACTTTCAAATGTTATTAATGCTATATAATGGAGAAAAAAGAAAGAAAAAATATATATTGAATTATAAGTACCTTGTATTTTCATGTTGGGTCAAGTTTGAAATGCAGGTCAAGTTTTAACCTACCCACTGTTCTCATCTTTGCAAACAGGTGGTTGTAACAGGGGATAATCTGACAGGGAGTTCTATCTATCTTGGGATCTCTGGCAGTGTGTGGTAGTGGTTATGCAGTTTATAAGACTGAAACTAATCTCTGCACCCTTTCTGGTACAAGAATAACAAGACTGGAAATTTCCAGCCACCCACTTATGATTTAATGTTTTTACTTAATCATGGAGAAAAGGGGGGAAAAAACCCAACCATGAAAGACTGGGAACCTTAGCACTGTTTGTCGAGGAAGTTTCATAAAAACAAGATAAACAAGAAAGTAACATTTAGACTCCAGACAAGGACAAGTTCAAATTTGTGGGGTAAATAAAAAAAAAAAGAAGGAAAAAAAATTAAATGAGGGTAGGGGGAATTCAAGATTTTTAATCAATAAAATGGAATGTCAAAACAAAACATGAGTTTGGAGTAATCCCTCGGAGAAATTTTGTATATCAGAACTGGATACACTTTGCAGTCTCAGAAAAGGTGATTGGGAAAATCTTACAAATCCCAATGGTATACAAAGATAAAACAAAACGTATTTAGCGCGAAGTAATATAAAAAATATTTACACGGGTGGTTGTGTGAGACGGCAGTTCTCTCCTTAGATTGCCCGTTGCTGTGCGACGGGTTCTTTTCTAAACATCTCTAGATCAGCTGGGTAGAATTGCTGCTATAACTAGGTTATACCGCTAGGGATCTCCTCTGCACCCTGGGGTTGGTTGTGAAGTGTGTGTGTGGAGTCTGGGAGAGATGGCTGGCGGTGGTGAACCTGCTCAAATTACACTCACAGGTAACGCAGACCGTTGTTTTAGGTTGGTGAATTACACTGTTGGAATGTCAAAATAAAACTACTCCCTGGGTCAGCACGGTCACATTGGATGACTAGCCACCGCATGCTCGGGTTGTTTACTCTAGAGTCTGCCCACATTTACTGGTAGCAAGATAAGTGCATGTAATGGCATGTTAGGTCAAAGTATCATTAGTTATCATTAGCATAGAAAGAGAGATATAATTAGATGTATGTGTGTATTTGGAGTTTATTTAGGTCTTAGTTGTTCTCATTAGACTTTTCTTTAATAGGCTCAGGAGGTGATTCCCACCTCAGGTCACTCACTACTCTCCTCAATCACTCTCAGTTGAGCGATCTCCACTCACCTAGTGTAATAGCTATAAAATAAGTTTGTATTTATTTCAGTTGGCCTCTGTTGTATGATTTTATTTTCACTTGCTGCTGTTTGTAATTATATTTGCAGTGTTTGCTGCTAGGAACCTGTCAAGCAAGAAAAAAGGAGGTAAGAATAAGATGAATAATATTCAAAATTTCCTTGTACATGAGGTAATGATGTTGCCTAGAATTCAGAATTATTCCTCTCCTTCCCACACACAGCAGAAACTTGCAAAGCATCAGTGGTGTTTGGTTTAGGAAAGGCCCGATACATCACAGAAACTGTTGAGAGTAACTCTCCAGAATGGAACCAGGAAGCGGTTATGTGTGTACATGAAGTGTGTGTATGTGTCTGTGGTGGTTGCTCTAATTTACAGTAATGGTTGTGTAACGATTCCATAATGGCACAGTAATAATAGTATCAATTTATAAATCTATGTGCAGATAACATGACTAGGTACATAATAACAAGCTTAGGCTTTTGAGTTGTTGACAGACTAACATTAGTTATTGTGGACAGAGTAAACCCTTGTTCACAGTGACACATGCACTAGCAACACACTCCAGAAGTTTCTATAAAAAAAAAAAAACCCTGCTGCAATTAAAACTAAGATAATTTATGCATTTTTTTTTTTTTTTTTTTTTTGCGTTTCTGAGTGTTCCTAATGTCATTATAAACCAGGCTTAAAACTCTTTGACAGATTAGCATTAGTTTTTAACAGACTGACATTGTCATTACAACAGCCATATTAGTCTGATCAGTCCTTGTCCTTGAGAACTGTGGCATGGGTTATGTGCTGAGAGTAACAGAACATGCTAGACTTTTTTTATGCATATTGACAAATGTTCATTTTACTTTTAACAGAGATTTGTCTGCTAAGAACCACGACCAAGTGATCAAATTTAAAGTGCGAGACAGGGATCACGTTATAGGTGTGGTTTTATTGAATGTTAGCAATCTGGATGGTCGGAGGGAGGCTAGTAAAAGATGGTGGCCTCTCTCGGAGTATAAGAAGGTCCGTGATGTCTCTGGTGATCTGTTGATAGAGTGTTTCGTGTCTGCATACAGATCTAGCCAATTGCTTTCTGCTCCAGACAAGCATGCCTTTATGCACGGATCACTGGAAAACATATTCAATTCCTCAAAAAAGCTACGTAATAGTTTTAGGAGCCCTTCTTGGTCCCGGGAGACTAGTAACTTGGCCGTCACTGCTACTGTTTCTTCTGGAGATGTGGCAGATGGGACAGTTGCCAAAGTGTCCACAGCTTCTTCCAGTGAGAGATCATTTGAGCCAGAGCACGAGATGATAAAGTCTGTCAGAAATAGAAGCAACAACACCATTGCCTCCTCGGCCTCTTTCCAATCTCACAGTTACCTCTCATCCAATGAATCCTTTCTTGTTCAACCTGCTTCACCAGGACGTAACACTCCGTCTACTGAGTGGTCTCTGCATCCTGTGGTGACTGGAGTGTGCCCTCGTGAAGGTCCCGTGGGGGGCGGCCAACGGGTGGTCCTAAGAGGGAGCAACCTGGGAGAAGATAGGGAGGACATAGTGAAAGTGTTGATTGCAGACGTGGATTGCACCAGGAATATGGAGTATATTTCTTCCAGTAAGCAACCATCATTACCTTCTCATATAATAACTGCTCTACTTTTAATTGTGTGTCAGTGGGTCTTTTCTGGGTAAAACACACACACACACACGCATGCACGCACACACGCATACACACACACACACACAACACAACACACACACCAAAAATCATGGTGGTGATACAAAGTGTACTTATTTAGATATTAAGCGAATATGATATCATGTCCAAAGTTTTTATTCTACTCTATCATATCATGTGCAGCTAAAATTGCTGTGATCACCGCTCCTCGTTATACTTCTGGTACGGGTTCTGTTCAAGTGGAGACGCTGAGTGGAGGTCTGGGAGTATCCAGTCTTACTTTTGTCTTTGTGGAGAAGGTAATTGCCTGCCCGCCTGAGGTCTCTGGTGTCTCCCCCTCCTCTGGCTCTGTGAGCGGTGGCCAGAGGGTGGTGCTTAGGGGCAGTGACTTGGGGGAGTGCAAGGAGGATGTGGTGAGGGTGGTGCTTGCTGGGGTGGACTGCACAGAATCCTTGGAGTACTACTCCCCTGGTAAGGCAGCCATTGTGAGTTCCTTGATGTGGTATAACGGTCAATGCATGTTTTGTTGATTGCGTGTGCATGTGGTGGTGCATGCAGGTGGGAGCGTGTATGCGTGGGTGGATGGTATGTATGGGTGGCATGTATGTGGGTGTATGTGTGTATATGTTTGCATGTGCGTGCATGTGCGTGGGTGGTATTGTGTATATGTAGTGATAGTGTGTGTGTTGTGTGTGCCATAATTTAAAAATATGCGACTAACAGTAATGCAAACTTCTGTTCATGCTCTCTTCATCAATGATTGCAATGTAATTTGATGCACCCCTCCCTAGAGAGGGGTACACACACACAGTGCTGCAGGGTTGAATGGTTGGCACTGTGGGGGCAACTGGATGTCCAAATATAGATCTCAATTGAGAGGATTCTAGAATAATATGAAAACCCCTAGTGGTGTACACACAGCATTTCCTGTTGCCCATGACAACAGCAGGATCAGAGGTGCATGCCAAATCTTGTCTGTAGTTTAAACGTAGCACATTCCTTTTCATTGGCTCCATGGCACTCCCTGGTGGACTCACTGACTGATGGTTAAGGCCATGTGTAAAAATGCTCAATGTTTTCTGATTGGTTGGACAAAATTTATAGTTTTATGTAAATCCCTTAGATGGACAGCAATGAATATGCATTTTACTGCTTCCCTTAAAGTAGATTTCATTTCTTGTTGTGTACACATAGTAGCTTCTCTGCATTTGCTCCATGGCTGCTGCAGGCATGAAGTGGTGTGTGTGGTGTCTTCTGACAGGTCCTGGGCTTACATGACAGTCAAATGATTTGTCCTTGATGGTAGTTTAGTTTAGAGGTGCACAAAATTCCTGGTGTGCAACAGCTAGGATACAAACTGGGCAGAATAAAGTCTGACAGAATGTCATGCTAAAATTCACAGTATTTTCTGTACTCATCATCAGCATCTTTAAAAATTATTTAAATAGGAATGAAGTTCATTCTTGTATTCAATGCCATATTCTGTGTCAGCCTGAACTGACCATGAGAATACTTTGGATTAAATAGCCATTGTTTTAGCCCAATTCCTGTGCCCCCCCCCCCCCCCCCTTCTCCTGTAGAACTTTTCATTATCTTGTTTGAATATGCCGTTGCCCAGTCATGAAACTCTTGACACAGGCACAGCAAAGGTCTGTCTGTGTCGTCGTGATTCTCGAAGAGCCAAGATTTGTTCACTCCTAGTCTGAACCTTCAACTCTACCTTAAGATGAAGGTACAGAATTAACTTAACATTTTGAACAGCTACTTCACTTTATAGCTTTGATAATCCTTCAATCATGAAATTTAGACCCCCTTTCCTCCCCTTACAAAAAAAAAAGAAAACTATTCTTAAAAATGGGGGTGGGGGGGGAGGGGGTGGGATCTTCACTATCTGGCTTAAGAGTATTGGCATTCCACAGTGAGTTAGTAAACATAGTGCACCATCCTAAAAACAAGTTGACACTTAGTCAGCGAAGGGTTGGCTCTGTGGTTCAGCATCTCCAGGTTGTCTGCTCAATTGACACCTGTGCCGAAATGGGAGCTTGCACAAATGTCTCAATATTTTTGGTCCAATCTCCTCCAGTTCATGTTTTTGATATTATTCTTTAAATTTTCCACATATCTGGTCCCAGGCAGCGCAACGGGTACATTTTTCTAGTTTAGAATATATTTTGGCACCTTATGTACACAACTAACATGTACAGTGAATACTTCATCATATCCTTAAATGTTTGTTGTTGTTGTTGTTGTTGTTGTTTTTGGTTAGCTTGTAAATGACTAATTAATACACTCTGGTAGTGTTGGTGGTTCATGTAGCATGCCTCTCTCTCTATGTGTGTTAATAATGCTGACATCTATGGAGCATGCTGTGTGACCTCTTGACTGTCGTCAAACGAGAGGGCAGCACTAGGCCGAGTTGTGTGATGCACAGGAAGAGGAATGGGTCAAAACACAAAGAAAACAATGAGAAGGAATGTGATTCTCCATGTCACCACCACCCAAGCATTAGGTACTCATGCTGATGGCATCTAGTGTGTTTCAAGAAGACAGACAGAGGCAGGAATGATGTGTTTCTGTCTGCACCTGGCACTAGCACAACCTTCTTGTAATGCCACAGGTCTGAAATCCCAATGTGTAGCACAGTGCTAGCCAACATTGTCATTGTCGAAAGGCATTTGAGAGGAGTTTGACTCTGGTTTATTGCAGGAGTAAAGCATCATTTCTGTTAGAGGAGATAACTATTGGTGCAAGTTGACCATAATAACTATGATTTATATAATCTAACCAATAACCAATTTGAAGATTATATGACATATTCATATTCAGGGAGGAACCCCCTCCCCCCCCCCCCCCCCCCCCCCAAGTCAAAGTAAGATCAGCCACTTCTTCATGTATGATCAGGTGCATGTATAATTAGAACCGAAGTGTAATGGAGTGAAACATCAAAAATATGATTTAAATTGAAATGAAGTCCACCACATGAATGGCCATCCATCACATTCATGTCAACCACAGCACAAACTTATACTTTGGATGTAAGTATCAATTATCATTATTATGATGATGAAGAGAGAGATTTTATTTTTACAAAACTTTATTTTTCTCAGTCCTTCATTTCAGGCAATAGGGATCAATGCCCACCAGCCAGCCTAAGAGAGTGTTCATTATTGCTCAGTGAAAAGTTCACTCAGTACAAGTGCTACTGTTATTGTATTTATTTAATTTATCACCTGTGGCCAGAGAATACTCCATATTTGGTCAGACAGACTTCTTGTCTAACACAGCTAGTAACAACATAGGATGTGGCTCAATGCAACCCAAACCATGGTGGTTTCTTCAACCTCAAGACTCTTGGCTAAAAACTCCCTCCCACTAAAGATCTCAATCTTAATTCTGTGCTAATTGTGTGGACAAGATAATGTAATAAAGATATTGTTTGTTGTGTCAGCACACAAGTGCCCACTGGTGCTCCTCACAGACCTCCTCCCCTCATCATCCTTTACTTCCACTGCAGTCCCTAATCTGTACATGTTCTCATTTTGCCTATTGCACAGCCAAACTTGCAGTGACGACTCTGCCCTGCCCCTCGGCCGACAGCGGGGAGGTGCTGGTGGAGACAGAAAGGGGAGGAGTCAGCAAGAGCAGGCTAACTTTCTCCTTCATAGAGGATGAAGTACTCTCACACCTCAGCCAGTTCAGGACCATGGAGGCTTTCAAGAAGCACCACCAAGGTAAGATGAGAGGGAGTTATGAAGGCATGCGTGTTGGTACTACTTTCACAAAGAAGATCCATTCCTTTTTAATTGTTCCCTGCGAATCTAGACGGTCAATTATTAAGACAAAGAACTGAATCACTCTAAATATATGTCACAAAAGAATATAGCATTGACCCTGTCCTACACCTAGGGCTACAAATTTGAGGTGAAATCTTTAAAGACATGTTTTAGCTCTTTTTTTGTTGTCTTATAAGAGGAAATAAAAAATTTTTGTTTTAATTCCAGCAAAATAATTTAACCTTTTTGTGGTTTTTGACTGATTTAATGAGCATTTTTTGACCCATCCTGTGCATTTAATAAACATCCCTTCCTGTACTGACTGCTTGTGCTTGCCATCATAATACCCCAAAATTGATTGGTTCAATAGAATTGAATGTCACAATCACCAACTACTATAGTTGTTTGGTTATGCAAAACCATGTGTGGTTTGTCGTGAAATATTTTGTGAGTGCATGCAGATAAGAATGGGATAAAGGAGAAAAATTAACACAGATTGGTAACTACTGCATGTATTAACAAAATGTTTAATATAGTTTGTTAGCATTTTCACGTATGTAATTTATATAACCCAAGTATTGGGCACTCCATGAAGGTAACCTATTCTTGCCACTAAGGGCTACAGTATCACAAACCTCTCTAGCCCAGTCCCACTGGCAAGTGTGGATGTCGGGAGGTCATTCGCTATCTTAAAAAAATAAGTGTGCATTCAGATAGGAGACACATGTTGGTAAAGGGTAATCACTGTTGGTCACTCACTACATTTTCAATGCCATTAGTTGTCGGAACTCAGAGAGAGAAATAATTCTGTTCAGTGGGTGTGTTTAGTGGGCAAATATTTTTTTTGGCCTTTTTTTTTTTTTTTTTTTTTTACAAGAAAACCACTTTTTTTTCTCTTCTTTGATCATATTAATTTTTTTTTCTTTCCTTCCATTTACGACCACCTCAAATTTGTAGCCCTAGTTATACCACAGTGAGCACAAATACTAGTGGTATCTATACCTAGCATGAACTAACGTGAGCTGGGCTGGGTGCTCAGAACTTTGATCCATTAGCCAACTTGACCTAGGTGGAACCTTCCCAGCATTCAATTCTGTCTAGTGTGATGTTGCCAGCTCAAACATATGGTGTGACCAATAGAGAGAAAAACAGGTGTACATTAAGGAACACATTTCTTCACTTATTCCTTCAGATTCCCTACACCACAACTCTTTCAGTTTCTATTTTTGTAAATGTGCTAGATATCAATGTGCTGCTACCAATCCTGGACTTACCAGCAGAATTCTGCCTCCTAACTGGAGGAATTGTTGAAGTTTGTTGAAGTAGTGTATCACTTACATAGGATTTTTGCCACATTTGTCCCATTTGTGACATCATTGAAGAGCTACACCCCTACACAAACTAAATTTTTTAAGGTAAGTTTGTTCATGATTATTGAACCAAAATTTTTTTAAATTTTTAATATCAGGTTATGCATCGAGGACAAGATAAGACAATAAAAAAAACTTTTTTTTCCAATTCAGTTTCCCTTTAAAGTTATAGCTATGTTACTAGAACAGTACCCACCCTACGGATGCAGACAACAGCCAGCCCTCCCCCCTCTTGAACAAACACTTAAAATTTGAGCTCTTTAGGACCAATCGTCTGGGAGGAGGTACTAAAAAATAATAATAATAAAAAAAAAATTTTTAAAACAAAAAAAAAAAACAAGGATTGAGAATTTTAATAAGATTTATTAATTAAGGACGAGCTGCAATTTTTTACAATATTCTTCCAATGCGCATCTACCCCAAATATCTGCCGTAGGTTCAAAGTCAAAATCTGCTAGATGCAGACAGACCCTCATTACTTACTTGCATCAGAAAATCCATTGTTGTAATTTGAATGATATCAAGTCAGTTTTAATTGCATTCATAGGGAGAAAAGCATTCTAGCACTCAGCCATTCTGACAGGCATGAGTGTATCACATGAAGCTAGCTTTGACATGTGTGGAACATTGTCCTCCAACTAGTGGACAGTGAATTTGATCTTGAACTCAGCTAGCTGTTTCAACATTTAGTAACCATTTTCAAAGTTTTGTTGCTGATGTTGATTGACAGGGCTACAGGACTTTACAGGCGCTCTCTCTCACTCACTCCCTCCACACTATCATTGTCCCTTTTCATTGTCTCTTATCTTTTTAACATGTCGCACTCAGTTGTAATTATCACTCTCTCTAGTAATTATCACTCTCTCTAGTAATTATCACTCTATCTGGTAATTATCACTCTCTATCTTACATCATCACTCTCTATCTTACATCATCACTTTCTCTCCCTCTCTAACATGGGCACTCTTACATTATCACTCTCTCTCTTAGTCATCACCTTATTACCACATACTCTTTCTTGCACGTCATTTTCTCTTTCCATCAATCTCTGTGCCCTTGTATCATTCTCAGTTTTACTGGCTGTACTCTAGAGTCTCTCTCTCCTTCTCTCTCCTTCTCTCTCCTCTCTCCAGTAGCACTCTATTTTCTCTCTTATTTTGTCCCTCTGCTTTCTTGATTACTGTCTACAATCTTTCTTTCTCTTAGTTACCTCTCTCCCTCTCTTCCATTTTCTCCCTGACTCACCCAGCTAGTTGCTAGCTTCTCAACGGGTTGACTTCTGCTAGTTTAATAATAATAATAATTTATATAGTATAGGGGCATTCATAGAGAAAGTGACATATCCCATGAAAGTCACCTAGCTACCTTCATTGTCCATTCCTTGAATAGCAATAATATAAAATGATCCTGTCAATGCAAGGAGCTTGTTGAATGTGAGAATAGCTATGTACTTCAAAACCTGTTGAGCACTCCTTCCTGCTGATTCAGAATTAAACAAGGACACACACGCACGTACACACACAACATACTGGAATTCTTGTCGACACGTCTGACATCATGAGACTCAAGCACATGTCCAAAACGACTGACAAATTCTCTCAGGTGTTGTAACACGCACTCTGATCAATTCCAAACTTGACAGATATGCTCAGTGTCACCAAACTTTGAGCATGTCACCTTTTTTTTCTCTCTCTTTTTTTTCTTTGTGGAAAATTTTCTGTATGTATATTGAAAAGTAGCTATTTTTGCCTCTTCTCCATGCCCTTGTGGATGGATGACATGGATGGCTGTCTTCACTGTCAAAACTCCTGTGGATCTAGTCTCAGCCACAGGCATTTATTTGTTTTTTTTTGCAACAAAAAAAAAATGTAAGTAATATTTTTATTCTTTCATGTTCATACATCTGTTGAACTCCAAACCGAGAAACTCTTGTTTTCACATCAAATTTGAATGTTTTATTCCTTCATTTCACTCTCCATTACTTTTTTAGGTAAAATTGGACTGGTAAGCTGAAATCACACTTTTCCTTCACCACATTTGCCGTACATCATGGCCCAGAAAGTTTTAAGAATGCATTAATGTAGAATCCATCACTTCTGAAAAATAAACAGAATATATTTCTTAGAGATCTGTGCACACTAAAGCTCCTCTGCAACTAATCCACACAAACAGAATTGAAATAAGAATAACAGTATGACTTCACTGCAATTAGCAATGAGGTTGACCTTTTATGTGTACTGAATGACCTCTGCCTGTACTCAGAAGTGACAGCACTGCTAAGATGAGAGGCAGGGGGAGGTGTTAGTGTTCACACATCCTCTTGTGGGAATTGTTGAGGTGCTTGAGGTTTTGGTGACTGTGGCTTATTAAGAATATGTCAATGGGCACCAAAAGTGTCAACACATTTTATCACACCAACTCCACTCCTTGGTGCAACTCCATCCCATTTTGTTCATTTATCTCATTTGCATTATAAATAAAACTGTGCAGCTCGTAATCTCTGCCAACTCTGACTGAGTGACATTACACTACAGAAGGTTTCAATGGAGCCATTCAAACTTGAATCTCTCATAGTGTATTCTAAGCTCATTTGAGAATGCACATGTGGGACGCTGTTCCTTCTATGGGTGAGTGGGTGGGTATATTGCATGGCTACTAGATCAGTGAGAGAGGCCGTAAGGTGCTGACATTGTCCACTTGCTAAAGGTTCTAACCAGACACAGAGCAGGAAGTATTCCACTTCCTTTGAAGTGCACCTCCTGCCAGCTCTATGTATTGGCCCAGAGTGCAACATGTGTCTGTGGGCGTAGCCCTTTCCTTCCTGTTTATGCCCCAACATGCTCTAGTTCTCCCACAAGTTGTGTCTGCTACAGCTAATGAGGATCATGTCAGCACAGTAGTTGCAGTAGCTTAAAGACCACCAACCAACAACCAACCAACCAACCAACCAACCAACCAACCAACCAACCAACCAGTCAAGGCCAGTGCTGTCTCCCACTTGCTCACTTGCACAGCATGCAGTCATTGCATTTCATGGTCCGAGGGAGCCAGGGTGATCCACAGCAGTCTTTGAGGTGGCAGCTGCTTGTTACCACTGCCAGACTCAGTGGCTCTGGAGCTGATCATGTGAGGATTGGTGTGAGGGTAAACACTCTCCTTCTTTATGTTGGGTTCACATGGTGGTGTTGCTTGTGACCCCACACTCCTCTGACTAGGCCACAGGAGACGCCACTAGCCCTTTGATACACAACAACACTGCTAGCATGTGCTCCCTTGGTCATCACATTTTAGATTGTTTCTCTCTTGCTCCCAACCACAGATGCCCACCAATCAGAAGTCAAGGCCCACAAGCAAGTCATCAAAGGTAATAATACATGCAAATAAACAGTGTTTTCTTTCCAGTATACAAATCTAATAGATGTAGAAGTGTATGATGGATATTGTATCATGTCATTGGAGATGTATTTTGGAAGACACCATCATTATGTTCTTGTCCATTGCTAGTGAGTGTATCCACCACACACAGAGAGAAAGAGTTACCACACCACACAATGTATTCCAACCCTGTGTGAACTCGAGTCTATCAGTGAGCGAGTAAGTGAGTGTGGCAGTGAGCAAGTGTGTGTGCGTTGCGTGCGTGTAGTAGCTACTGTGGGGGGGGGGGGGGAGAGAAAGCATGCAACAGCTAAAACAAATTCTCTCCTGCAACCAGATATATATCTGATGGCCTGCCCTTTCCTTCCTGTTCATATTGCTTATTAGAGAGCAAATGAGGAATAGATCAGCTACTGAGTGAGTGCATGTGAACTAGTGAATTTGACACAGACAGCAGGTGTGACGGTTGTCACTGAACTTCTGACCTGTCTGTCCTCTGCACCCTGTGGGCTCTGGTGATGCCTTTCCTGTAGGAGTGCCCGGTCCAGGTCAACTATTTACAATTAGTAAAAATATGACCACAATGTTGTTATTTTAGTTTAAGGAAGTTAATTTCCTGTTTGTAGTTGAAGCAGGAAGTTATTTGTACACCCTTTGTACTGACAACTGCTCAATAATCACATTAGACTGAATCCCAATGAGAAACAGCTACCCTGGCAGCTGCTCAGGGGCAGAAGGTCAGTGGCACAGCTCCATGGAGTCAAAGTCTCTTTTAAGCCTTCTTGAATGGGAGGATTTCTTTTTAAATAGCTCTTAATTAGATAATATAATAATTTCACACAACTAGTCAAGTTAGAAGCAGACTGTAACATGCTGATTGTACACTTGCCACACCTGATAATGTACCAGTTTGGCATCTAAACAACCATAATTTGTTTCAGCTTCAGTAGGTCACACATCCCTTTGATCTTGTGGGTTTCAGGACAGCAAATTTAGTTAGCTCAGCATAAGAGACCTGTTGCTAATTCATCACGTCACATGCCTAGCTTACCAGTTGTCAAACAACTACTTTCTTCTCTTTTTTTAAAATTTTAAATGTATGCATAAATTACAGCACTTCGGTTGCTTATTGGTATGCTGCTTAAGTTGGTCTGTCTGTATATTGACTAGGCATATTTAATGATGTAATTTTGACACCAGATTTGAAGGAGGAGAACTTGAAGTTGAGAGAGAAGAACAAAGCCCTGAGAGATTACATAGACAATTTGCTTCTCAGTGTACTGGACACACGGCCTGAACTGCTTGAGATCAAGTCACAAACCTGTTCATCCCCGCCCATTTCCAATTCAGTTCCATGACCACACCCCCTTAGGGTTAACAACTTCCATCCCCTCCTCTTTTCATGTCATGTCGTATTTCATTAATTTTGTTGCTGTTGATCATGCTGTTCTTTTTTTTTTGTTTTTATTGCTTTTTTTTTTATTGTTGTTTTTTTGTAAATATATGAAGAAAATTTCCTTCTTGGCAGAGTTATGAAGAGTCATGAGTAGGGAATACTAGAAGGCATACCTGGGGTTGCCAAGGAATGATGACATAGCCACATGAAGAGGTGTGGCCAAATATCACCCAACCCATGTCCAAGGGTTTGACCAAGTAACATTTCTGGCAATTTAGCTTGACATTTGCAGAGAAAGAGGTGAGACCCAGCCCATGTCACTCCCAGAGTCATAATGTGTGTGCATGCCAAGTTTTAAATATATTGTCCAAGGGTTTTTCCTAAGTACCTTGGTAAGGATGTGGCCAAGTGGACCCCACCAAAAAAAAAAAAAAAAAAAAAAAAAAATTTTTGGCTTCAAAGTTATCCTCAGTCTAGGATGTGTCTACCCTGAAACATACACACACATAATTTTTAATCTGTCACGCCCAGAGAAAGAAATGTAGCCAGGTGGGACCCAGCCCATGTTGCTCTCACAGTCATGGTGTGTGTAAGGCAAATTTTAGGTCTGTAGTCCTAGGGTTTACCTAAAGTGCCATTTTTGGCCAGGTGGCCCAAATTTTTATGGTTAAAATCTATCCTTGGTGTAGTATGTGTCTTCCCTGAAGAGTAAATTTCATTTTGATTGGAAGAAATTAAGAGAGAAAAAAAGGATGGAAGAAGAAATGAAGGACAAAAAAGGGGGAAGAAGAAAGAAAGGAAGGAAAAAGGAGGTGAAAGAAGGAAAGGAATGAAAATAAGGTAGGAAAGAGAAGGAAGGGGGGGGGGGGGGGGAATGAGAAAAAGAATGAAGTGGGGAAATAAAAGAGGAATGAAGGAATTAAAAAAGAAGGGGGGAAAAAAAAAAGGAAATAGAAAAAGGGTGTGGAAAGAAGGAAAAAGGGGAAAGAAGGAAGAAGAGGGAATTAAAAAAAAAAAAAAAAAAAAAAAAAAAAAAAAAAAAAAAAAAATGAAAGGAGGGAAAGGAGGAAGGGAAAAAAAAGAAATGGGGAAAAAAGACAGAAAAAAGGAAGGAAAGCAGAAATAAAAGGGGGAAAAAGTAATAAAAAAAAAAAAAAAAAAGAAAAAAAAAAGAACAAACAATAGGAAAAGATGGAAACAAAAATAAGCCTTCTTGGTCCAATTTCAACAATACATAATTTTGATGTGAAGGTTACATTTAATCCCCAGCAACTAACCTTTTGAGGAAACACCATAACCACACCCATTCCTTTTCCTATAGTTTCCTCTTGAAGGTTGAGGGTGAGCTAATTCATCCACACTGGCTGGGCTGGGCAGGCCCATGGGAGCTTAACCCTGTAAGGCATGCAGACCAGTGTGTACCCCTTAACCCCCTCAAGGAGAAGGTGTGTATCATTGAATTGAACTCGTATCCTAAGTTAATAATGTCAGCATCTGTAATGTCATCTGCTATGGAGCTTATCTGTACCAACAAACATAGTCAGGTGAACAAAAACTGGTTTATTTTAGGATACTTTTTTTTTATCTTGGAAATGTTTCCCTTTGGTCTGATAACCTCTTGAAGATCAAAACTGAAACAGGGAGGAAACTATCCAGTCAAGTCTACAGACAGGAAGTTGGGGCAAAGCTACAGGCAAGCACACTCTGTGGGTTCTGTGTATATTCCTTGAATAGCTAATGAAAACAAGAGCCATTGAATAAATTAGTGGCCAATCACCTCCGGAAATACACATCAACCATATATCTTTTTCTAGATTGTACTCTGCTTATTGGACTTCAAACTTTCACACAGTTGCACAGCTTCCCCTACTTACAAAAAATCTATAACTTCCCCTTCCCATGAGTGATGAATCAACACCGTGTGTGTACACATAGGGGCAGCTATTGCTACTGGAACCACTTCCAGTTGACCAGATAAAGAGGCCAGCCTCAGAGTGAAAGACAAGACGGTGGGTCTTATGCATGTCTTAAATGAAGGTTCAAATGTTTAGTTAGGACTCTGCATATTTCTTGGTTCAGTAATAATAACGATAATCATATCTACGTTGTCTTGGTAACGGACACCCACACAGTGAAGGTCACCATCCGGACATTCAACTTCTATATACCCTGTAATTAGAACAGGGCAGAACCACATCGAGATACAAGCAACATGTCTGCTATCCCATATTTTACTCTAGAAATCTAATGTACTCCCCTTAGTGTGAACCTTTAATTTCTGGTTCATCATGAAACAACCACTGGACAGACGACGCAATGTGATGCTATCCTAAAAATAGACATTTTCCATTCCATAACCTGGTTCACTTTCATGCTCCTACCACAACCTACTGATAGAACATTGGGTTGGTTAAATTTAACTTGGTCCCAAATTTTAATTTTTCATTATCTTAATTCCCCCTCCACTTTCCCCCCTCTCCTATCGATTGGTCTGCAGGATGTACTGTGGTTTGGTTGCCTCCACTTTAAATGTCTTTGTGATCAAAGGAGAAAATGTATTATTTTTCCATTTTTTACAACAAAACCAGCAAAATTTGGGGTAGGTAAAGGAAAGGTCTACTTAAATATACATTCGGCACCTATTTGCTAACCACATACACACATTCACATGTACAGACTAGAGGGAGCCTTCACACACGCACAGAGAGAGTCAATTGATTATTTCTTGAGATTAGGACTTGTTGGTGTGAGCCTGAAGAGGCGGACCCCCGAGGGGTTGACGGGTGCAGACATGCTGACAGAGAATATCCCCATATCAACTCCAGCAAACAGATCACGAGCATGAACTTTATCAGACAGCCCCACCTGCACATAACGACAATATGCTCTGTAACCTCACACATACGCATACACGCATACCTCAACATGCACACATACACTAAAACACTTCCATGTGCATTATTACAACAATAAACAAACATATTGCACTATGTTAGAGAAAAAGGTGGATGTAAGAGAGAGAGAGAGAGAGAAGAGAGAGTAAACCGGGATACATCTGGACACTCCATTCTGCACAAATATAACTTCCTTTGCAGCTCCAGGCCACAAAAGGAGTTCCTATCACAATTTTATTTCCAGTTAAGCACACCCTCGTAATGTTACTTGTCGTTAAGCACCCTCGTAAGTTGCCTGCTGTCAAGCACTCTCATAGTGATACTTCCCCCTCATATGTTACTTTCTGTTTAGCAGTTTGTTAATGGTGATGGACACTGGCTATCTTATGTGCAGATCATTGGGTATATAGATGCTTATATCTGACACTACAACTCCTGTGCAATCAATTACCAGGAGAGGTAGTGACAGCTATGGTTCACCACTAATAGTGATGATCCCTACCTGGTAACTATTTTTTTTATTCATTTTTAAAATTTTTTTATAAATAAATTTATTATGGAGAGAGAATTGTCAGTAAGTTCATGACAAAATACAATTTTTTGGGGTGAAAGATATCCAGATACTGAATGCAGAGACGGAGAACAGAACACATGATTGCTACATATTGGAAGAAACCAAAGAGGATCATCACACATTGTGAATAACAAAAGATGAGCAAGTATACTGCTGATGGTTGGTGGCCGAGAGGGAAAGAGAGAGAGGGAGAGAGAGACAGTCCTCAAGCCTGGAGGAGAAGGGGCACAGACAGTTGCTCATAGCAACATGCTCAGCAAAGAAACAGTAAAGCGAAGTGACCATATAGACTGAGAGAAGTTTAGATTTTGAACACCTGCGGACCAGAATCAACTGCAGCAAAAAGTGAGCCTGCTAGTTAGCAGCTTATTTACATCGTTCATACCATGAACCCTGAACCCTGACACAGAAACATGGAACTCTGAGAGTGGTGGATTAATTGGACAATAGTTCAGGTTTGGTTGACTGTATGCCTGGGGGGGCTACATTTGTGGATAGATAGATAAACTGAGTTCAGATAGGAGAGTTGGGGTTGCACTATAATATACTTAAACTCAGTCAAATAGCAGGCATCAACACCAGATGATGGATCTTAGCATGTCAGTTCAGTTTGCATGCTTGGTAATCTACAACTAGTGAGTTAATTTGGGGAGTAACTATTCCAAGGACCACAGGCTTGGCAAGATGATTAGCTTTGGCACTCAAGAATGGACTCCATATTGCATCCCTTCCTAATTGTATTGGGTGAATGCACACACAGTTCAAACATACTCACGTACAACAAAATGTCTATACATATTTTTACACTTTGTAAAAGTGGACTACTTTGGAGTGACCTGTTTATAAGAAATAAAACAAGAGAGAACCCACGCCGATCTAATCAGTGGGTGTCAGTGTTTCATACAGGGGTGGAGCCCTGGGATGTCCACACCCCACCCCACCCCCCCACCCCCCCAAAAAAAACAATTAACTCAGATCTCCTCCCCTAAACTAATCCTAAATTATTTTTGTTATATTAGATGTACTTCATTTTGCTGTTCTTTTCATTGAAAATGCCAAGAATTTCGTCAAAATTTGAGGGAAAATTCCACAGTAGGCATTCTATAACAGCATGGTTTCTAATAACTCATGGAAAGGAAAAATTTGGGGAGAGGGGGAGGGGGGGGGGGGGGGATTTGCAGATATTAATGCATAGAAGGGACCTACAGAACACTGGCCACTCTCATATGAGCAATGAACTTCATGAATAATGGCAGTTATAGGGAACAATATCTTGGAAAATACTGTGATTTTATCCATTGGACTTCTTCAGGCAACTGTCACTCACAAACATATTTTTTCTATCAGGAGCATGCTTTTTAGTAGTGCTTGTGGTCAGCTCAGTCACTTCATGGCAACTTTCAATTCATTTGAACTTTAAATTGTAACAATTAGTCCTACTCTCCATTCTTGAACCTTCCCCCCCCCCCCCCCCCCCCCCCCTCACAAAAATTCTGTATGGAACGCTGGATGTCATTCTTAACAATTTGGGGGAAATGATAAAGGGTCATCAATCTTTTGCCAACATGGATACAAATTGCTTTACTGAATATTTTAACAGATTAATTTGATTTTGCTGTTTGTTTGCTTATCTACATGTCGTTTTTGTTATCATTTTGAAATTTTATATAATACATTTTTGCTCTTAAAAAAATAAAAAAAATAAAATAATAATAATAATAATAATAAATAAACAAATGCAAGGCATTGGATTGTGTGGCCAGCTAGCTACTGCAGTAGTTACCTCTGCCTGCACTTCTCCTCCTGTGCCTCATTCCCTCATTACCTTTCTGTCAGTTTCAATACCAGTCCATGATCCTCACTTTCTCTCTTTCTCCAAGTGAGTCTTATTTAACCCCCTACCTCATTACAGTCATGCTTTCTTTTAACCATACTGCCTTCAGAAAATCAAACATTCTCTGTTGCATTTTTTCCTCACCTTTCTCCATCGCATCAAGATCATTTCTTAAAGTCAGCTCCTAGTCTTCTGTGGTTTCACCAGCAGCATCAACTTTCCTTATATCCTTTTCAATTATCTATTTCTCTATCCATGCTGGCTAATTAGTAAACAGCAAGTCATTCTGCAAATTGCCAGAATCTGCAGTCTTACACTCTAGACTTCAACTTGTACCTTGGGATGTGAGACAACATAGAGAGCTCATCACAGTTGTGCTAAATTAGGGCTACCATATTTACAAATTAAAAAAAAAAAGAAGACACTTCACGGGATGGGAGGGGGGGGGGGGATATCATATTTTACTAGTGAACTATTTGTGTGTGAATGAAGAGCAGCATTGACAAAATGTAAAGTAATGGGGGAAAGCAATTATTGGCTCATCTCTAACCCTCTACCTGACTATAGTAACAGTAAGCTATTCATATCATGATTTAATGCAAGAAAATCAAAAATTTAGAATCGATAAAAGATCCCACCTCCACTCACTTATTTAAAGATTTTTTTGCTAACATGGAAGATGTGCAGTCCATTCATTGATAATTCTAATGATGCTTCACTGTGTGAAATAATAATACTAGCAATAAAAAAGAGCTCACCCTACTCCACTGATTGCATTCTTACCTGATTCACAAAATATTCAGTCACTTTCGCTCATGAGCTCTCTCCTTCACTTGTTCTGTTTTTTTGTTGTTGTTTTTTGGGGGGGGGGGGGTGTGCGGTGTTTCTCTGAACGCATATAAGATTGTAAATCAATAGCACCCTTAGTTGCAACTGGGACATTAGTATTGGCACTCCACACTAACCACTGGGATCCTCATTCCTCTCCTCAACTACCAAAACATGTCTTCAGAACTGGAGTGGATCTACAATTATGTTAGGGTTCTGTGGAGCTTTAAAGAATAATCATCAACTCAAGAAATCTGCCTTCAAAGGAGAGTTGGTGGGATTTACTATTGCATGTGCAGAGTGCACTGCACATTCAGGCAGGATAATTTGACAGGGTAGAAATATACCCCAAAAAATACTTACACTGATAGGAATGTTTACCTCCCTACGCACTTCAGAAATGTTTCGATAGTTTTCTTCAAATGGCAATACCCCACCACCATCCACAAGTTGTGGGCATGGCATAAAGACTGAGAAAACATTGAATTTCAGTTTCTGCTTGTCCAGACCACCTCACTGTGCAAGTGTTGTGAAGCTGAACTAGTCGGAAGATAGGTGCAGCTTTTGAAGCAACAAATATTTTTCAACAAAAATCTAAGATGACCTAAATCCCGGATATTTTCAGATATTTCAAAAATCCTCTCGGACTGAGATATAATGAAAAAAAGGACGTGTCTGGGTAAAGCCGGACTATATGGTAGGCCTAGTTAAATATACTCTGTGCTCAAAAACACACTTTCAGAAGGAAAAAAAAGAACTTTTCCCCTTTCATGTTAGAGATACAAATATATACTAATGTGTAGAAGTGTCACAGCAATGCCAGATATGTCAGTCTGGTGTAGGGTTTTCTTTTGCCTGTAGTAACTGCAATCCGAGATAAGTTGAGTGGGCATCTGTTTGATCATGTGGTTGATGAAAAGTGGTTATGATTTAATGGCTTTCTACATTGCAAGAATTTGTAATGTGATGTTAAGCACATGGCTACATGGAGTCGTTCTGTCCTTAAATGATGTTAATCCAGTGCATGTTAGGTCGTTACCATAACCTACAGAGTGCACAATCTTCACTGCATCAGTTGACAGCGAGCAAAAGTTTGCGCTCCTCTTTGGACATAATTATTACTGCTCATGAGGTAAACTTAGCTATTGTGTTGACACGAGCCAACAAATCAGCTTGCCATACGTACCTCACTGAAGATAAAGGAGATGTTGTGAGCGTTAGAGAAGCTGTTGATATTGAGGAGTGCTACAGCCACATCTCCTCCCTGCAGAGGTCTAAAGTACACCCGGTTGTTACCATCAGCAACCAGTGGCAAATCCTTTCCCTCGGTCACCTCCTTCAACATGGAGGATTGCACAAGGCGGCCCTGTATGCCCAGAGAGTCCTGATTGATAGCGATCACTTCCCTATAAGGAAAGGAAAAGTAAATGCAGTGATCACCATAAGAACAGGAGACCCCGAGGTGAAGGGAAACATGATTAGTGATATCAAGTTCACAGCATTTCATAGTGAATGACTTCGTGACTGAGGAGGATCCATCAGTATCAATGAAATGTATCAAATGTCAATTATGGAGTGAAGCAGACAAAACAGTTTTGGGTGGAGAGAAGGAGGGAGCTGACCAAGCAAGGGAGGAGGGTGGCATTAGGGGGTGAGAGTAACAGGGAGAGATGAAAGAAACATTCCTTGAAGGCTAGCCAAAACAAATCTATTTCATCTTATTCTTTCTTGACTCTCCCAACCAATTACTTGGAAGATGTCACTAAGAATTGCACACCTGTTCAAAAGAATTTTCTTGGACACATCTTGTAAGTCTCGCAAGTCATTAGACATCATGAGTGGCTGGATAGGAAGAGACAAAGTAGAATCATGGAAGCCATCCGACTTCACCAATACAAATTAAAAAACAAACAAACATGCAGTTGTTCTAGCTGTATGAGTGTATGCTCACAGCTGCGAATATGGCCCAGAGAGCCATCTGAGATCTCTGCTCATCCTCACTCAAGCCAAAGTTTCCAATGACCAGCTGCAGGGAGTAGAGTACATGGCAAGGAATACAACAGCTGCTGCAAAGATGACACCACATGTAATGCATCACACTGGAATATAAGCACTACTACACTACACAGCACCTGTGAATATCACTAGCCAAAACTGCAGTCCTGAACTCTCGACATTGCATGCATGAATCACTCAAACAGTAAGATCAATGGGGGGGTGGGGGGTGGAGCCAATCTCAGTAATATGTTGCAAACATAATTGACAAGAAAACAGTTTCTACCGTCCAAATGTCTAAAATCAAATGTCTAAAACCAAATGTCTAAAACCAAATGTCTAAAACCAAATGTCTAAAACCAAATGTCTAAAACCAAATGTCTAAAACCAAATATCTAGTCAAAATTCACCTTGCAACTGCCCAACATAACAATTGAAGTATTTTTGGCGCACCTTTACATCACTAATTAGCAGCGCGATGGAGACCTGAAATATTCTTTTCTCATGAAAATCAAAGTACACCACCTTGCTGGCTTTTTGAGCAACAAAAATAATCGTATAACATTCGTACTGAATTGATGAGTGTAAAACACTGTCTATGACATCAGACAACAATGTTCTTTGCAAAGGCCCAGAGCAGCTTATGTCAAACTGCCATCACAAAGAGGCTGACACTGTATCATTATTACATGAGACTCTCTTGAAAGAGGTGATTCTTGTGTGATGGTCACACTGTTGCCACAGGTATTGTTGTCCTCGCATCGGCCAGTCTTATCACTTGCGAATTGAATCCAAATGTTGACATTTAGGGGATGTTTGGTACAGGCAAGCCAACTATGCTATTGCCACATCAATGCTGTTTGTGCACCTGGGGGAGGATGGGTGTATGTCACTGTCATTGTTTCATGCGTTTTACTGACTGTGATATGACTACCTCCTTTTGGGGAAGAACAAGAAGTTAGCATGGATGACCTGGAATTCTTATCCTGAGGCTATTTGGTTTCATTCCCTCAGCCGGCTCAGAGCCTGTGGAATTTTTATTCTGACACTGTTATTTAGAAGAGATTTGTAGTGACATAACTTCAAAGAAAGCACTTTATTATCTGTGCGTGTCTTTCGTAAGGAACTATTTTGCAAGAAGAAAAAATTATTGGAAGTTATTTATCCCACCCAGGAAGACCTTCCCCAACATGTAAGGAGAACTGTCTTCAAGGGAAACACTTGGACTAACCACCGGTCTACAGAGTGTCCAGAATGATCCTACTCCTGAAGGCTGCTGTTGGACAAAACAGGGAAATTCTTGGAACCCAATCTGGATGCCACTACCCAAGTCTACACCAAGTGTGGATGTAAGTCAAGAAGAGGCTGAAGTTCTCATTGAGAGCGAACTAAGGCTGGACTTTACTGCACAGACTTCTGTAACTGTACATGTGAAATTTAGTCAATAATAATTGGGCACTCAATTGTTTTCTTTTACATTCACTTAATATTTTCACTCTTGCTATAAGTTAGTAATAATTATTGAACACTACAGGCACTTTCACTCAATACATTGCATGTAATATTTGAAAAAAAAAGGGTGTTCTAATCAGCCTGAGGTCTGATAAATTTGGAACTTTTGTTCAGTGTCACAGTTTAAGTATTGCTTTTTCTAAAATCTTAAAGCGACCTCATTACTATGCAGACAGTACAACCCCAAGAAACTGTTACAATATTTCATCAGAAGACTAAACAGAGGCCAAAGAAAAACCAACCAATAAACATACATTAACATCATAAAAGTAAAAGAGAGTATTTACGACAGGAAATCCATTAATTTATTAAATTACAATACAAAAACAGGAACTATCGTCACACATTCTATGGAGTGCATTCTGTTGTGAAGCAGTGACACACAGTTGGATTGGAAACTGATTAAGGGAGGCACAAGCATGCCAGCACCTTCTGCCACAACCCATGAATACCTGATTTGAACAGGAAAGGAAAGAGAATGCCCTCAAGGTAAGTGTCTAGTTCTACATTTTAGTGAAATTGATCCACCTACAAATTGACCAGAAAAATTGGTACATGTTAGCACCTGCAGATTAGCCAGAACAAGGATTGGCACAAGTTTGAGAACATGTTTAGTTCTCTTTATAGTTCACCACACACACGCACAACACACACGCACCACACACACACCACACCACACACACACACACACACACACCACATCACATACACACACATACACACACACCACATCACATACACACACATACACAACAGTGTAAACTCACCACTACTCTATCTGTTGAGAGAACAGAGCTGTGGATGATCACAGTCTGATGACTACTTCAATACAAACCTTCATATATCTGACATGCCAACCAATAGACAGACGTATGGCCACATGCACACCAACCACAAAATACACACACACACAAAGAAGCAGAAAGTTTGTGACAAGTAAGCTGTGCTCATTTGCAACAGAAATGGAAGTGGTTCAGCCTCACTCCTGCTGCCACTACAACACATACAGTATGGGAATTGGAGGGCTCACCACCATGGACTAGAGAAGATATATTCAGAAAAATGTGCTAAGAATGGATATATTTCCATCCTATATTATTTTACTAGGTAGCATAGTAAATATAAAAAATATATTGTATGCATGTATACATACATGCATGTGTATACATGCATATCATGCATATGTATATATGCACTGTCATTGGAAAGTTCCTGGGAGGTTTAGGAAATAAAGGTCCTACAGTCAGAGTGACATCAGCTGCATTCATGTGTTAAAACACAAACAGGAAGAGATACCCAAAGGACAATGAACATATATCCACCTATATCTATACACTCTTACATACATATTTATTATTACATACAAAACACACACACATGCATGTAAACACCCATATGTATAAACACACATACATACTCTAGGAACTGCCCAAAATAACTTTTATCGTAATCTGCACATTCCATATTGAACACCCTTACCATATCTGGATCATTCCACTGGCCAGGCCCAGCGAAGGGCTGAAACTCATTCTGATTATCCCCATAGTGGTTGATAATTTTGACCACACTGTCCCAGCTGTCCTGGATGTCAGCGAAGTTGCGCCAAAGGTTGCAATACTCAGAAATGACATTATAATTTGGCTGTGTTGAAGAAAAAAATAATAAGCAGCTGGAATTTACACATTAGAGAGTAATGCAATAAAGGGGAAAAAACAACAAACACCTGATAGTGAATAAAAAAAATTGAGGAATGTGGTATGAAAGAGGGCAATATTTAGAATATTACATTCTTAATATAAGCAGGCCAGCTGCAAGAGAAGACTATGGGGCGTCCTGTGTTACTCAGAGCTCTGGTCATGTTGGGATATCCTGTCTCGTAGACGCCCTCAGGTGCATTGCATCCATCCAACTTGAGCATGTCTACCCCCCACGATGCAAAGGTGTCAGCATCATCCTGTATGTGGGAGAGTGATCCGGGGAAACCTGCGCATGTCTTCGTGCCAATGTCTGAGAGGACACAGCATAAGACAACATCAAAAGACAGTGATAAATCTTGGCATGCACAATGAAAACTGTAGTAGGAAAGTGTTGAGTGTCTATCATGTCCTACAGACCAGCAAATACACAATGTAAAGAGAATTAAGGCTGGTTCACAATATGACGCAGAGTGCTGACGTTCTGTTATGTCACATCCTCAAGCATCTCTTGACCCTATTCATCTATACCTGTTCTTAAAAAATGTGTGAACGCTCCAAGACGCAAGGATAGCCTAGAGTTCTAATTCTGCACCAAGGTGCGTCACATCCTCATCCATCTGTTTAATAAAATGGCTTTTTAGTGCCACCTGCTTTTGCCAACTTTTGTATTCTAGGCAAATGTTTTTGTGTACTGCCATCATAAGTAATCTAAAATAAATTCAACGACGTGTCTTTGTGAACAGTAACTACACAGGAGGAAGTTTTGTTTGAGGATGTGTGAGGACGCTTTGCAATGTAAAACAGAAAAAAAAAACTATTGTGAACCCACCTTAACTTAACACACACTCTGTGTCCCGAACACTTGCCAGAAAATTCCCAACTGTTTACTTTGAGTTGCCACAATACAAACCGTAAGTATCTCACAACTGGAATGACATGGCAGGACAGAGACAATATTGTCTACTTGGGAAAGTTTGGAACGAAAAAGTTCATGATTCACCTACAGCCCCTCACAACTGCTACGCACTCCCTACTACTTGAAACTTTCCATTGTGGGCACAACTCTCTTCCTTCCTTTGCATCAATGAAGCAGCTACGAATAGTATTTTTTAATTTCCACTATCATTATTCGGCGTTTTTTAAAAAGGTTATCGATAGCACAAACACACACCAGTAGGCCCACGGATGATCAACCTTAGAGATTCCCAGCTACCATCATGCCCACAGGTTGTTAACTTATCAATCTTGCAACTGAAGAAACCTTGCCAAGGAAAAGAAGAGGTGGCCCACTCAGGTCTGCAGAGCGTAAGAAGAAGAAAAATTGAAAGGGAAACTGCGACTGATGGACAGCCAACAATCTCGTGAACAACGTAAAGCTATCTGCAACCTTCTGACTGTCAGTGACCTACCATACTGCATTCAGATATGTCTGTTGTCCTGTAGCTAAGTGAATGACATAGTAATTTATTAATGTGCCCAGTGGTGGCTGCTGAAAGTGGCCATTCCGCAAATACACTTAGAATATAATTTCCACCATGCCAATTCAACACGAAACACTTAGTAGACACTCACTATGCTTATACAACTTCATTCAACAATGAAACTAATTTAATAAAGAAAAAAAAAGGATTCAAAATAGAGATCGAGAG
>OZ017779.1:14934827-14993802 GCA_963969325.1 Lycopodina hypogea
CCAAGGGTGGCTTCAGATTTATTTAACAATCCTGTTGAATTATTGTTGTTTGGAGCGGGTTTAGCATTATCCCAGTGTGAACAAAAGAAAACAGTTGAAACCAGCTATTGCTGGTGAGGGACACAAACTGGTTTAGTGTGGCCAGGCCTATAGATGGATATTTCAACCTCTGCAAGCTAAGCTGCAAAGGGCAATCCAGTTTTCCAAATTTGTAGTATAATACAGAAATTTTTTTTTAGGGATGTTGGATTCTTACTGATGCTTCTTTCAAATAAATTTTAAAAAAATAATAAAATGCATATAATAAAATGCATATTTTAAACCAAATTAGGTGCCAATAAGGTAAGAGAAGACTAAAAACATTTTTTCCTCCTAGGCTTTGGGCTGAAAGTAGGGGTCTGTAGCCACCATTGTCCTGAAGCAAAATTCTGCTGGTTCCAAATTCCCATACAGCATACAACGATGTAACCAGCCAAGATATTAGCTAATGTCACAATTATGAGAAAAACAGTTCACTCCACTTTAGAACATAATTAACACCTGATGCAGTTGTCGGGGTCATGGGTGCAGTCAGTATTGCAGGCAAATCTTTCCCACGCCAGCCATCCCACTGCAGGTGGAAATCACTCAGTAATTCTATTATTGTAAATGGGTTCTTACTTGGGGGTGTGAGGGCTAAGCCATTATCCAACCCCTGCACCACGCTCAGCGGTAAGAGAGCTAGAATGGAAAGAACACGCAACATGCTCACTACGATTATAGGGATATTGTGCCCCCAGCAAAATTAGAGGTGGGGAGGGGGCGGGGAGGGGGGGGGGGGGGGGGGGGGGGGGGAATGGAGGAAAGAACGGGGGTGGTGAGTAACCTTGGATACAGATAAACAGAATTTTAACATGGAGAAAAGGAAGCTGAGAGCTCTGCAACTGAAAAGAATTGAAGTGAGTGGAATAGAGTGATGCAGTAGCTTCTTGTTGAGGACTTCTTTTTTTTTACTTCAGGAAGACAGGAAAATACAGGAGCATGAAAAGCAACAGCGACAGTGCGTCTTTTAAAGTAGTTAGCTAAATATATCTGTGACTCCATAGAACACATTTCTATGCTTCATGCAGAGATGTGAGGGTTTGTCAAACGTCAGTATGGGATGAACAGGTATTAAATTATTGTAACCTAGTGAGTAAACTGACTCTGGGTAAATAAACAATCATAACTGCAATATTACAAATTGTCTGTGTCAATAGCATCATGTTAGTGCTCCATAGTTAATATGACCTTATTCATATTTAATTCATTTATAAAATTAGAATATGGTAAAAACTTGTTCAACCACTGATATATTCTATCCTGATCTAAACTTGTACACTTTGTGTCCCCCCCCCCCATACTTGGCCACTCCAACCAATAACGTTGTTTCACGAGTAATCTGACCCTATTTTTTTGGTGAAGGATTTAGTTTATAAATATAAAGATTACATCATAGAAAATTACTGTGAAAATGGCTGAGTTTGAGTGTGGCTTTATGGTCTTTGTTTATGTTACACACTTGGTGATATTTTAAATGATATTCACAGCAAATTTATAAATATAGGCCTACCTACCGATCCTTTGGTTGAAGACAGAGTACTCATGAAATAACATTATTGGTTGGAGCGGCCTTACAATGAAGTTTAAGGCTGCCCATAATTTAGTCATAAAACACTCTGAATGGCTCATTAAATATTCATGAATAATCAGTTCCTTTGTTTAATAAAGGAATAAACTGTTGAAAATGGTAAAAGGTTCAAATGTTAAGGATCAGTTAACCACTATAATATAGGTAAGGTGTATATGTTTGTGATGTTTTTAGACTGGTGGACTTAATTAAATCTTCTTGTTTGACAATATGCTTGTGGTAACTTAAGCTAGGATAGTGATATTATGTACACCAGAGTTTATTGATAGCTTGTTCCCTTTGCATTTTTGACTGGCATACTATAGGAGTTGCTAGATGAGAAAAAAAAAACAAAAAAACAAAAAACAAAAAAAAACACAACAAAAACCAACAACTGGATGCTTGCTATAGGAGTATGCAAAATTTGCTTCAAAAAATTAATATGTGCACTCACTTCTACAAAGGCCTAAGTTAATTTCCTTATTAAGCACTTTGAAACAATTTTGAAACAATTTTATGTTATATATTTTATATATTAGAGTGTGCTAGTTGTAAAGTCTGGAGGCAGTGATTAGGAGTGTAGAATTAGGCACATAATAGTTGAGTGTTCATACTTTGTTTCAACATTTCTTGGGTAGGTTTTTGTTTCTGTACTTTTTGGAGAAATCCCCCCAAAATTTTTTCTTCATTTATTTATACAGAAAAGTGATGAGAAGAAGCTGAAAAAAACCATGGAAGAAATGAAAAAAGAAGTGAATTTGGGAAACAAAACTCTCTTGCAGGTTCGTAAGCCAAGGGAATGATATTGTTGCCTCACTGTAGAAAATTATTGTACAGATTCGCAAGGAACAACTGAAGCAGTTATATCAAGCAGAGGAAGAACAGTACACGAGTGAATTAAACAGTAAAGGGTTAGCATTGTTTAGGGACAGGCTTTAAAACAAAACTACTTCATACACAATGCAACATTCATAAATATTTATTCACTGTTTGTCTGGTATTTATATACAGACTTTAATCAACTTGCACCAACATTGAATATATATACTAGCAGCATATGCCTGGTGTTGCCAGGGCTATGTCAACATGAAACATAGAAGTCACTCAAAGTTCGGCCTAATAGGTCCTTTAATTAGCTTTTGGAGTCCAAAAAATTTCTTGAGGGTGTGATACCATCAAATCATACACATTGGTGCACCCACGTGGTTAATATCGATCATGCTGTTACTTGCAGACCACATGACAAATTTTGGATTGATGTCCTTTAATTAGCTTTTGACAGCCAAAACAAGTTCTTGTGGGTTTGGCTCTGACTAAACCACACCCATGTGTGGCTAATAACTCTCACCCGGTTACTTGGAAACCATATGCCAAATTCCAGCCTGGTTGGTCCTTCAATTAGCTTTTGGCAGCCAAAATAACTACTTGTAGGTGTGGCTATGAAAAACCACACTCACATGTGCAGCTACTTGGAAACCACATGCCAAATTTTGGTCTGGCTGGTTGTCTACTACATTTAGATCCACACTCTTCTCATTCTTCTATTTGACCAAGGGAAAAACACGTACTTGAGCTTGTATATGCATAGATATATATACATATAGAAAAATGTATATTGTGAAAGATCAAGGAGTTGGTCTAGCACATACAGCTGTCAAATAATCAATATGCTTCGTGGCTTTGGCAATATTTCTGGGTAGTTCTTCTGTGTGGTTGTTCTTAAGATTGTTGAATGCCTCCACCAGTCGCACACTCTCACTTGCTACTTTATCACTTGCAAGTTCACTTGGGAGTTCATTCAAACCTGGAGGGGTGGGTGAACGGTGCACATAAGGTATAATCAGGAAGTATGCAATCATCCTTAGGTATAATAAAATATAAAATACATGAAGCTACAACTATTAATAACTAAATAAATAAGTGCTAAATATCCAAACGAAATGATTTTCAGCTGAGTGTTGAGAACCGCATTACACTTGAAAGAGATTACAACTAGTAGATTATAGGAATACTAGCCGAACACATCTCGGATCAAGTAACTTATAAGCCTCCCCGGTTGGAAAAAAGGCATGCATAAAAATGAAATTAGTGACAGGAAATTAAAAAAAAACAAAAAAAAAAAAAAAAACAAATTAAAAAAAAGGAAAAATAAGAACTGAATTAGCTACCAGTACTCCAGAGTAGCGTGATAGCTAGCATGCCCAGGATAGCTTGATATATAATGCTAATACCTAGATTAGGATGCTATAGCGCTAATACCCAGGTTAGGATAATATAGCGCTAATGCCCATGTTACGATGATATAGAGCTAATGCCCAGGTTAAGATGATATAGCATTAATGCCCAGGTTAGTGCTAGCATGCCAAGGTTAGCTTGATATAATGCTAATGCCCAGGTTAGGATGATTAGTGCTAATGCCCAGGTTAGCGTGATATAGCGCTAGCATGTCCAGGTTAGTGCTGGCATGCCCAAGTTACCATGATATAGTGCAGCATATCCAGGTTAGCATGATATAGTGCTAGCTTGGCCAGGTTAGCTGTGGTATAGCTTGATATAGCGCTAGCTTGCCAAGGTTAGCTTGATATAGCGCTAGCATGCCAGGTTGAAGTGAGAACAAGTATATATTTTTTCCTTTTTTTTATTTTGTTTTTTAAAAATTTATTTCCTATTGCTATTTTCACTTTTACTCACACCTTTTTCCAACTGGGGAGGCTTATAAGTTACTTGATCCCACATCTCTTGCTAACACTCAATTTAACATAATAAATCCAGGTTCTATATCAGCGGTTCAGGTTACCTGGAATTGTAGTGGTGAATACAATATCATCTGATGGTGCTGATCCAAAGTCCAGTAAGATCTGCTCTGCTGTCATTGGCCTGGGTGCTCCCTAAAAACACAATAAAACGTGCTTGATTGGTTGGCTGTAAAATATATTTTCAAATTACCTCAGCATCCATTTTAAAATATGATCTAGTTCTGATATCCGATATTATAACCAGATATAATCCAGAACAGGAAGGTCTATTACATTGGTGAGGCACTCATTAAAAAATTACTGCTACTAGCTAGCCAGCTCCACTTATACACTAGAGAGTCCTCTGCTTCTTATCACACCAGTTATACCAAACCAGGGTAACGCATGGACCCTTTACCAACTGACTACAGCAGTAGACAAAAGTAATTCTGTTATTTTTTAAAGGTACTTTTCTATATATTTTTTTGTTTTATTTAGTGGACAAATAATTTTGTCATTTTTTTTAAAGCTATTTTTATTTTTATTATTAATTTATTTTTATATGATGTGTATAGAAATTCAAAAGATAAAAACTTATTTTTACTCCAATATGTGTGCAATGTGTAGTTAAGTTTCACAATAGCAATGCATATCACAGGTTAAAGATTCAACTAGTTAATTGTTTGTACTTACCATCCCACAGGGATTGTCATTTAAAAGTTGCAATTTGCAGCCTGCTCTATATTTTCATTGCAGAGAGAAGGAGAGGTTTCCTTTTCTGAGATTAGAAATGTACTAACATTTTGATTTCTTAATTGGTTTTATATCTCATCATGGGATCTAACCCTGTATGTCATTCCAGCCTTTGAAAACGTGTCTGGCTAAGGAGAGTAGGTCATGCTATGATGACTAGTTATATAGGTAACCTTTTCCCCCTCCACAGGTAATAATTAATATATATTTTTTTTCTTTATCTTTTTCACTTGTGACACACAGGTCCAGGAACACTGGAATGGTGGGGGGGGGGGGGGGGGGGTGGATACATCCATATAGTTTTGTCAAGAATGGATTTTTAACAGATTGTTTACTGAATAGACTACTTACATAATCAATTCTATGTGTACAAGCAGTTAAGTAGATTAGATTATAAAGAGAATATACAGGGCCTCATGAACTAACACCAATGTACACTACTGAACATGCTTGTGACACAATTTCCACCTAGTTCGGTGAGATTTTCATGCCTCAATGCTCACTCGCACTCTTCTCCCAAGAAAATGGCAGAAATAGAATGAATGGGAAAATTAGGCAGTTATTGCATAATAAAATTTATCACTAACAGGGAAAAAGTGGCTGAACATTGTACATCAACTTTAAAAAGTAAAGTAATCACAGTGACTGGTCTGCATTAACTAATGATTCCTGGCAAGTGGCCATTTATCAAAGCATTAATATTATACCATGTGTGTTCATATACAGGTATTCTGCACTATATCTGCACTTCTTATTTGACCTGTCCACCAGTGGCGCTGCATGACTTTTGTTTCCAGCATAGATACCTAACACAAAAAAGTGAGACCACAGATCTGATTAATGTCCTTTCAACATCAGGGAACAGTATCAATATTACATTAAACATGTTAGAGGACAAATATATCAGGTTAAGTATGAACTATATCGAGCTTTTTAAGCAGTAAGAGCCCAAAGATAATGATGGAGGCTCTTACTGCTTAAAAAGTTCAATATAGTTCATACTTTAATCTGATTGATTTATTCTCTAACATATTTAATGTAATATTAATACTGTTGCTTAATGTAATAGTTTTCCTCAGAAAAGTTTCCATACAAGGAAAAGTGATAAATGTTGATGTTTTCTAAGGGTTTTTACTTTCTTTTTGAGGCTCTAAATTTTCCCTGTGACACACCCAGCTAGCAATGTAAAATTTCCGGCAGCAGGTTGCAGCAGGATAACTAATGATGAATATATTGGATGAAGGAAAAATAAAACGATGTTGAACATTAGATATTGATCCCTACAATTTGTAGGTCCAGTTTCCAGGAAAATGCATGATTTGCAGATCACCCAGGAATGTGTTGCATGTGCTGAATAGTCATTAAAAGATTTATTTTTTAATTCATGGTGAATGGAATAATTGCAGAAAAAAGGCATTAGATAATGTATGTTGTTTATGAAAGTGAAGTAGTAAATTGCAAATATTAACATAGCAATTTACAGGAACATATTTGTATGTTATTTTTAATTAAAAACCGGACAGACCTGGAATCTATTTAAAGGAGCCAGCTCAGAAGCCCAGCCCAGTCGGTTGAGCTGAAGAAGAAAAAGGAAAGCCAATATTATTATAAATTTATAAAGAAGTACAATAATAATGTGAAACAAACATTTTTCTGGACACAAGATTATATCCTTTGGCACAGAATGGTGCTGCATAAGGATCTTGGCAAGGTGATAAAGTTCTATGCATAACGGGAAGAAGGAGCAGTTCACATAACAGGTGAAATGGTTAATATGGAAAGTATATTTGGAATTCATAATATTGAAGAAAGAGTATGCTTCTAAAACCATTATATCTGAGGCAAGGTTTATTTATTCTAGGAACCAAATCCAGAGTTGGGATATTTATCACCACCACCACCACCACCACCACCACCACCACCACCACCACCACCACCACCACCACCACCACCACCACCACCACCACCACCACCACCACCACCACCACCAACAACACCAACAACAACAACAACAACAACAACAAAATATATATAAATTTAAAAAAAAAATAATAAAAAAAAATGAAACAAAATGAAACAAAATGAAACAAAGAACCCCCTCCTCTAAAACATAAATAGAAATTGATTCTAAAACCCTTTACCTAAATCTTGTTAACCTCTTTTCTTATAATTGCCCAACCAGCAAAAAAGCAAAATGTGCAATTTGTGGTTACTGAAATTGAGTTTGTTTGAGGTAGGTTTGTTTGTTTCAGCAGTGTTCTTACCCCGGTGCTCACTTGGAAACGAAGTTAGGGGTCTTCACCCGAGCAAGAACCAGTTCTACCAACCTCAAAATGATTTCACCTGTTTCGATGGTTCAGCCACTGTTCCCTTTTCTCTGGTCAATGACGACTATTGTGATTGCAAGTTAGAAGTTATTTAGTCATGTTTTTGAAATCGTGAGACAGAGGAGAAAAAAAGAGAAATCCTTTAATGTTTTTCCCCACCATAATTTTATAGCCTCCTTAAACTCCTATTAAATGGGAAATTCACTTTCATACTTATTGCTTACCTCTTCCAGCACAGTTTTTATGCTCTGGAAGTTAATATACCATGGTTTCATGTATTAATATGCAGTCTCTGGTTTGTTAGCTAGCTAAGTATCTCAATATTGTGGCTCTGCTAGTATACAAAATAGTAATTTTTAGCTTAGGATCCAAACACTTGCCTATTTTTCACCAATGTTTGTACTGCAGGGATGGTTCAGATGAACCAGGAACACCAGCCTGCCCCAATGGAAAATTTCACTGCATGAACAAAGGGCACCGTTCACTTAATCTTGTCTCATCAAGAGTTAATGACAAGATCTGTGACTGCTGTGACGGGAGTGACGAGTGGGGGACAGATGCATCCTGTCCAAATGTATGTGTTGAAATGGGCAAGAAGGCACAGGAGGAGCAGAAGCAGCGACAGGAGTTACATGCACTGGGCCACTCCAAAAGAAAGGATTATGCTGCACAGGGAAAACAGAAGGAGAGAGACACTCGAGCTGAGCTGGCTGAAAAGGAGGCAGAAGCTGAAATTTTACGTGGTGAGGTTGAACAGCTTGCAACTGCGAAGGACGCAGCTGAGGAACCTGAGAATTTGGCCAAGGATGAACACCGCATTAAGTGGGAAGCAGAGAAAGAAGCCAAAAAAGAAGCCACTAGTCGTGATGGTGCACAGTTGGACTTTGATGAGCTGGATGTTAACAGTGATGGCTCAGTGTCAGTAGAAGAGCTTCAAACAAGATACGAGTTAGATGATGATGAGGATGGAGATGTGTCGGAAGAGGAGGCGATGGATTATTTGAACAATGTGAGGTCTGTAAACTTTGAAGAGTTTTACCCTGCAGTGTGGTTCAAGGTAGCCGACAAATGTCAGTTCCATCACCCATCACCTTCTCAATCACCAAAAGAAGTCAAAGAGAATGTCCCTGGTGAAGAGAATTACATCAATGATAATAATAATGAAGCTGATAATAGTTTGAATGATGATGAAGATGGTTATGATGATGAAGAAGATGATTACGACGATGAAGATGATGATTATGATGAAGATGATGAAGATGATGAAAATGACATTCCATTTCCTAACCGAGATGCTAAAGAGATGCCAGAGTATGACGACGACACAAAGAAGCTGATAGAAGCTGCAGAAACTGCTAGAAGTGCCCATCGTGATGCTGAAATGAAGAAAATCAATATTGAGCGTGAAGTAGCAGATTTGAAGAATCGCCTGGAGATTGATTATGGACCTGAGCATGAATTTAGTATCATGTATGATCAGTGCTATGAGTTTACAGATCGGGAGTATACATACAAGATGTGTGCCTTCAAGAAGGTGACCCAACGCCCCAAGAGTGGGGGGAGAGAGACTACCCTGGGAACATGGGGGAAATGGAATGGTCCCCCCAACAATCTTCACTCTGTCATGGTCTATGAGGATGGAGAGAAGTGTTGGAATGGTCCTAGCAGGTCTGCTACCATCACTATTGTTTGTGGCTTGGAAGATCAACTTCTTTCAGCTTCTGAACCAAATCGGTGTGAGTATGCACTGGACTTCTCCACTCCTGCTGTGTGTTCACCTATTGTGCATTCGGTCCATGAAGAACTCTAGTTAGATGGTTTATAAACAATATGTATGCTATATTGATTGTTGTAGCTGACTTAATCAGCATTCTGATTTTGGCTGGGCTATTAATATGAAGAACTATTGGAGATGAATATGATTCTACATTTAAAGTTTTGTATTATAAAAAAAAATAAAATAATAGTGATAGAAAAAATTATTAAAATTTATTGTTCCCACTCAAGGATATTGGTACTTATGTTTTGAAATTCTTACAGGAAAAGATACCGCCCCCAAAAGGAACTCCAAAGGGGGGTGGGAAGTGGTGTAACTGGAACTACTCGGGAAGGAGCACTTTCAATAATGAATAGGGTTGGGCTTTCTGAGGAATAACACGATACATTTGTCAATGACAGATTGTTATTCTATTTATGCGGAAAACTTTACTGGGGACGAAATTTCGGGTCTAGGGTGGGTAACGAAGAGACGTCTGGAAAGTGCAATGCCCACTTGCTGCAGTTAGCACGTCACCTTCAGCTGGTTCTAATCGTTAAAAATGGCTACTAGGAGAACAGGTGGGACATTATCTCGTTGTTTTTCTTTTTTCATCAGCCGTGATCCATCTTGTGTGCTATTATGTACCTGTTGTAATAAGTTATTTGTGGCTAGAACTGCTGCTAATTTGTTTTGATGTGCCATATGTCTTGTGAATAGGTGGGTTGGTACACAGAGGTGGTACTTCTAGTTCCGCCACTGCTAGTGGCAGGGAAGAAGGTGAGAGTGAGGCTGGTGATTGGGGTTCTGGCACAGAAAGAGACCCAGACTGCCCAGATAGATATGATGGCTATGAAAACAAGGGAGAGGACAGTAAATCTCTCAGACTTTCCCTCATGGAAGAAGTGTTATTGCTTGGCATCAAAGACAGAGAGGTACCAAAAATATTGAACACTGCTTGTTTCACATCATGGTAACCATGCGTTATGACTCAGTCAGCTCAGCTGAGATCACCCATCAAACAAAGTTTGAATTTTTGTTTGTTTTTCACTTATTTTCACTTATTTGTACATTTAAAAGGGTTACACATCATTTTGGAACGACTGCATTTCCTCTGGGTTGAGAGGTTGTATGATGGTGGAGTTAGCACTGAGAGGAAGGATAGAACTGGAGAAGGTGGGCATGAGACGGAGGAGTTTGCTGTCCAGGAAAGTCATTTGCAAAAATGCCACACCCACAGGGGACATTCTCCTTGACGAGGCCCTGAAGCACATCAAGGACACCTCACCACAAGACAGCATACAGAGCTGGATAGAACTACTCAGTGGTGGGCATTAATTGTAGTTGTGCTAAGAAAAGGATGCATTTGTAAACATTGTTGAGGTTGTGTTGGCATGTTGCTTCCACTAGACCAGATTTGTGGGGGGGGGGGGGGGGGGGGTGGATGGGTGGATGGGTAAGTTCTGTTATTTGTTGTTATTTTTTATTTATTTATTATTTTTATATTCTTGCAAGGTTTAGGAGTCTGTGGCCAGTACGTATATTATATTGGTATCATGTACCTAGTTTATCTTGCACATAATGAATGGCTTCATGTACATCACCTGATTTACAGCAGAAATTTTCTCATGTGTACTTCCCTATTGAGGAGATACTGTATGACCAATTCTTTTCTGGGCTGCACCCCCTATATGCCATGCCCTGGTTTACTGAAGACAACATTCCTCTTGTCATGAGAAATGATAATGATGAAAGAAGACAGCAGCAAATGCTGTAGTTCCTTGTGCATCAGGCTTTGGTAGCGTCCATGTACCTTAGGACTCTTTCAAGACATTTTCAGTTGCTAAGCCAAGTAGCCAAGTAGAGATAAGGGATAAGTGGTGTGATCAGGATACCTGCCTCCCTGGAATCAAATTATGTTGCTAAGAAGCAATGCATGTACTCTTCTTCAGAATGGAACTTCTTTCAGAGCTATAGCCAAGGTTATGACTGCTGGCTCCATTTCGCTACAATTGTTTTTAACTTGCAAAACCTTTTTGTAAATATTTTTATGGGCTTGAATGTGAAACACACTAATCGCCACAGTGTGCTGCATTTTGAATTATAGTGCAAATTGATGAAACAAACACCACTCATTCACCACAGGATTTTGATAAGGGGGAGGGGGTTGGAAGGTAATTAGTGGGAGACTCCAGGATTTTTTTATTTTTTATTAGTGTCATTAAGTCCCTGGCACTGATTCAGGTCCATTGATAATAGTATCAGTAAAACTGAATTCTGTTTCGTTGTGAAAACCCATATTTTTTTTGGTCATGTAAAGTTAACTTGATCAACATGACCTGTTCACACACATGAAATTGTTATGTATCCTATTAATTGTTATATTATTTTGAGTAGTTCACTTAGAGTAACAACAAAATCTGTGCTAAAAAATGGTACTTTCACAGAAACTATTTTTACCTATAGCTGCATATGCCGGTATGCAGTAGTTCAGTTGAGCAACAACATGCGTCTTGAATGGTGTGTAATGAATCATCCACAGGTTCTTCTGGTTCTTCTTTTATGTTATGGTGACAACACATTAATTTAACCCATTAAGCCTGTCCTGTCCCATGACGCTACCTAATGGTGTTTTGATATGCTTAAGCAAGCTTATTGAGCGTTCACACTCACAACTAGTAATAGGGAATGTAGCCATCAATTGTAAGAAAGTTTGAATGTTTGAATAATAGAAAAAGAAAATTTCCTTGGCCCACACAGCTATTTTTTACATTAAAACTGTCTACTGAGTTGCCCCAAGAGAAATCTTTGTCTTCCACATTGAAGAACAGTTACAGAAATTGAACAACGTTTCAATTGATTCCGAGTAAAAAGTTTGGCTCTACTGGAACTAAGCCGATCTTCTTCTTTGTTGTGTCTCTTATGAAGCTCAAATTGTATCCTACCAGTGCCGGGCATAAGCCAGTCCCTTTGGTGAAGGTAGTGGGAGGTCTTCTTCTGTGCAATTGGGGGCCAAAGAGCAGCAAAGGAGGTGGGCCATGGACTGTATTTGCCCACATGGTGATGATGGGGGTTGGGATAGACCCCATTCCTGCATGAGGGAGGTACACCTTCCATGACCAGTGTAGAGCCTGTTAAGGCATTACCATGTAAACCATGATGTTGGTCCATTATGAGGGACTCTTCTGGAGTGATGCCTCTTGCCACCCACCTCAACATTCTGCCATCTATTTTCCACTCCTCCAGCCATACTATTCTCCTTGAGAGGGGGTGGTGCTGTGACGGCTCAATCTGGGCAAAACTGTGCCTTGACTTGAGTCTGATGTTGGGAGGAGTATGTGAGTGGAGAGGGTGTCTAGCGTCTTCCTTGAGACTGTCCCGTTCCTTCTGTGCTTGGCAGTGGTTTCTGAATCCAGGTGGTGCTATACCTGCAAGGGCTTGGAGGCATGGGGTTGGGGTAGATCCTATAGAAGCAGACACAATGCGACAGGTCTGATTGAGTGCTGTGTCCACTTGCTGAGAATGGCACAACCTACACCAGGTGGAGCTTGCTTACTCTGCTGTGGAGTAGCACAGAGCCAGTGCAGATGTGCGCATTGTGTGAGGGTTTGCTCCCCAGTGTGAGTTTGCCAGCTTCTGTAACAAATTATTTCGTGTGGCCACCTTAGCCCTAGTGTGCGGTCCAGCGCAACACCTAGATACACTGGACGGGGTACACTTTGGAGGTAAACATCATTCCAGTGCACCTTCAGTTCCCACCGGGCGTTCCTGTTATGTAGATGGAAGGCGGTTATCTGTGTCTTGGTTGGATTAGTTCCCAGTTTGTTGGCAGAGTAGTGTACTGACATTTGACTCAAGGCTTCCTCCAATGTTACTTCAATGTTATGAAAATCTGTGTCCTGGTGGTAAGGCACAGGCCATCCGCAGAGTTAAATCACCTGCACTTTCCTGGTAAGGGGTTAGTCTATGGTGTAGACAGTGAGCAGGAGTGGTGCCAGGATGCTTCCTTGTGGAAGACCATTCCGCTGTGGACACCGCCTGCTATTCCTTCCATTAAGAGAGATGAAATATTGCCTTGGTCAAGAGGCTTTGCACCACATGGCACATGTGAGAGCCACCAATGAGGGTGTGGAGCTGGTGGATCAGGAGCCAGTGCTGCACGGTGTCATAGGCAGCAGATAAATCCACAGACAGACCCAGTGATCCTACGGTTCTGGTGACCATCTTCTATATGTTAAGTAAGATTGAGTAGTTGGTCTGCACAGGATCAGCCTGGTGAAAGCCAGCTTGATCAGGAGTTAGCTTAGGATCAATGGTTGGAGAAAGTCTATGCAGCAGTAAGCGTTCATAGAGTTTGAAGGTGGCACTGAGGAGTGAGATAGGATGGTAACTTTTTGGTGAGTCAGGGTCTTTCCTGGCTTTGGAATAGCTATCGCCTTCGCTCTGCTCCATTCTACTGGTATCTGTTTGCTTGCATGCGGTTATTAAACAGGGCTAGTAACCAGTCCATTGCCTCATTGCCTAGGTGTTGTATCATTTGCTCCAGAACATCATCAATGTTGGCAGCTTTACTGCATTTGAGATTCTGGAGGACAGGTTGGAGTTGCTTCATGGTAAAGGGGCAAGTAAGTTCTGATGACTGGGATTGTGGCAATGGAACCTGTAGTCTCGAGTGGTATCCGAGTGGATTCCGGTTGGATCATGTGTATTTGCCATTAAGGAGGAGTTAGTATGCAACCTGATTAGCGGTTACACTGTATGGGGCTGGAGGGGTGAAGGTATCTTGCCCTAGCCTCCTGATAATTGTCCAGGCCTTCTTACTGTTGTGTGTTAGGTCTGTGTTCGTTATCAAGGTTTCCCAGGATGTCTGTCATTCTACGCTTGGAGCTTCCAATAGATGCTCACCTGTTTCAACAGTGTCTGATGAGAAGGGATCAGCCTGGTACTTTTCAGTAAATGGGGAGTAAAGTTCTTTGGGTGAAGCTGTGAGGCCTGGTATGTGGGCGCAGGGAACAGGCAGTAATTTAAGGCATGTCCTAATAGTTTAACTTCATTATTTGGTTGATGTCCTAGTTCTTTATTAATCAAGTCTGTATTAATGAATAAAATAATTTGGAGGAGACCTATAATGGACTATTATACACATGAAAGGGAAACTAATTATGCCAACATGATTATCCCATTACGAAATCCACTGATGCAGAAACCATTTTGAGGTGTATTGAGGGTAATTTAGCAAAAAGAGTCTGTATGTAGGTGCATGCAAGCTTATGAACACCACTGAGGAAGAAGAGATGGAGAGATAGGGGTCCAACAAAAGAGAGCACCTGGACAAGTTGACCCCATTTTAAGTTTGGTCCAGATGGGAGGTGCAATGAACCGGCCCATAGTGAACAAGTGAAAATAAGAAATATTTCTTTGAAATAAAAATGTTAAGTAGGGATGATGTGTCAGCTAAAAGTGCAGAAACAAGAATTTTGTGACTGTGTGTGTTACAAAATTCCCTACTTCACTGATTCCTGTGAACTTAGAATTCTACATGATAGTGTGACAGTCTGTGTTGCCAAATTCCTGTGAACTTAGAATAACTATTCTACATGAGCTGGCTACAAGCTAATTGAAGAGATGGCAGTCTTTTGGCATCACATCTTACACATTATGTGAGAATGTGGAATCAGTGAAGTAGGGAATTTTGTAACTCACACTGTCACAGAATTCTTGTTTCTGCACTTTTATTTCAAAGAAATATTTTTTATTTTCACTTGTTTCCTTTAGTTTTTGCACACTATCAGATAGCTGGCTACAGTACTGGATTGGCATCTGTATACATCTGATTGGCATCCACAAGTGCACACTCTACCTGCACCCCTCAGAGGGAGTGCATTCTCCCAGTACAGTACTCAATTACTCTTAATTAATTATCAGGAAGTAACAGTTAGCTAGCTATAACAATTCTATGGCTAAATGTAACAAATTTAGCTACTGAATTTGACTTACATTCAAGATTTGAAAGTGTAGCTCTGGTAATGATATTCATAGCTTCATGCACAAACCAGTTTTTAATTATGCGCGTAGAATTGGTAGTGTCAAAATAGCAGTTTCAACTTAACACTGCAGCTATTAGTCTGAGATATACTTCAGTAGTTTGTTAGCATAGCAAAGCAAATGAAGTGGTCGTGGACCTGGTCCAAAGATATAGTAAGCTGTTGTATAACTATTGCATTTTTTGCTGTAGCCAGCTAGGCTCTAGACCTGGAAATGAAGAATATAAATAATAAGAAGAAAAATGGTGAACATTTGGTGATTTTGCTATTGATTTGGAGGACAGAAACTATTCTGGTAGTTTGTGTTGCAGCTTATATAGACTGCAGGTGAGTTTTGTGGCCTAGGTTTAAGCCATAGCAGAGAAAGTGAAGCTTTCATGTTGTATTAGTCAATGAGGCTGCCTTTTTTCTTTTTTTTTTTAATCATCCCTACTTAGAGAGTACTACCACACTCTCTGATAACTGCAGTAGCTGTTGGTGGGGATAATTTACTCCATTTGAGGGACACACCACTGTTAATCCACTGCACGACCACAACAATGCAACTCTTGCATATCCTGTTATATTGCATTACCCTGCTATTCCCAAGATGGCTCCAAATGACACTGTCATGTTACATGTTGAGGAACAACAAGCATGCCACATCTAATAAGTTAACAACAAACATGGTGTTTGCAGAGATAGTGTCACCCATGGATTTTCACCCCCTCCCCCTCCTGAATTTCCAAGATAATGTTGATATTGTATGGCTTTGTGAAGGAGTAATGATTATAGTAAGCTGATTTCATTTCTTTAAAAACGTCCAACATTTTCTGGGAATCCACTGCTTCAGCTTCTTTAACTGCAATTCTCATTAAGTTAAGTGCAGTTAATGTCACTGATCCTGTTTTTCAGGGGAGTTTAATCAACTTCATTAGACTGAAGGACCTCTCAATTATTGCAGTTCCAACTGGATAAGCAAGCAAAATATTGAAAGCTTGATGGTGCTGATTGTCTAAATAAAAAAAATCATTTTTGTAGTAGTATTCAACCAATATTAATTATAATTAAGGGCATGTTTAAATGTGGGCATGGGCATAGTTAAAATAGCTTCCTCCCCACCAAAATATCCTAAAGGACACCCTGGTACTATGTATGTGTGCACACAGGCAGGGGAGGGGGGGAGGAGGTGTGTGTGTGTGTTCATTTATGTTTGGATTATTGAAGTCTCAGCATAAGAATTAATATGTTTCATCCAGCCAGACTGTTGATTATGGAGTTGATTAGTCCACTATGTGTTGCGTTTGTTTAAGTCTTTGTTAACTGCATATTGGGGGTTTCAGGAACTCTAACACTGCTGGTAATGGATACACTGGAGTAATTTACCATGGGTTTGTAAATAAACCAAAGTCGTTATGTGGATCCCTAAAGACATGTTATAAAGGCTAGAGTAAGTACCTGTGCTATGCACGAAATCCTATTTTGCCCGGTTTTATATTTTGAGATACAAATTAAAAAAAAAAAAAAAATTGTTCTTACTAAAATCAATCTTGCTGTAGGGTGTGTCTACCCTGAAGAGTGACTTTTATTTGGTGATAAAGTAGATACACACAAACATACATATATACAAACTTTTTATCCTGAATGCACAGAGGAAGAGGTGTGGACAGGTGGGACTCACTTATGTCACTCCCAGAGTCAAGTTGAGTATGCATACCAATTTTTAGGTCTGTAGATCCAAGGGTTTGTTAAGCCAAAGTGTTACTTTTGGCTTCTTTTTTTTTTGTGCCTGACATGAACACAGGTAGGGGTGTGGCCTTAGAGACATTCTTAAAATATTCCTTCGGTGACACTGATTTCCAAATATATATATTGGTTTGCATGGACGTAGCCAGGATTCGATGGGGGGGTGGGGTGGGTTGCTCCCTACAGGACCGGATGAGCCAAGAATATATGTTGCTGGCGCATGAGAGAGAATTTTTAAAAATTTCAATGAGAAGGAATATTTTCACTCATTTTGTTTTCACATGTAAGATGCAATTTATTAATTAGTAAGAACCAAATTACAATTTAATGGATCTATGATAGACTGACATTCTTTCTTCAAGTTGAAAAAAAAAATTGTGTTCTGAGAATCTACAAACAGGATGGTACGTAATGGTACCAACGATTTCAGTTCAGATTTGCCACGATTATTTTCTTCATTAAATAAAATAAATTTCAGGTTATACTCATGTGCTGCAACATATGCATTTCTATTCTCCCAGGCAATGCATGTAAATCAAGTGATAATATATAATGTCTGTCATAACTAGGAGAAATAGATAGTTAATACGACTAAGTAAAGTACATATATAAGAGTCCACAGTGTGACAGCCTGACATAGGAGAGGGCTCTGAAAATATAGTTAGCAAATCGTCACATATAAGCAATAATTTATAGCCCTAAACCTATTGCTAGTAAGCTACGTCTTGAAAAAAAAAAAGAATTTAATTCTTTCTTTTTTTTCCATGCTAACTGACCCATTGAACGCCTAGCATGAACCCATCAGTATTGCTGCACATGTTAACTTGTGACTAGCTGCTAATATTATTACACAAATAGACAATGCTTTCCAGAAGTAGGGAGTGTCTTTCTCTGTTTCTTTAGAGGCATTTCTGCTGGAAGAGCAATTTAATTTTTTAAAAGATTAATTTTTTTTTTTTTTTTTTTTTTTTTTTTTTTTTTTTTTTTTTTTTTTTTTTTTTTTTTTTTCAAATTGATTTAGTTTTGTGATGGGGGGGGGGGGGCATGTGCTAGGTGTGGCCAGGTGGGACCCAGCCCATGTTGCTCCAAGAGTCAAATTGTGTGTGCATGTCAAATTTTAGGCCCATAGCTAGCTCCACTTGTTTTTCTGGCTAAAGTACCATTTTTGGCTTCTTTTAAATACAGAAAGGGATGTGGCCATAGAGACATACTTAAAACATTCTGGTGGCATTGATTCTAAATATGTGTGTGGGTTCATGGGTCTAACTATACCGTTCAAGCGCAAATCAAGGTCACAGAGACAGATGGACAATTCCTACTTTATAGTACAGATTAGTTATTTTGTCATATTTTTGTTTTGTGTGCATTTTCAGGTGAGACTTGGAACCCCCTGAACCTTCGTTTCCAGATTAGAAATGTGCGGGAAAGGGTTGCCAAGAATCTGGTGGAAAAGGGTATCCTCACCACAGAGAAGCAGAATTTTGTTCTATTTGACATGACCACTCATCCTCTGACTGATGCCACCATCAAACAGAAGCTTGTGAAGAGAGTGCAGGAGTCCATGCTCTCCCGGTGGGTCAACGAGACAAACAAGATGGACAAGAGAACATTGGCACTCATCATTCTCGCTCACTCCTCGGATGTCCTTGAGAACGCCTTTGCCTCTTTGCCTGATGAAGAATACGATCTAGCTATGAAGCATGTAAGGGAGATATTGGATGCAGACCCGGATGTGGAGGCCCAGAAGCCTGGCACCAACACTATGGTATGGGCGGTGGCATCAGCGTTCCTCAAGTGAAGGACAGAAAGTCATTAACAATTATCCTTTGAATTCCACACTACCATTGAAATGCATTTTGTTTACATGTTTATAGCTGAGATTGTTGTTTAACGTTATTTTGTGCTTTTGAGAACACTCAATGATTACCACTTGACATGTACCAACAGGAATGGTTTAAATGTCTTCAGGTATCTCTTGTTGTGTAAGGCTCCCTACAACCCATAGAAACCATGGTTTCCCCAAGGTGCTAAGAATGGGTTTATGCCATTCTTATTCATGATTACATTTAGTAACTGTCAAGTGATGCCATCATGCATGTATGTGGAAGGTGTGTGAGGAGGGAGGAATTTGTCATGTTTTAGGAACCTCAATCTGGTAGCTCCTTAAAAACTCTTTAAAGTACAATTTCAGTTAACCATCACTACTTTCATTACAATATTTCACTGTGCATTGGGTGGAACAAAATAAGTAAGTCACAAATCCAAAGGCTGGTTCTGAGAAAATTTTTGATGTCTCTTCACTGCAGTTGGTAGAGGATTGGCTCACAGTATAAATATGTTTGAGCATATATATCTAGTTGCCTCAATTTATTACCTGTGACAGGCAAATCTAGGAACACTTGGAGTTGGGGGGGGGGGGGGGTGGTGGTGGTAGGCATACATCCAATGCTCAAGAAGGAATAGTTTACTGTTTGTAAACACCAAAGTTTGTTACAACTTATTACTTTTACTGTATGGAACCAAAAAGTTGTAAATCTTACCACAACTTTAACCTTAAGTGTTCTAAACAATTATTTTTCCTGTTTTAAACCGCTATATTTTACTAAATATTATAGTAATTATTTGCCACAGGTCTTGTGCAGACTGCTCGTGCTTTAAAATGAAATCACCTGTTTACACAAAATAAGAAAGAAAAGAGAAATAGTCAAAATTCTATTTCTACCAAGTCCTGAATTTCAGAAAACGAAATTTTGGTGCTTGGTTTTGCAGTGGCAGGCTGGACTGTTGAGCCACACCCCCACACTCATTACGTGTGGACGACATCATCCATTGTGGGCCAGTGTATTTGATTAGCCTTAGTTGAACCACGTGGGTGCTTCTGGAATGGCTCAGAGATGTTGCAGTGGGTTGAGGCTCCTTGGGAACTCTAATTTTGTGCACAGAGAATTCATCAATTGTGGCTCACAACTCAGGTCCACGCGGAGCCAGTCTATCAGGACTGTGAGATGGAACTCAGGGGGAGGGACAGGCTCTGGTGGAGGGAGCAGTGGTTCTGGCAAATCTCCCGTTGGGGGTGGTGGTTTCTTCCAAAACTTTGTTAAGAACTTTCAGAAAGTGGTAAAAGGTGATGAAATGCAGGAAAGTCTGAAAGGGTTTCATGAAGAACGAGAGAAGATGAACCAGTCTTATGTGGTACAGCAAGCCAAACTCAAACTGAAGGAATTGGCAGAGAAGGTTGGTAGTGCAGGGACCACAGGCACTGAGAAAACTTCACAAGGATGGACAATTGTGAAGAAGACTTCATCAAAGGTGACAAATTATGGATTGCATGACTGTGTGCGTTATGCATATGCAAACCCTTTACCTATTTTGATGTTTGGAAAGGTTACGATGAAGTGCATTTGTACTGACACTGAAAATTCAGCATTGATGACACATAGATACACTGTTGTAAGCACACATGCTTGCTTTGGTTTTGGAACAATATTAATATTGGTCATATTGGATGGGAGTTTGTGGTGTTGGTGAGAGGAATGTGTGCCTTAATTTTTCAGCATTTATTTGACAAAAAGGTGTTCATGCTGTCCATTAATAATGAAACTGTCCAATGTGTATGTAACAATGTGTCATAAGCTACACCCCATCCACAGTTACGAACTTCCGAGCTTGATGCTGTGTCCAAGCATGAATGCAGGAAACTGCTGACATAATGAGAGTGGTATAGAAGACCATGTGTGTGCTTGTGCACTGGCTTTGATTGAGAACATACTTTTCACTGTGTAAATTGATAGTGCAGTGCGTGGCAAATTCAATATGTAGTCATATGTTGAGTAGGTTTACCAACAAGCCTCCAAGACAGAAGTGATGCAAAAGAGTCAAGCAGCAGGAGCAAAGGTATTCTGTCAAGGACAACACACCTTTGGGAGTAACTTTATCACAGTAATGGCTAGGTGTTCACTCCCTGTCCTTAGTTTGCCAAAGATGTGCAGAAGACTGCAGAAGAGCTTGGCAAGACGGATGTTGGGGAGGTTGTGAAGAAGGTACATTCTACAGTACTGAGGCCACAGCAACTCTGTGCATGAATAATGAACACGTGTGGTTGTTGTTTCCAAGGGGGCAGAGGTGGTGAAAGAGGATTTGATTGACGATATTGTGCAGCAGTCCAATCCCTACAAGCCTCCAGAGAGGATTATTAAGAGATCTGATATAAGCACTGATTTCAGTCGCAAGAACACACAGAGAACAATAAAACCAGACGAGTGAGTTGTGGCCTATATCATATAGCTCTCTTTGTTTTCATCTTCCCTCCTCCATGCATACCTTTTATCTCCCTCCTCTGTCTCTCTCTCTCCTCCCTCCCTGGTGCAGGGATACCAAAGGTGTGGTGGTGACCAAGCAGTCCGACTGGAAGGAGCAGTGGAAGAGATGGAGAGAGGACAATCCTGTCTCCAATTGTAAGCTCTTTTTTTGTTTGTACTTCTCATCTTTGTACTTGCTCTTTATTTTCTTTACCTCTCCTCACCCTTCTCTCTCTATCCTCTTCCCCACTCACCTTTCTAACTTCTTTCTCTTCCTCTCTCTTTTCCTTTCTCTCTTCTGCTGCTCTCGTACCCCCTTCCTAATAGACTCTGTTCTATCTTCTCCCTCTTTTTCTAACCTTCTACCCTTTACCTAATGCAGTGTACTACAGTGCTAAGATGAAATATGATGAAAGTGACAACATTGTTGTACGTGCCAGTCGTGTCGTCACAGACAAAGTGGGAAACATGATCACTGGCTCCATGACGCAGACAGACATGGCAGAGACATTGGTGGAAATACGCAAGATGGACCCTACCTTCTGTCCCCATGAGTTTGTGCGTCAGTGTCAGTATGAGATCATTCCCTTGGTCTTGGAGGCTTACATGCAAGGGGTGGAGGATGTGCTCAAGGACTGGTGCCACGAAGCTGTACGCCTAATGAATGTTTCAAAGTTGTTTCTTCTTTTCTCCTTACCTTAACTTTTCTCCATCGAAAAATTTTCTTCCTTTATTGTCCTTTCCCTCCCGTTATAGTTGTGCTTTGCTATCTCCTCTGACCCCTGACCCATGGATGTGATATGTTTGTGCTGCAGGCCTTCAATGTATTGTCGGCAGTGATGAAGCAGAGACATGAGCCTGGAGTGACGCTAAAGTGTAAAGTACTCGAAGTCCGAGATATCGATGTAAGGATGGTGTATCGTGTGACTAGTTTTAATATACAGTAGCAGGCGACTATATTGGACAATTACTTGTTGATGGGGGGGGGGGGGGGAGGGGTTGACACTTATGTTCGATCGTTTCATGTCAGGGATGTAAATGGGATTATCACTTGAGGAGGTTGGAAATATCTTACATGTAAGGTTTGTAACAAATCAAGACTCGAGTCTGAAAAATGGAAAAGTGACTTCATGTGTGTGGAAGCAACGACAAGACAAAAGGTTTGCATGTGTCACACCTTCTGAAGTAGCAAGAGAAAAATTATCACTTCAAATATTTTTTATCTTGACAGAAAGGTTGGGGAAGATTCCATCACTACAGTATGGCTGCTGGTTGAGTGGCCATAAGTCTTATGGTAGGATTTTGGTGGAAGTTTGCTAAAAACCACACTCCTGTCCTTGTTATAGTGTGAATATAGTGGTTGATATGTGCATGTGTGGTGAGTGTGTGTGGTATGTGTGTGTGGTATGCGCGTGTGTGGTATGCGTGTGTTATTTGGAGGTAACAAGAAAAGCTCTCAATATTCAATCCACGTTTGTTTTCCCTTCCCTCATTAGATAGTGATGGCCAAAGTGATGGACCAAGGACCCATCCTCATCCTTACCTTTCAGGCTCAGCAACTTACACGCAAACAGGAAGGAGACACTTGGAATGTAAGTGAAGGCACAGGAAGTGCTGTCAATAACAACAGTTGATTAACACCATTTGCTGAGTTGACATGTTGTAGTGAGGGACTCTGAGAGACCATCCACAAGTCTTCATGCCTTCTCTCCATTCTATTCACATCTGTGTGTGTATTTGTCTATCTTGTTGTAGGAGGTATTGGAGAATGTGGTGTACGTGTGGGCGCTGTGTCGGGACCAAACTATCTATGACCCAAGAACTGCTTGGAAAGTTCTTGAGTTTGGCATTCAGTCCTCTGGCAAAATGTTGGCATAACATTGCAATTCCATATTGTGTATAGTAACCTTATGAGTCAATATTTATTTTCATTGATGTAAGTAAGTAAGTTTTATTCTTCATTTTTCAAAGAAAGCCAATTTTGGGTCAAGTTGAAATCTATATTTTCAATTAGCTTTTTTTGTAAAATGAGCCAAAGTTTCGAAACAATGCTGAAATCCAACCTCTGGACCTCATTTCTAAAGTGCACTGTTGCCATGCCTACTGGTCAGGAACTGTTTCAAACAAGTTACTGGAGAAGTTTAAACAGACATCTTATGTAATGATAGCCAGTAAGAACATTATCATTAGTTGATGATAGATTGCTCTGTACATGAATTGATCAGGACCACTTAAATAATATTCTGACCAAATCGAATTAGTGTTTTAAAACTGAAGCCAACATCTGGTTAGATTCACAGAGGGGCAAGCATCACTTTCTCTCTATGATAGTGCTATGTGTGCTTGACCATGTGTCTAAGAGCTCAAACATCACACAAAACATCACACAAAGTACATTTTTCAATGAAAATATGTAGTGGCTGTGCTGTCTTGCCACAAGCTGTGAGAGAAACACAGTAACTCCCAGTGGAGTGTAGAGTGAGTGTACAGTGCATGGCCAAGGAGAAAGAGAGCAAAAAAATGACATTGGAAATTAAAAAAGGGGGTGGGGTGGGCATTAAGTGAGGCATGGCCATCATCTGGAGAGGCCTTATCTAAAATAGGAAAAAAGAAATCCCCCTGATCTTCTGCAAAGATGATTAGGCAGGAAATCGAAACGACCTAGGACGTTTAAAAATCATCCTTATTAAAATTAAGTAGAAATGTTCCAGCAACACTAAATACACCCCCTTCCCTCCTGCATTTGAGAAACTAGCAAGACAATGGAAATTAGAATTTTTCATGCATGTGTGGATTTCTTTCATGCATGAGTGCCCGCAAAGCTGGGGACACTGCTCCTAGAATGGAAGTAGGACTATCGATTTTCCTCCCTTATATGTTCCAAGAATGGCAAACAAATGCACCCCCCTCCTAGTGACGCCCGCCATGGACCCCCGAAGGTTTGGGGGATGCTGTTCCCAAAACTGTAGTGATCACCCTCCCTTCAATTGCCCACGTATGTATGCTTTTTTAAAGTACCAAAAAATGGCATATTTAATTTCTCTAGTAGACTTGTAACGTCAAACTATATATCCCCTGTCATAACCTTACCAGGTGCCATAGTTTATGAGTTTTGTGATGCACAAATGTCCGGAATTGGATAGAAAGTGGAGACAGTATAAAAACTCTATGATCACCTGATGCATTTATCCAGCTCCACTGCGATAATAAAATTAAGAATTAAAGGAAATAATAATAATAGTATATAAATATTTAAAAAAAACAAACAACACTAAATTACAAACATGCTCAGTTAGCTTAATATTTTATATAAAGGGGGGGGGGGGGGGTTTGTGGGCATTACTAAAGTAAACCCTATCATAATTGAGCTAGTGTTGTCTGTAATCCCTACTTATTTGGGAGCATCGTTCTCAAACTTTCACATGACGTTCAGTGGCCCAGGAGGGTGTCTAAACAAGGGTTCATTTTTTGGTGCTATTTTTGGCAGAATTGAAACAATGGCAAATACAAAGTGTTTGTGAGTGGAAATCTGTTTGTGTAATCCCTACTCATCCTTAGTTTTAGGAGCATTGTCTTCAAACTTTTGGAGACCTTTAGGGTCCCAAGGAGGGTATCACTAGTTACAGTCTTCCTGTAACCCTTCCAGGTGTGATTTCTGAAGAAAAACCTTTTTTTCCAATTATCCACATGAAAACAACAAAAATATTCTTTGCACATTTCACGTTATAGGTACTGGTGTGGAGGGAAAAGGTGCAAGTTTCTGGGTGACAGACCACAAGTGTATGATTTTTATTTTTGAAAGGGGGAAAAAAAAAAGTTCTCTCTCTCTCTCTCTCTCCCCCCCCCCCCCCCCCCCCCCCCAAAAAAAAAAGGAGGCTAGAAGGCATGTTCAAGACAGTCTCAAAAACATGGTACAAGGTAAAGCTTTTATGCATGTAGTGTTCCCCCTGCTGGTCTAATGCATTCCAACAAGGCTAGGCAGCATTTTTTATCTTCTTAATAAAAAAATTTAAAAAAAAACAAACTTTGTCATTATGTTCAAGAACAGCTGTTATTCAGTTTACATAAAACTACTTAGTGATTGTGACATGAAAATAGTTCAGCATTTCAAAATTTAACTGCTGTGACCATTGGAAAAAAAAAAAGGGGGGAAAAAAAGGGGGAAAAAAATAGTTTAGATGTGATGAATTCTTGTCGTATTGCAGACCCTTTACCAATGATACAGAGACTCCAGACTGATTCTCTGATTTGCCTATCAGATCTAGACACTCTTGCTAGTCTACACGTAAACCGGTCATTTCAGTCAGTCTGTACCTTTTCTTCTGTGTGACCTCTATGGGGAACTTAACAGGACAACATTATAATATTTTTTTGTGTGGCGTTACTGCCATAAAGATCAGTAGCCCAAAATTCATAACTATCATGTCTTTTACAAGTGTGACAGTGTCCAGCCCATGAATGAACATTTGTGAATTCAAACGGGAAAGAAAATTCATTAGTGATAATTTGTATGTTAGAGTGTTGTGTTCAACTACACACACTGCAATTAAGCTAATGGAGTACATTAGATTCTTTGGGTAGTGAAGGACTGTAGATATATGTTTACTGAATCTCAGTAAGTTTGTTCTGGGTAAAACAAAGCAATATAAACAACCAGGAAGCATTGGAGTAGATCACACAAGACCACTTAACTCTCTCATAAGACAGGGCAAAGAGGTGCATACCTTAAATTTCAAACTAATTTAGAACTCATGATGTCATACTCATTTATCTCTGTTAAAAAAACAAAAAAAAGTTTATGGCAACATGTAGGGGAAAACCCACCACAGATTCTACTACCATGTTTCCAGGCACACTTTAACATGTTCAGCAGACCAAACTGAGAGGAAAAACTCATGATGCTTGGACACCAATTCTCAATGGACATTTTGATCACCAATATTGCTATCATATTTACACACCTGTGTTAACATAAAAATATTTTTATTCACATCCAACCAAAAAATGGATGAGAAAAATGAAATAAACAACCAAAAAATTACAATAGGAATCAATATCACATAAAATATGCGCACATTTCCTTTCAGAAAATCCAGCCACACCTGTCCACCCACCCACCCACCCATCACATTGCTACCTATACAGTAGTACACTCTAATATACACAAACACCAGAGGAAAGAGTTCAACCTCAGCCAATCGTCTGGGCATCAGGCAAGTAGTCCTCCCACAACTTAATGAGCTGCACAAAACAGACGAAACTACCATCATTAACTATCAACAAATATATCTTTATTCCACAGATACATACATACATACATACATACATACATACATACATACATACATACATACATACATACATATATACTCTGTATTTACTAGAAAAGTGCACATCCTACAGACACAGACAACAAATTGGATTTAAAATAAAAAAATAAAAATTTTTTTTTTTGGTTCCCTCTAACATGTAGCTTGGTGGCAGGTTCTCATGCATGAAATTGAGCCCCCCCCCCTCACGAAGGATATTTTAGCATAGCCATAGCACCCTTCCTATGGACAGAGACAACAAAGACCTCTTAATATAATTCTAGATCTGTTGGTTGTTATCTCATCCCAGGTTCTTGGGCCTACAGGGCTCAAAAAGTAAAGAGAAGTAACAAGTAAAGATAATGAGCTGGAAGTGGTTTGGGCACAATTGTGTTTACACAATTGTGGTTTATAGTGAGATAGTTTACTCAGGCATAGAGTTGTGACCACAACTAGGACATTTGAGGGAAAAAATAATAATAAATAAAAATAAAATAGCCCCACGAGCAGGGTTTTACTTCGATCAGGGTTTTACCCCAAACTTCCTTGAAACTACCCCAGGGTGACCCCATCAAATCTTGAAAAATTGAGCCCTTCAGGCCCAATAGTATGGAAGTAGTCCGAACAAACTAACAAAAACAAATCGAGAATTATAGCAAGATAATACAAACGTAGCCAGGCCAATATATATGAGCAAGAGCATATGGCATCAAGCAAGGAAGTTTTTGAGAGGTTAGATTAGACTGCAAAAGAAGAGATATATCCAATCAGGAATGTCATGGGGATGAAGGATGGTGTCTCATGACCTAGCATAATCTTGTCCACCTGGCAAGAGACACACTCATCCATCCACCCCAGTGGGGGATTAACTACTTAATCAGCTGCAGATATAGGGACCCATATTCCAGCAAAGAAATTCATATCACATTAATTCCTCAGATACGGTAGTGGACTCAGTGTGCACTATTTCAATTATCATCAGGACTACGGAACAAGTACTTTCCAACAGCCTTTATGATGTTGTTAGGGTACACCAATGCAGAGTTAATCTTTTTAGTTTTGGTACTACACACATACACTTAGAGAATTAAGAACTATTTATCCTGTTACAAGTGTGCCACTGTGAAGTAGGGATCCTTAGCTTGCCAGTACACTCACCACAGTGCTTGATAATAACAAACAGTGGAACAGTCATAAATACTACCTATACCTACCAACCAACCAACAACCCCTTACCTTCCTACAGAGTTCCAATTAGCATTAGAAAAACATAATCAATTATTTTCTCAGTTTGTTGATGTGTGTGCAGAGGTGACTTGATACCCCCTGAGGGGTGGGATCACGAATATTTTAGGACAGGTATTGTTCACCTTCGAGGTCACATAGGTAAAAAAAGAGAGGCCGATTTCTTGTGTGTACATGTGTACAGTACAAGACTTTGAATTTGTTTTGTGTTCTAAAACATTCCCTGTGATCAGCTAATGCATTTTTACAAGATTCCTTTAGGTGCACAAAGGACTGTGGCCACAGTGTGCCCTGGTGTTCAACAAGGAAAGTCACGGACCTAGTCCACTAAGACAACAGAGCTAGTTGGAGTGAGCAACATAACACTGCTCAACCTAATTTGTCACACATGATGTTATGTTAGCGTCAATTTTTAATCTATTAAAAAATGGGTTTGCATACTAAAAACCTGTGTAGCATTTCATTTGTGTTGTTTGCATGTGTGTTTGCATGTGTTGTTTGCATAGGTGCACGTGTTCATTGTCACCATCAAATGGAACAGTCCCAGGCAAATACCAGATACCAGCAAGAGTAGCTGATCAGCCCAGTTCGACTTCATTCAGTCTATGCCCCTATTAATGCACACCTTTCAAAAAGCAGGAACAAAATAATACGTTCACACAGCAGATGTTTACCTCCTGTTGCAACTTCATCAATGACTCCAAATACAATACAAACTTCTCTTTAAATTCTTGAGCACGTTCAACCTTAAAAATAGGGAAAAGGTGGGGTGGGGTGGGTATTATACCATAATGTAATACTATCAGATTATATTGTCACATTGTTAACAGTCACCTCAAATCTTGTCACTTCCTTTTTGAGGACTTTGGATATGCTTTCAAAGTTCTTCTGTCCTTCCACCACCCTTTCTTCCCACTGGGTAACAAAGCCAAGACACATGCACACGTACACACACACTTAGTGTCAACAAACACGCATAATTTAAACACACACCTCTTGAATCTCAGCCTTTATCTGTGCCATTTTATCTGGCTTCATGGCTGCCTGGAGCTTGACTTCTGTCTCCCTCTTCTTAGCCAGAGTGGCCTGTGCATTCTGCCAGCCGCTGTAGGCCTTCACCCGATGTTGAAAATTCAGCTGCAGTGCAAAATTATCATATTATATCACATGGTACACATTTTCCTGTATTCATTACATATAACACACAAACACAATATATGCAACTAAAACATTTTAGAACAGTAAAATGATAAGGTATCTAAAATCTAAAGTATTGGTTGTTTGGTTCTTCTAAATAACCAAATTATAAAATATTAAAAAATCAATAAGATATAAACAGAGAAAGAGCTATATGTACACTCAAATAACTAGAGTTTTCGGAAGACATAAACCCTCTCAATAAAACTTAAATCTCAGATCAAATCCTGTCAGTAGCTTTTTTGGTGGTTGTAGCTGAGCTGGTATTACCATAAAAATTAGTGCCTTAACTTCTTCAATGGAAGTAAACAAGTCAAATAAAAACCGTCGGTGTGCAAAGCTGTGAAGTTTATTTAACAAAAAAAATCTACTGTCACACCTGACTTGAGAAAGAGAAATTAGAAGGAAAAAAAGGCCCAAAATTGTGAGGTTTATCAATAGTGTGAATAAAATATTGACAAAATAGTAAAGGGTCATTGCCGGTCAAATTCCTGCCATATTATGAAAAAAATACTACACAAACTTGTTTCACCTCAACCCCCCCCCCCCTCCCCTTCATGCACTATGACAACAGCATGCTCAATAGGAACGGGTTAAACCAGAAATAGAAGATCAATCCCCCCAACCCTGATAATTTCAGTTAGACCAATACTTCCATATCTCAATTCTGCTCATACATGTGGTTGGACTAATATAGTTGTAGCTTCATGTATTCAGGTATTGGGTAGGTGACTTGGGTCCTGGAAGGTTTTAGGATAAGTGGCGTAGTCCTAGAGATGAGATGGGCTGAAATAGGTATTTGTACACTTGAGTGGCACTGATGTAGTCCACCAGGAGGCATTGAGAGGACACCACATATCTCTCAACTAATCAGAGAGGAACTGATGGTACCATCTATTCCATTGGAATGTAGTAATGTGCCATGTTCATTTGTTTTGGATAGACCTGGGCAATTCAGGTGGGGAAGGAAGGGGGGAAATTCGCCAGTATCTTTTCAACACCATAATTATTACATATACCATTAGAACATGGCCCTTATAAATAATACACAATAAATAATAAAATTAAAAAAAATAATAATAATAATAATAAAAATAAAAATAAAAAGTTTAAAAAAAAAAGACAAGAAAAGAAATTGTTCATGTAACAACACCACAACAACATCGCTGCTACGTTCATAATCACTCAGTCGTAAAAAACAACAACAAAAAAAGTTGGATTTGCGCAGTAATACGTCAGCATTAGCAGCCACTCCACCCACCCACACCCTATAATATCTCAGTTAGTATAAAATGATTATTGCATGTGATGGCCATCCTGAAACAAGGTCGGGGTGATTTTTTGGTGCTAAGATAGACATAGAAATTTGCTTCATGCTACCAAAGAGAGAACACATAGGGCAGCTTGGAAACTAACATGAATGGACGCAAGAAGAGCGACGTAATCCTTAACAGTTTCCCCGAATACGTAAAGGTCACTGTTCAGCTGAGATAAGGAGGAAACAAACACACAATTAGAGTGAGAACACTTATCCAATGAAGTCAAACACGGCCGGCCAGTGTACCAACCCAACCTGCTCGCAGTGGAGGTCTTCAACTTTCTCTTCCACCTCAGAGAGTCTTGCAAGAGCACGGGAAATGGAGTCGTTCTCCTCCACATTGCCAAGTGTAGCCACACTTTTAGAGAACATCTCCATGCTGTTGCAGAGTTCTGCAAGGAAAAACAAGGTCAATACAGAGTGGTCGCCTCGTAAACACTTGTAAACAGTGCATGAACTATTTAAAGTGTAGCTAATCATTGGCTAGAGTTAAATCTGCTGTAGTGGTCACCTTTCCTGCAGCCCAGCATAGTCTCAATGGCAGTGTGCAGCTTCCTGAGGTGATTGTCCAGCACCACAAAGTTCTGCTCCTTTTCATCAAACCACTGTGGTGTGGTGTGGTGTGGTGTGGTGTGGTGTGGTGTGGTGTGGTGTGGTGTGGTGTGTGTGTGCGTGCAAAATGGATTTAATTTTTAATGAAATAACAACAAACCACTAGAAACTTACATTGTCAGCTTCTGCCTTCTTTCCAGCGATCTTAGAGATAGAATCTCCGACATTCTTCACCAAACGCATGAAACCTGCTCCACTGAGAGCTACTGTCTCGCTGGCCTTGGGAAGCTAGTCATGGCAAGGAAAAATAAGTAGTGTGTGTGTGTGTGTGTGTGTGTGTGTGTGTGTGTGTGTGTGTGTGTGTGTGTGTGTGTGTACATCATTCAGAATAAGGGAATATAGTTAAGGAAAAAAAAATTGACGTATGCAAGGTAATTAGTTTCAGATGCAAGATTGTAGTTTTGCATTCAGGACAAGGAATTTTCTCCATGGCAAATAATATTTATGGAATGCCAGGCCAGATTTGGACAATGTTAGGTCAGCTGATACAAGACAAAGCAGTGTACGTATGTATGCATGCATGTATATGTTACTAACAAAGAATGATAAGGGTACCTAGTGTTGCGAGGGAGGTCAAAAGGAATGTGTGAAAAGTGATATTACCAAAGAAGATAAAGTGGTTGTACAGAGAATTAGGTGACGACCCAATAATGGAAATGATAATCTAACGTTCCACTACAGAGATATTGATTGTTCTATCACAGAGAGATGTATGTTCATTGCAGGGGGTGTGAGGCAGTCACTCGGCAGCAATGGAGAACTAGTTCTCTATCAGGACTTACATGGCATCATCACAATGACAGGACTCAGGGAAGCAATGCATTGTTCAAGGATTATGCTGAGCTAACACAAGGTGGGGGGACACAGGGACATGTGCCATGAAGTGTACAGAGGCATACATAATTTACAAGTGTCCCCTGTGTGGTCTGTACCAATACCATGGAAGCATTCCTAGTGAAATGTGGACAGATAACAGGTCGCACATGCTCTAGTGTGATGAAAGACGTTCATTAGTGTGCAACATTTTACCTTGTTGTCTTGGCAAGATAAAAGATTAGAAGAACAGATTGATTCCTTCCAATTTTTGATCCACATACAAAATGAAATCAAAGCCAGACAGATTGGAATTAAAAATGCTATTGGCAAGGAAGCGGGATGAATGAAGAAGACAAGGTTACTATGGTTACCTCAGGAAATGGACAGTACATGGGATGGAGGAAGTTGGACAGCTCTCACAACTATTGCCTTATGATTAGTGGAAGGATTGGTATGGATTGCAGCAGAGATAATGGTCGTTAACAAGGAATGGCAAAAATGACTATCAGACAGAGACAAGAATGGCCAAGTGAGGGGACGAATCTTGCACACATGAACTTGTGTGTCCAGAGGGGCTCTGCCAAGATGGCTACCAAGAATATATTCATGGGGTGAACTTGGTAATTGATGAAGAGAATTAAACCAGAAAGACCATTTGACAAATGCTGTAGAAATTACTAAGAAAAGCGTAACTATCTATTCTATCCACTATGACTACAAACAAGGGAAAATGGCGGAATGATCAAATTTCCAGGGGAGTGGTTTGCCAGTACACAGTGTTTAGGTGTGTCCAAAACCATATATTACTCAATCATTATGTTTAACCACACCCCTCCCTCAATTGAAGGGGGAAAAAGAGAGAAGATTCTGTGTACATGTACAGTGGTGCATGTTTGCCTACCTCAGCAGGATTCTCCAGAAAGTCCATAAATTCCTCGTCATTCTTCAAAGTGGGGTGCTTACCTATCCTGTTCAAATACCTGAACAAGAAACAAGCACCACACAGCCATGAAGCACTAGGACTATGAGCACGCAGCAGTCACCACAAAGACAACAGGAGGCAACCTTTAACCTTTCCAGTGCAGCCCTCCTTCTCTCCAGGAAGTGAGTGTTCTTACTTTCCTCGCTCTTCAACAACTTGACCTTTGTCATGCCTGCACCGGGTAAAGGGGAGATCCATTAGAACTAACTACATCTTCTCACCACATACATACCCACTCTTTACCCAACCTCTTTCCTATCAGCCCTCCACAATTTACTTCCTTTTCTATCTCTTGCCCACCTTCACTGCTCCTCTTTCTCACTCAGTGTCCCTTTATCCCACACCCACATCCAACCGTTCCCATGCCCCCCCCCCCCCCCCCCCCCCCCCATCACTCATTGGCCTCCCATTTCTTCAGATCACTCCCACCAAAATGGTTCAGCGCCCCAGGCATATTAAACCAGTTGTGCACTGCTGTATTTACAGCAGCACCACTGTGCATCCCATCAGTTCTAATGGAACTGGATAATAAACTAAATGTCCTGTCAATAATTGATTGGGTGCTATGTTTTTAAAAACCTATTGAAATGAGAGTACCCATCAGTGTGAATATGCCATCTGCAGCTATTACTGTATAAGATGGTATGTTGCTACACTTGCAGCTTTGAAGAGACTCAGGCAGTGATGTCTGGCTATCAATTCCTCTAGAAAAATAGTGAACAGTATCTCAGTCCAAGCAACTGTTGTCTGGCCATTGCTTCTGCTCCTGGATGGGTTGAATTCTTACCAGCAACCAAAATTGTAACAAGAAAAAGATCAATAAAGATAAATTAGTTTAGTCTTCTTCCTCACTCTGATTTTGAGGAAGAGATAAGGCATGAGGTGTTAAGCTGGAAAGGGGTCAACAAGGTGTCCGACAGACTAGACAATAAGGAAGACAGGGTAGGTCATAAAGGAAACTGTACAGATTTAACAATGATGGTAAAGTGTGTTATCTCTCTCTGTGTCAGACACAGCTCTCATTTGTGGTTGAATGTAGAGTTCTCCACGTGGCACAGTCAACAGGGAATGGTTGTTGGTGCACACCACAGACATCACCACACTGCTTACTGACACTCCTGAGGATGTCCACTACTGCATAATTAATTATCTGTTAAATCAGATGAAATGCTCAGCACTCATGTTCCAGTGGAGAATTGCTGGAGGACAGCAACACCACAACTAGAGCACAAGTCAGTTGGTGGATGACCACCCAATGATTGTGATCACTTTCTGTCAATGGGGTGGGGTGGAGAGTCTGCAGACATCTTTAAGAATTCTTTCTTCTTTCTCTCTTTAGAGAAATGGATGAATCTTGAACACACAAGCCATAGGCCTAGCCCAAACCCAAAGGACAACTATCTCTATTGATGAGCACAGATTGCATCTACGAATGATTAAGGCATTCCTGTTGCACTGAAAGAGGAAGTGGGACTTCCCCCCACATCCCCCGTCTTGGAGCAAGGGCCAACACTTAGCTACTGCAAGGTACCAAATAAGGAAATACAGAACACCATTATGGTTCAATTGACTATGTATCAAAGAATCCAGGTGGATGTATAATCAAGGACATTTTCTCATTTCTTCTGCCTCACCATTGCCGCTGAAGGAGATGGTCAAAGCCATTATGGTTGGTGCAGGTTCTAGTAAGTCAGGTGCATCTCTTATTACACTGAGAAAATGCATTAAAAAGAATAGTCCGTCCCTAATTGATAAAAGTCAGAAATCATCAGAGCCACAGCTAATCTGTATCATCATTTGGCTATGCTCAACCTTTCCCTCAGTCAAGGAGGACAACACTTCTTCCCCAATCATCATAACCTCACCACTCGGCCCAATAGCACAGCTGTGGGTGTCCTTGTGGGTGGGGCTGCACTCACACTAACAGCTCCAGTCTCTCTCAGGAGTTCTGGAGGGGAGAACTTCTTGTTCGGTCGACTAATCTTTGTCAGGTCAAAGGTTCCTGTTGTTATATACCGCCTATGTACTTTTAACTTGTATATTCCAATTGGTAAAGGAAGGATGGTGAAAAAAGGCAATCTTTTGAAAAAAAAAAAAAACAATATAAAAAGCAACAACACAATCTTTGAAGGAGTGCTGCTCACTGGACAACATGGCAGCTCAGGTTCTCCCACAGCCAGCACCTGTCCCGCTGGCTGTTCAATTGCTCCTGAAGGCAGTTTTACAGTGGATCACCCCCTAGTATAGATCATCATGGATGGTTAATGATGGACGGCTGCTCGGTGTAGAGACAGTTATCCTAGCCACAGCCGACAGGGCAGAAATGAAATATAAATGATCAGCGTACAGCACGGCACAGGATCATCACCCAACACCTCCCTCCATTCCCATCACTCCCTCCTCCCCTCCCTCCCCATTCATCTCAGTCCATTCAATCTCTACACCCAATAGCTCCCATCACACTCCCCTTGCTTCCCCTCAACTCCATCCCTCTATTTCACAGTGCTCTCTTGTATCACCTTCTCCTTCACCATCTCCCTTTCTCACTCCTAAACCACACCCACTCACTCACCTACGACACTCTTCTCAGGTGCAGGGGGGACAATGCAGCCCTTCAGCATGTGTTTCTCAGAGAGTCGACGTCCCAGGCCGAGGAAATCGCTGAACCTCCTCTTCACTGAGCAGTCCGAGCTCTTGAAACTGGGCATGGAAGTCTTTGTGGCCACTGTGTAGGCTATGTATGCCCCCATGCCATCCCCCATCTTAGCTGGGTTGGACACAGTGATCTCAAGAGCAAAGGTGTCTCCATCCTCATTTTCCTCTCGTTCTTGTACCTAGAGACGCACAAGGATGATGTTATGGTGTCTGCCAATCAGAGGCATTTTGGGTAAAGTTCAGAAAGTGACGCCAACAGCTGATATTAGAAAACTGGCTGTGCTGCGCATATTTGGAATGTTCATTGGGAACTTTAGCATATGATATGAGAACATAATATTAAATCAATGTATTGGTGTTGTAGGTGTACAACACTTTCTAATATGGCCCTCTTATGCAGCACACATACCACCATATATAGACAGCTACGGAAGGGCTAACAGGGGGATTAGTACCAATACACCAATGAAAGATACAGGCTAGGGCTAGCACACACATGCATCAAGGAATGGTTAATACCAATACTTGTCCATGTGTGTGCCGTGATAGAGTTAATAAGAATACATAAATAGAGATATACGCTCACACATATACATGGCTGGGTTAATAGGAACATGGTGTATACACACAAAGGGTTAATATAAGATAAATGTACATGCATATCCATGGATACACTTGAAGAGTACACAAACACACACAAGCATATAAAAGATGAACATGCAGACCCATAGGAGGAGGGATAATAAGAATATAAGCCAATATGCACGGCAATGGAAGGGTAAATAAGAACACCAAAATAAAGCAAATTTGATCGAATTAATTCTCGACTATTGCACATTGCACCACTGGTGAGAGAGAACAACCCTGCTGAAACATGGATGGAGCATGGATTCCTTAGTAAGCATTTCACCCACCGCATGATGATCCCAGTGTTTCAAGTTCTGCACTGCACAGATGCAGCATGGAGGATTGTGCTGTACTATCTAAAAGTGGAAATTTTGATTAATTTTATAAGGCTTCACTTCTGAAGATTCATTAGGTTCATGTACATGGAAATGAAATGTCTCAAGGTAAGGAAACGTGTACTTTGAACTTTAATGTTACAGTTTGCGAACATGAATAGGGAACTTGCATGATTACGTCACACACAGCCTGCCACGCCCATTTATGGTACCAGTGAACCTCCAGCACCATAGAGAATGTATTAGCATTCACGACCTGCAATGATGTTTTTGAGAACTGCCATTACAAAATAGCTCCTGCTTTCATCATACTATAGGAATAGAAACTTTATAAAATTTCCAGCATGCTCATAGCATATTCCAGAATATTCAGAGCTGTGGTTATAGATAAAATCCAGCATGAAAGTGAAGAACGACTAGTAGCAACATTGCCAGGAGCCTGCCCACAATTTCTAGGCACTCATTGGTTGGCGCAGTAGTGGTGCATGTCACACAGTTGCCAGAGACAGTGTTTGTGCAGAAATAGCTGCTAGTTCTTCTCTAAACACTTTGTTAGGCAGCACCTCACTTCCATGAATTTCTGAATTGTCACAGGTGCTGCATGACAGGGTTCTGAAAAGTATTGCAGCTTCTTCTTGGCCAATATTAACCCTAGTAACCATCTGACTCTGACTGCTACTGCCACCTACCTTTGAGTTCAGAGAACTAGCAGCAAACTCGCTGGCCAGTTCTTAACTAATCTTTCTTTCACTTCATGCACCATTTTTTTCCACAATCATAGCTCGGAATATTCTAGAATTTGGTATCAGCACGCTGAAAATTTCATAAAGTTTCTATTCATATAGTATGGTAAAAGCAGGAGCTATTTTCCAGTTGCAGTTCTCAAAAACATCATTGATAGTCATGAATCCCAATACACTTTCTACGGTGAGGGTGGTTCACTGATACCATAAGTAGGCATGGTAGGTAGTATGTGACGTAATCATGCAAGTTCCCTTACTAAATAGTGCAAGCTAAGTTGAAATGAATGCATGAATTCAATTCAATTTTAGAATGTAATGGGGAAAAAGAATAAACGAAATAAATAAATAATACATTCCTGTATATCCCTAGCAGTAGCCCTAAAAAAATTAATGAAATAAAATGAACATACCAAATAAAGTACAATACACTTTGCTCAATAAGAACTATTCATGCACCCCTAGGGTACTTTGAGGTAGGCTAGGCCTATGTTTGAAGGATATTAATCCAAATATAGCCCTAGCCTTCCCAAGGCTACCGATGTTCACAAACAGATCACTAAAGTTAAGGAGTATTAAGAAATCACGTTCATTGTGGTGCTATGATACCTTGCTAGTTTCTGTTGTATATTGACAAGCAAATATTTCACTAATTTCTTGAAATCAGCCGGGCAGCACACCTCAGACAATTATTTTCACACTATGGAAAAAACTGATAGCACACAACAGTCACACAGCCCCTCACACACACCCTCACACACACACACACACACACACACACACACACACACACACACACACACACACACACACACACACACACACACACCTGTTGCTCAGCAACCTCATCTCCTCCAAATAAGTCCAGGGGCTTACTGAGGGGAGCATCCACAAGGCCTGGGGTCTCCTCAGCCACAGACACACTGGTTGGCTCCAACATGGGTGGAAGTGCTGAAGCACTACTACCACTTGGTGCCTCATCTGCAGCAGGAACTTCAATCTCAGTTAGAGTTACATCTGAGTCTTCAGGAGACTGAAAAGCATCAGCAAACAATTGGTCTTCAGCTTCATCCCCTTTGGATGTATTATCTGATGGTTTCTCCTTAACTTCTTCCGTGGATTTGTCATCCAGTGGAGGTGGGGAATCCATATTGCAGTTCAACACACTTTGAAATTCACTCAGATTGACATATACTTCTTCACCCGCTGTGCCTAGCAGTTTTCAAAACCAAACGTGAGGAGGAAGAACGAAGAGAGAAAAAAAAGAAAAGGGCACGTCACGTGTTTATCAGAGGGGTGTGGTATCTATTAGCTGGCAACCTTCAAAATTGGCCTCTAGATTGTTGCCTTGAGGTTGCGAATCACCCCGCAAGTCAGCGTAGCAGTGTGGCCTTGGTCATTTCGGAGGTTGCAGTCAATTGTGGTCAGAACGCTGACAAGTGCAGCCCTGGAAGCCAAGTAAGTGCGCGGATTGGTGGAAAAGAAAAAATGTATTTGTTTTTTTGTGTGTGTGTGTGTGTGTGTAGGAGTTAATGTAGAGACTGTCCGTACAATCTGCAGCTGAGAATCTGCTACTACTCTTGGGTAGTCTCAGCAAATAAAAAAGCACAGTATAATAGAATAAAAATTTAAAAAAAAGGTGTAACTAGCTATAAAGGTGGTAGCTAGTAATTATGCTGACACAATGCAAGCAGGTTTTTTTAAATTTTAAAAAAATTTTTTAATTTTTTATTTTTTATTTATTAATTTTTTTATTTATTATTTTTTTTAATTAATTAATTTTTTTTTATTCAGACTTAGTGATTAACATAAATTGTATTTATAGCTGATTCTGTAAATAAACATAACAATTAGTGGCATGATTTTCCACCATCTTGCATGAACTATTATGTACACTACTGTAATAAAGCATGCACAGTAAGCTTGCACATAATGGGACCTTCATGCTTGTGATCCTTGTCTTTGTATGTTCAGTTACTACAGATCAGAGCTTATTTGAAGGCCTTCACTTTCTTGCAGCATACAACTTAATTTTAGTTCAACATTTAATTAGCTAATTCTATAGTGTATGCACCCTTTAAAAACAACAACAACCCAATAACCAACATCCCAGTGAAACTCTATCTATTGTGTTAACCAATTGCAATTAATATTTATTTTGCAGTAGTGTCAATGGGTAGGACCAAAATAGAAATTGATGTCTCCAGCCTTGGGCTGCAGATAGGAATCATGAGTGTCAGTATTGGCTCTGATACAACCATCAGCACTGTGATCAGAAAGATCCTTGAGAAACTGCGAGTGCACGAGTCACCCAAAACGTACCAACTTCTGGCCATTCCTGATAAAACTGGCAGAGAAAGTATGTTGCTAGATTTATATTCTTTGTAAGTGTGTATCATATGACATGATTATTATATCCAGAGTGCTATGTCTCCATTGTATTCTCTTTGGAATTTTCTAAGTTTACTTGCTGAATACATCATGCTTTTTTTGCCTTTTGTCTCCTTATCATGTTTGGTTGCTGAAATACTTGACACCCATTCAAAGAAAGAATGTTTTAGGTGTGACTAGGTTTGTAATGATAATAATGAAATGCAATAATGATATTCCTCTATCTTTCCATGTACAGCTGGTGCTATGTCGTTATTGTATTTTGTTCTGTTCTCAGGTCGTGTTCTCAAGGAAAATGAGTGTTTAAGTCTTGTCCTGAAACAGACATTCCATCCCATTTGCTTGAAACTCCATCATTTCCATTCTCCCACTTTTACCACAATTCCACAAAATGCTACTGCAAGATCTCTCATTCCTGTCTACTATGACCTGGAGCAAGGAGTGCAGAGGTATCAGAGTGTAATCACCAGTCCAGACATGAAGGCTAGTGAGGTCCTGAAATGTGCTCTGTTGGCGGCTACACCTTCAGAGTCTGTTGATGATTTCTCTCTTGTGCTTGTGACACCTGAAAAAGGTACAACATTAAGTTAGATTAGGAATTTTGAATGTTTTAAAATCATTATTATGCATACACTCTTTAGATATTGAGATAAAACAAGATGAATGCCCATATTCCATTGGGCATGCCTCTTCTCACTTTGAAATCAGAAGAAAAAATCCAAGCTTATCTTCCCCTCCAGTTTTTCCTCAGAGTGATATTTCATCTCCATCTCCTTCCCGATTATCCTCTTCACTGGATCTTTCAAACAGCAGCTATGATGGAAGCAGTTCTGCTTCCCATAGTACCATGGAGCTGATGACTGGGAAGCCCAAGGTTCATTGCGACCTGATCAATTCTTTGCAAGAGTGTTCTTCCCTGTCAAATGCAGAAAGAACGGTTGAGTTGGGAGAGATGTCACATGAAACTGTGCTGGAACAGGCACTAGTGGAACAAAACCAAATCTTAGATGTAATGCAGGAGCTAATCTCAACACTGGAATTTGAGAACAAGCACAGTAGGAACACAATTATAAAGCAGGGAAGTATTATTTCAGGATGGGGGGAAAATTCAAAGCATGATGAAGTGGAGCTAGAAGAATATAGGAGCAAATCCAAAAGTTTATCCTTGAAGAGGGTCGACCTTCAAACTGACTTGAAAAAGAAACTGAGTGAAAAAGACAAAATGGTAGTGTCCCTCAGGTCTAGGTACCAACATGAAAATATGTCTCTGCTTGTAGCTAAATTCACTTCAATAAAAACAAAGCTGAGGTTAGAAAGAGCTCACTGCATTGAGCTTGAAGAAGAGCTATCTCAAATGAAGGTTAAGATCACTAAATTGAATGTGGAATCTAACAGGCAAGAGTCTATGATGATTGAAAAAGAGTCTGAGATGGTAAAATTGAAGCATGAAATAGAGAGCTTGAAAAATTTTGAGCAACAGCAGCAAGACTTGGTTATGAAACAGCACAATACTCTGTTGAACAAAGATGTTCAGCTTGGATCCCTGACTCGTGCACTGGACAAGGAAAGGAAGGTTGCTGATCAGCTAAAGCGAATTATGAGTGGTTCAAGGGGATCACCAGGTGTTGTCAGCGAAGTTGAAGATTCAAGCCAGGTCTCTGAAGTACAGGATGCTCTCCAGGCAAGTCTATTTGAACAGTTAGCTGGGCGTAGTACATATTCTGTTGAGCTTATGAGAAATATTCCCGATACTGAGTTGGGCTTTAGCTTTACCAAGGTTAACCTGCCAATCTGCCGGATTCCCTGCTTGATTGTCATGGCTGTGAAGGATGGTAGTTTGGCTGATGGTATTTTGAGAGAAGGGGATAAACTCCTAGAAGTCAACAGGATTTTGTGTCAGAGTCTGCAACAGTGGAAAGCTGTCCATGAGCTAGAGAAAGGCATGGGAGTTCTGAAGATAGTAGTAGCTAGAACATTTCACTACCCTGATGAAACTAACATGGTGATCTGCAAGACTCCCATCAAAGATGTTCTCAGTAATGTTTCCATGAGCACAACTGCTTGGGCCCCTACACTACACAATCCAAACATTACCATTCAAAGCTATTCTTGTGATAGCGATGTATTCACTCAGAGCCACAATGGTGAAGTCACTGATCCAGAATCTGGTGGCAGTGCCTTAGCTCTCATGAAAGACAGCTCAGGTAACCAAAACATAAATATGACATCCACCAGCATACCACTACAGCCCCAAGAACCAGGAGAGAAACAGTGCCTGAGCACTCCTTCATCTTTCTCTAACTTTAATGAATGTGAGAGCTTAATTGCAGCTAGTTATAGCAATGAAGTATCTGCTAAAAAGCTTCAATATGACATAGTGCATCTCCAAGATCAGCTAGAAGAGTCCGAGAAAGTTCGGCTAAACCTTGAGTCACTCCTCAATGACACACATAAGGAACTGGATGATATCAAGAATGACAACGAAGCCATCAAGTCTGAGAATGAAGAGTTCCAGCTGCAGTTGCTCTCCAGAGATAGTGAGATCAATGATATACAACAGTACATCTCTGAGTTGCAGTCAGCTCTAGTGGCACTCCAATCTGGAGTGAGTGATGACCAGCAAAAGATTGTGACTTTAGAGAACCAGAACAAATTTATATCTGATGAGCTCGCTGAAGTTAAGAGCTCTTTATCACTAGAGCCAATGATGAAAGAGAACCTTGAAGAAATGGTCCTGGAACTCAACTCAGATTTGGAAAGGAGAGACAAGAATGAAAGTGAAATGGGAAGAGTACCTCAAAAACAAACCCTGGAGAACACCCAATTGAGTCAAGATGCATTGCACATGGAGAGTAAATTCCAGAAAAGTATAAGCACTCTTGATAACACCAGTACACAAGCACGTGAGGAGAAAATAGCTGACGTGAAAAAAGAATTCCAGCAGATTGAATTCGAAGAATCATCAGATAAGACTCAAATGTCAGCTCAAGAGCAATATGAGTACCTTAATTATCAGCTAGAGTCCACAAAGACATTGCTGATGGAAGCTGAGGTGAAAGATAGTCAAGTCCAGGTGGAAGTGAGATGCCTTAAACAGGCAGCTGATCAAGCAAATGATCAACTCAAAATAGCTGAGGAAGAGTACCACAAAACTTTGGAAGAATTGCGATACTTTAAGCAAGAAGCAGAAGGAAGAACTTTGGAAGTGGAATCCATGAAAGTTGGTCTGAAAGGGGCTCAAATAAAGCTGGAAGGAAAACAAGAGATGACAATGAGAATTCAAACCGAGATAGACAGCTTGCGTCGCACCAATGCCAAGCTCAGGAATGAAGCAGCTCATTTAAGAGTGTTTGTTAAGGAAGCAGAATTAGACCTCAAAGCTTCAAGTTTGGAGGAAGAGCGACTTGGAAAGAAGTTACAAGCATCAATGATGGAACAGAATGAACTTTTCGAGCAATTAGAGAAATCATTCGAAGAATCAACTGAACTTTCTGTCAAAGTGAGGGAGTTAGAAGCTGAGTTGAAAGAATTTAAGAAAAAGGATATAAAAAATTCAAAGAACACCATGGAAGAGTTGATGAATTCTTCAAGGTGTTCTGAAGCACGACTGCAAGGAGAGTTTGAGCTTCATCATAAAAAGGCATTAATTCAGAAGTCTTCAAGAAAAAAAACTGGTGGAACAACCTTCCAGAACCAGTGTGAAACTGGGCGTAATGAATTGAAGCAAGAAGAATCAGAGAAGGAGCATATGTTAGCCGGTGAAAGTAAATTAAGAAAAGACCTAGCAGAGATGCAGGGGCAGCATACTGACTTGAATCATCAGCTGGACTCAAAAGAGCAAGAAATGAATCAGATGAAATTCACAGTGAGGCAACTTCAAGAGCAGTTAAGAGAAGATCAAGATCATTCCTCTATTCATATTTCAAGAATATTAGAATTAGAGTCAGAATTAGAGGAAGTGCAATTGGCAAAGGAGAGGACCAACAGCTTTGCAGCTTCACTGGAATCCACACAGAAACAAGACCAGGAAAAGCTTGAAGAGGCTGATAAAGTTGTGCAAGACAAGGAAAAGAATATCAGACAACTTAGCATGCAGATTGACTATGCTAATACATTGCTGCAAAAGAGTGAGTTGGAGCAATTGGCTCTCACAACATTTGCTGGCAACATGAAGCAACAGTTGAAAGAAAGTCAACAAGTTCACAGTGAAGAAATAAAAAATCTTAAGGAAGAGATTTTCCTGAAAGAGAAACTGATCACCCGGATTAGCGATGAATTAGAATCATATCAAAGCAAGAGCAAGGTGAATGACAGCAAGGTGGAACATTTGGTTGAGTCTGTGCAAAATTTAACTCAAGAGAGAGACTTATTAAATGAAACTGTGGAGAATAGCAGAAGTGAGACAGCAGAACTCCGAAATCTAAACCAGCAACTGCATGAGCAGGTTGATCTTCTAAAGGCAAAACTGGAAGATACACTCAGATCAAGCAATGAGATTAACTCGGAGTCTGCTGACTTACGACAACAGCTACAACAAAATGATCAGAAAATAAACCAGCTAACTGCCCAGTTGCATGCAGCAGAGACTGACTTGGAAATAGCCTTGAAAAACATCCATGAGATTAAAAGAGTAAACACTGAACAAGCACAGGAGATAGAATGTCTCAAGACGCTGTGTGATAAAAGTCATTCTCTAAATGAAGATATTACTGAAAAGCTGGAAAATACTTCTTTAGAGCTGTGCAAAAGAGACGAGGAAATATCAAAGTTGAAAACTTCTCTACAGCTGAGCCATCAAGATTCAATCACTTATCAAGACTCCCTTGTCACTTTAAAGAATAATGTTGACAATGAAAGGAAGAAATTCCAAGAGTTAAATACAGAACAATGTGCACTCATTTTAACCATCTCTGAACTCCGAGATGAGAAAAAAGTAGCTCAAGAATCTTTTAAAAAAGAAATCACTGCTGAAAAAGCTCTGCAAAAATCTAAATCTGAACGATATCAAGCAGATATTGAAACTCTTAGGCAGAGAGAGAAAGAATACATCAACACTTTAAAGAGGTTGAATGTTGACAACCAAGAATTAGGAAAAAGCCGAAGGGAGTATAGTTCTATTCAAGAAGATATGAAGAGGTCCATCTGCAAGATTGAAAGTGAGAGCACCATTGAAATCATCAAACTAAAAGAAGAAGTGAGAACACTGAATCAAAAGTATGATGGTGCTGAAAAGCAATGCAATTCTGAAATAGAAAACAAAAAAATCTTGAAAGGTCAAGTTCTCGAGTTGGAACATATCGTTGCTGACCTGGAAAAGCAGGTCAGGAAGGAGAAATTATGCAATAAAAATCTGCAAAGTGTGATCAAAGTTCATCAAGCAACAGCACAAGGAATCCAAGAATTGAATGAAAAGGTTTCTCGACTCAATGAAAATCTGAGGGAGAAATCTAAACGTTTGTCCAGACTAGAAGAAACGCACAAGTCGACAGTGATAGAGCTTAGGGATATGAAAAGAGAAAAAAAAGTTTTACTAGAAAATGCATCTGGACTAACCATCTTAAAGCCACCAATTATTGACCAAGCAGAGAGCACAAGGGGGGTCAAGATGAATTTGATTGATAAGAAAGCATCCTATGAACAAATATTAAGAGAAAGAGACTGTGCAATAAGAGAATTGGAGTTTCTTAAGCATTTATCCAAGAATTCAAAGCAACCTTTACCTATATCAGCCACAACTGCATTCAAGGATAATTCAATAAAAGAGAAAGAGGAACTTCTTACGATTATCCAGCAAAAGGAAGATGAAGTCAAGAGAGCAAGAAAATATACAGAACAATTGCTGATTAGTGTAATGATTAAAGCTCCATCTTTGCTTGAAAAATAGGTACAGCTTGATTAATTCAGTACTTAATTATTATTCATTTCTAAATAGGCAATAATAATTACAAATCTCATCTGTATTTGTGTTTAATAAAGATCAATCCCGTAACATTGTGCATGCTTTGATTTTTTTGCATTCATAAAATAAATTGTACACGTATATATTTTATTATTTCAATGTTCTTCAAGATGCTATTAAATGTTGTTATATCTATTTTGAGCATGCAAACTTAGAGCAATAATGAAGGTACTGTTGAGTCCTATTTCAATGTCAAGATTTTAAATAGGACCCTAAGCAACCCATATTAACGCCATGATGGTGTCAATATGGGTTACTCATTGAACTATTTGAAATCTTGACTGAAATAACAACTGAAATTGGCCATTTCAAATATCACACAGAGGGTTGGTTAAATAGTTTTTAGGTGAAACAAAAGTTCCCCTTATAATTTAGTCCACTTGGGTCTTGTGTTAGGGAAACATGATAACCGACAAATAATTATAATCTTACTATAATAAAGCTAGAGACGTATATATGTATATAGCTATATGTATGTGTATACTAGCAGCATATACCTAGCATTCCTGGGGATATAATGACATGCCCATAGGAAAAGGTGTGGTCTAGTGTGACCCAACCCATTTCCCTACAAGATTCAAGTTGTATTTGTATGCTTTTAGGTTTCTAGGTTCATAAATTTGACTGTCTATAAGTACCATAAATAGATAGCATCATTTTTGGCATTTTTGACTTGACATGCCTGCAGAAATCTTGGTCAAGGCAGCCAAAAAGTACAGATATACTGATAATCTCACTGTTCTCCAACATGGAAAACAGTGGTAGATGATTGAAAAGGGGCTCACCACAGACATGAGCATACTGTCCTTATTTCTCAGACATTGGCATGTGAAGCTCAGTGAAGCAACAAAAAAAAAAAGGCTGAAAGTTGGTGTCAATGACCACCCACTTCAGTTTGAGCCACACCAACATATCTTGGGGTTAAACTAGACTGCTCCTTGACCTATCACCATCAAGTCGAAAAGTTGGCAGCAAAAATTACTTCATGTACTGCTCTGATACACCGCCTTGCTGGTATCACATGGGGAGCTGGAACACAGACACTACAGCCTCTCCACCAAAGCCCTAGTCTTCTCCACTGCTGAATACTGTGCTCCAGTCTGGAAGAGAAGTGCACACACCTACAAATTGGATGCAGCACTAAACAATGCCATGCCCACTCTCTGAAGCCCTCTGTGCCACCTGCAGAGGAGACATCAAGCAGGCCTGGCTCAAGCACCTGTGGAAGCAGGAATGGGATATGGTAGGCCACCAATGACTCCACAAGTTAATTGACAAACCTGACAACTTCCAGGGCCAAATGACCACGAAGGCAATGGACCATGCTCAACAGTCTCAGAACTGGTAGGCCGGTTCTCTGCCAGAATGAGACTGGGCCTGAGAGATTCCACCAAGTGTGACTGTGGCCACCCAGAGCAGACAGTGCAGCATGTCATTGAGACCTGTCCGCTCTATTGACCACCCAATGGTGAGCACGGATTAGTGGAACTGGATGATGACACAAGAACCTGGCTGGAGACAACTGAACTGCAGATTTGAAGGTGAGAGGCACAAGAAAGAAGAAGATGCCTGCAGAAAGAGATGTGAACAGGTGACCCAATTCTTTTTTGTGGCTAAAACATGTCCACTGTGTAAAATGTGCCTAGTCTGAAGAGCAGGTTATAATTGGTATGGTGGTTAGGTAGGAAAGTGGTGTGGCCAAGTGTGACCCAGTATTTGTCCAAGTGTTGTCAAGTATGATTAGCACTTTTAGCCTCCTAAATCCATAGGAAAGTTTGAATAGGAATAACCACATTGAGTAGGAATATCCAATCTAATGTAATTCAAGCTTCTTCATTCACAGATATTTTCTAGAAAAACTCATGACTCAAAGACCAGTGTTACCTGATGGATTCAGCTCAAAATCACTACTTTTTATCATTACTTATTTTCAGCTACCAAAAAAAAAAAGTCACTACAAAACACAAATTATTTCACATTCAAATCACATATTACAAATTTATATTGGAACATAGTACGGCTTTTCCTTCAGATCACAGCGTTAATATTTGCCTTATGCACCACTTACAATATGCATTCAAAATAGGAAGACAGAGCATTTTTTTGCACACCAAGACTGAACAGCTGGAATGGAAAGTTCTCCACTGGATCCTTGTATGAATGTATATCCAGCCAGAAATTTTCTGTGCTGCTGGTGTCCCAGGCCAGCTCCTTGATCACAGTTAGAATCCAGTTCTCCCTAGGATGAAATATCTTATGGAAAGGATTGTGGACACAAATATTCTCTCTCCAGATATAGTCTGCAAGAACAAAGTATTTTGTGCCCAACATTCCGGATTTCTTAACCAGGCTGACTGATTCCTGTATCTTCTTGAAGATTGACCTCATTTGCAGATACCACCAGATTCATGTGGCAGCAACAGACACACCAGAGACAATCAGCATCACACCTTTTGGCCTCCACAAATTCTTGAGGAAGCCATTTGGGCTTATGAAAGCTATGAAAGTATTCCAACGCCTCATGGGCACAGTTTGTATGGGCTTCAACTGTATGTTTGTCTTCTTGGATAATGTGGCCAGAGATAACAGGACCGAGCACTGGGACCACCTACGCTAGCTTTTCAAACAATTGCACCATGCATGGCCTCGTCCTCACCACAATCAAAGGCTAGTTTGATGTCAACCATATCGACATAATTGGTACAGATTAATGAACTCAGTGCCATTTCTCTTCATGAGAAGATTGCTTCCATTCGGCGACTTTATTCAGCCAGTCAACCTCAAGGCCTCCATGATTTTGTTGGCATTGCCAACTTTTACCACCAGTTTATCCTCGCTACAGCCAAGCTGATATGCTCAATCTACAAGTCTTAAGCCAGATAACTTGGCCTGGACACCACAGATGGAAGTGATATTCTGTCATACCTAAGGAGGCCCTGGTCAGTGCCACCATTCTGACACACTCATTGCCAGATGTAAAGATCACCCTCATAGCAGACACCTTTGCATAGCCATTGGTGGTGTCCTTAAACAGCAGGTCAGAGACATGAAACACAGCTCTTCACCTTCTTCATCCACCAGTGCACTCTCCAGAACAGAAGTAAACTGCCTTTGACTGATAGCTCCTTATACTCTATCTGGGCATGTGGTACCTTTACCTTCTGGAAAGCCGAGACTTCACCACATTCATGGACCACATGCTGCTCATGTTTGCAATGGCCAAGATCTCTGACCCATGATCAACAGGACTGCAGCTCAATCTAACCTTGATCTCTGAGTTCACAAAAACAACATCAGGTACGTAGCTGGTAAGGACAATAAGGTGGCAGATGCACTGTCACAGACCACCATCAGCAGTGTCAGTGACAGCCTGGATTATAATAAATGGCACTCAGCTAATAGGAGGATTACTGTGTGCCAGCTTACTGGGAAGCGATCACAAGTCTCAAGCTACAGGATATCACATTTGGTTCTCCAGGGACTATTTTTTTCAGCGATATGTCCACTAGGCAACCTCATCCAATCATCTTGGAGAGCTGGGGACACATAGTATTTAGAATTGTCCGCAACTTGTCACACTTTCCATCCACACTACACACAAACTTGTTGCAATCAAATTGCCTTGCACAGGCTTAACAAACAAATTGGTGCCTATCTTCGAAGTACCAGATTGCAAATTTCATAACACACATCGACCTAGTGAGACTGCTGCAACCATCACAAGATCACACACCTGCTCACTAAGTAGACTTACTCTCCAGGTGGCCTGAAGTCATCCCTTGGACAAACACCAAAATCATATCATGCTCCAGGGCCCTTATTGTCACTGGATCACTCACTTTCATTTCAATTTACGATCCAGCTGTGGGAAGCATTGGCGGAACTTCTAGGTGCCAAGCTGTACTGAACCGCTGCATACTAATCACAGATTTATGGCTGGTCAAACACTTTCACAGACACATGAAGTCAGCCCCCTCGGTTCGCTTGTCTGGCGACAATGAATATTTGTCCCCCCAATATTTATTTCCCCCAGAATGAATATTCATTCTTCCTAGAACAAATATTCATGAATATTTTTTCCTCTAACGAATATTTGTTCTTCCTCTACTTTTAGAATGTTATATTAGTAGGAATAAATTATTTTTTCCCACTTGAAATGAGTATTAGTCCCAAGGAACAAATATTCAGAATGTTTTGTGGGAAAACAGTTCTTCACTATTCTATTCACTTCCCTGAAGTATAGAGGGTGTCATTGTTTAACCATTCATGCCATGCAATAACCATGAAATGATTAGTTCCACCAATAAATTAGGTTGACTTCACATAATTATCCTTGCAATGTATCGAACATTCACATGAAATTGTATTTTGTCGGCACATTTTAGCCAATTCCGGACATGGGTGTGACAGGCAACTCCTTCATATGTAACTTGGTAAGATGAATATATGATGATATATGTAGTTTTTTATGGTGAGTGTCGTAAGCCAAACATTTTCCTCGAAAGTGGTACCCCGGGTTTGGAATGAAGGAATTTACATTTTTTATTGCATTTTCCTTCCTTTTTCTTTTTATCATTTTCCCCACTTTCTTCTTTTGTTATTTCAATTCCTAATGTAAGGGTGTAGTCATGGTGGATCCTAACCACAGCTGGTCACACCCTGATTCTTACGTATGTGGATATGCATGCATGTAAACAACCAAACCAAATGAAACAGGCACATTCTATGCAAAGAATAATTTTTAGCCTTCCAAAAAGTTTGGCCATCTGGCCACATCTCTTCCTGTGGGTGTGTCAAAAGAAAGATACTAAAAGCTGTTACTAAGCTACTTAAGCTACAAAAAAAAAATTCCTCGGGTTGTAGAATCAAATTTTGGCATGAACACACACATTATGACAGTGGGAGTAACATGGCCTAGGTTTCACCTGACTACATCTTTTTTTCTCTGGTTGTGTCTGAGTAATAAAGGTTTGGTTGCACGTGTGTTAGTGTATATCCATTTCTTCCAAACCACCACACCAAATGAAACCCACTCCAGGATGGTAGACAATCCTACACCATGGATGATTTTACCCCCACAATTTTGGGTCGCCTGGCCACACCTCTTCCTGTGGGAATAAGAGAAAAATACCAAAATGTTACAGCAGACCTAAAACATGGCATGCACACTCATAATTCTGGAAGCGACATGGGCTGGGTCCCACCTGCCACACATCTTCCTTTTGGGCATGCCATGTTAAAATACCAAAATGTTAATTAATACAAACTGTTGGTCATGGTTTTGGTCATGTTTGGCCATACCTCTTCCTGTGATTATGAGGCACAGGTTTCTAAAACAGAAACTTTGTAGTCCTATCCTTGGATTTTACTTCATGTTTTCCTTTTTTCCCCTTTTTGTTCCTCCCTTTTTTTTTCTTTTCCAAAAAAAGGAACTGGAAAGATATATGTATGAAACCATATTAAGTATTGATTGGCATGCTACCAGGAATATTTTGTTCCCCACTTTGTTGGGGTGGTCCGTATTGATGCTGTTAATAATCGTGCCTATGCACTATATGGTCACACCTTTTCCAGTGACTGTGTGAGGCCAAAAATTCAAAAAAAAATTTTATTACTGAGGACAAACTATTGGAATTAGAGATATAAAACTTGGCACACACATACTCAGATTTCGGTTACATACCACCAGGCCACACCTCTTCCTCTGGGCATGTCAGGCTAAAAATGACTGAAGTCATATTAGGCCAAACCCTTGGACATTGATTGGGTCACATCTGGGCTACAACTTTTCAAGTGAGTATGTCATATCTGGGACAACGCCGGGTATGTGTGTTAGTACTTGATATTCTAGCTTATGGAGATTGTTATCATGCACACAAATGAAGATCATGTATGGATAATGCAAGTAGGGATGTCCTTACATTTTTTTTTTTTTTTTTTTTTTTTTTTTTTTTTTTTTTAGTGTTGTGTAAGAGGCTGGGACAAATATTGTTCACAAACTTCTTATATGGGGAGGGACAAATATTCGTGGGTAGGAATGAATATTTGTTTTCTGGGGGGAACAAATTTTCAGAGGAACAAATATTTGCTCCTACCCATGAGAAGTGTGGCCAGATGGCCCAACTGATTTTATGCTGAAAAATCCTTTTCATAGAATGTGCCTATTCTGAAGAACAAGTTTCATTTTGTTTGGTTCTTTACATGTTACTCACATACGTAAGAATCAGGAAGGGTGTGGCCAGATGTGGTCACGATCGACAGACTATGCTCTTTAACAGAAATTAAAACAATAGAAGAAGGAAGAGGGGAATAGATAAAAGAAAAAATGAAGGAAGGAAAATGACAACCAAAAAAATGTTAAGGGAATGTTAAGGGAAAAAAGTAGCCCAAGCCTGGGATACTGGGATTAAACACACTCTTTTCAGCTTGGGAACCAGCACCTTAACCATTGTTCCATTCTATTTTTCTTTAAGGCTTTTTTGGTATATGAAATATGAATTCTTTTTTTTTCCCTACCAGGGGTGCCACTTTCGGGGGGTGGGGGGGGGGGTGGGGAATGTTTGGCTTATGAAACTTACCACATTAAACTACATATATCATCTTATTTTAACCTTACCAGGTACTATAGTTAAGAAGGAGTTGCCTGACACATAGACGTCTGAAATAGGCTAAAAAGTGGCCACATAATACAATTTAATTTGAATGCTTAATACATCGCTGGGATAATTATATGAAACAACATAATCTATTTGGGGAACTAATCATTTGGGAATGTGGCGATCAGATATCTCTCCCTCGTATCCCTCGTAACTTGGACATTCCATTGTAACATGATCACACACTCTAGTTTAATTAATATAAAAACACAGGTAATTGACCCTTTACCCATTTTCCTATAATAATTGGAAAAGTGCTATAAACCTTTATCCACTTCATTGGTGACCCCATTTCTGCCTGTGTAGCAGCTACACAGCCTTGTAGGCCTGCTTATTGGCTAAAGATGATCCTAGTGCTGCTGTGTCCATACAGTCTCCCTCAAACTGCCTCTGTTCTGGCAAGAAGACCCAGCTCTTTATTCACCAAGTGGAGGCCCAGTTTGCTGCAAAAAGCATAACTTGGCAGTTAACCAAGTGCAATTACATTGTTGGCTCACCTGCACATGAGATTGCTAGAGAGGTACATGATGTCATTGTCTCCAGCTACTAATCCTTTTGCCACCCTGTAGGAGCACCTACCTCATCTCACGCACTTCCCTCACAGAGTATTGGAGGATGCAAAAACTGCTCTTGTTTGAGCCACTAGGCAACCAGAAACCCTCCCAGCTACTTCGACACATTGAACAGCTAGCTAAAAAAAGTTACAACACTGACCCAGTACTTTAAGAAATCTTCCTCACTCACTTTCCAGGTTCAGTCTAGCTCATCTTAAAGTCTCACCCTGACAGAAGTACTGAGCAGCTCGCTTCTCTGGCAGAAAGCCTCATGCAGTCACTCCAAAAGCCCCACTGCCTGTACCCTTCGGTGGCATCTTACCTGTCACTGCAAATGTTGACACTATTGCCTCCCTCCACTCTAAGTTGGCAGACCTCAAGTGTCGACTCCCAGCAGCAGAAATCTGGAAATTCTTCAGCTCCCCCAACAGCTCCTGCTGCCGCAACACTCTACTGGTACCATGCATGCATGATTTGGCAAAGAAGGTACTGAATGCAAGAAAATCCTTCTCTATGTCGGGAAATGCCTTCCCTGACTACTGCTAGTGACCAGTGGATCGGGAAATAATAGTTGCCTTCTTTTCATCACTGACCGCATTTCAGGCCAGTGCTACATGGTCGACTCCAGTGCTGAAGTCAGCGTGCTTCCTGCAACACATGCTGACCATCAGATATGGAAGAAGAGACTCCCTCTCAGGGCCACCTTTATCTGGACTTTCACCCTGGCCGATGTCGGCCAACCAATCATTGGTGAAGACTTCATCAGTGACATGGTCTACTCATTGACCTCAAGCACCACCAGCTGTGCGACTCTGAAGCACCTTGCTGCAGCATTCCTACTCACCTCTCTGACCTCGAGACACTCAACCTCAATTATTTCTTTGTGGTGCCAAATCATTACTACGCCACTCTCCAAGATTTTCCCCATCTTACTTCTCTATAAGTGGTTGATAAGACACTAAAGCATGGTGTCCAGCACCAGTCATCACTGATGGCAGACCAACCTTTGTAAAGGCTCGTCGACTTCCCCTGCAAAGCTGTCCACTGCTAAGAAAGAATTTAACAATCTTTTTCAGCTTGGCATCATCCAGTCCTCCTCCAGTGCATGTGCTTCATTCACCACTGCATATGGTGCCCAAGAAGTCAGATGCATGGTGTCCCTGTGGTGATTATCATGCTTTTAATGACATCACCACACCTGACCGATATCCCATACTTCACATCCTAGACTTTGGAGCATCACTACTTGGAGCCACAATCTTCTCCAAGGTTGACCCAGCCAGATTCCGGTGTACAATGATGGCATCCCAAAGACTGTCATTATAACACCTTTTGGCCTCTATGAATACCTCATGATGTCATACTGACTCCTAAACACAGCACAGACCTTGTCATATATTTAATTGAACTGTTACTGTACTTCAACCTTTATGCTTTGCCATTGTGTTCACTGTTATGAATCAGAGTTTTAATTTAAAACAATTGAACTACTCAATCTGACCATGGAGAAGCATTTATGTCCTGAAGATTTGGACTGCAACCCTAGCTCTCCCTCAGCACCAGACATTGGCGCTAATCTTCTTCTAACTTCCTCACTACCCTCCGTGAACCCTCCGTGAACCCTCCGTGAACCCTCCGTGAACCCTCCGTGAACCCTCCGTGAACCCTCCGTGAACCCTCCGTGAACCCTCCGTGAACCCTCCGTGAACCCTCCGTGAACCCTCCGTGAACCCTCCGTGAACCCTCCGTGAACCCTCCGTGAACCCTCCGTGAACCCTCCGTGAACCCTCCGTGAACCCTCCGTGAACCCTCCGTGAACCCTCCGTGAACCCTCCGTGAACCCTCCGTGAACCCTCCGTGAACCCTCCGTGAACCCTCCGTGAACCCTCCGTGAACCCTCCGTGAACCCTCCGTGAACCCTCCGTGAACCCTCCGTGAACCCTCCGTGAACCCTCCGTGAACCCTCCGTGAACCCTCCGTGAACCCTCCGTGAACCCTCCGTGAACCCTCCGTGAACCCTCCGTGAACCCTCCGTGAACCCTCCGTGAACCCTCCGTGAACCCTCCGTGAACCCTCCGTGAACCCTCCGTGAACCCTCCGTGAACCCTCCGTGAACCCTCCGTGAACCCTCCGTGAACCCTCCGTGAACCCTCCGTGAACCCTCCGTGAACCCTCCGTGAACCCTCCGTGAACCCTCCGTGAACCCTCCGTGAACCCTCCGTGAACCCTCCGTGAACCCTCCGTGAACCCTCCGTGAACCCTCCGTGAACCCTCCGTGAACCCTCCGTGAACCCTCCGTGAACCCTCCGTGAACCCTCCGTGAACCCTCCGTGAACCCTCCGTGAACCCTCCGTGAACCCTCCGTGAACCCTCCGTGAACCCTCCGTGAACCCTCTGTGAACCCTCCGTGAACCCTCCTTGAATGTGAGCTGAATAAGTTAGATTAGCTGGTGAATCCCTTAACTCCAACAGTCTAAAAATATGTAGCTCAGTGTGCCACATTCAAAGAAGCAATAGAATTCCTGGAGAAATTGTATGTGAAACCTAAAAATGAAATTTTTGCTAGGCATCTCCTTTCAATGAGGAAGCAGCAAGAAAATGAATCAATTGCTGAATATCTCCAGGAACTGAGACAGCTGTCTCAGGATTGCAAATTGAGGCAGTTACAGCTGAGCAATATAGAAATCAGTGTATCACGGATTCCTTCATCAGGGTCCTTGTCTCAGCTTCAATTAGGCAGAGGATGCTGGAGAATAATGAGCTTGACTTAAACACAAAAGTTGCTTAGGCTCAATCACTGGCATTAGCTCAGCAAAATGCTGACTCTTACATGTGGCAAACGTCACCAGTACCTTCCTTGTCACCACCTACACTACCCTTTAGTGCTACCACTTACAGCCCTCTCCTACAGCTTCTGAAGATCTCACTGTTGCCGCATCATCTGCTGTGCCAGGAAGGATGAACAGAAGTGCTGGAATTATGGTGGCCCTTATCATGGCCAACAACACCAGAAATGTCCAGCCAAGGGCTAAACCTGCTCCAAATGTGGCAAGAAAGGCCACTATGCAAAACTTTGTCAAGGCGGAGCTGCTGGACCTATCTCTGCTTTTGTTAAGGTCTCCATTCCTACCCTCGCCACAATTTGTTCTGCATCATCTGACTCTCTGTCTGAGACCACCATTACTATCAAGGTTGGTACCCATACAGCTCAGGCTTTTATTGATAGTGGCAGCTTTGATAGCTTCATCAGTGATGCATGGATAAGGCAATACAACCTCCCAGTCAGCCTTTATAAGGGGCAGGTATTTATCGCTCATGCATCTGTTTCTTCTCCTATAGTTGGGCTCTGTACCACAAGCCTTCATATTGGAGATGCAGTTTATCATGATGTCAAACTCTGCATTTTCCCTTCACTTTGCAGTCGGGCTAGACTTTATGCGATAGCACAAAAGTATGAAGATCGAATTTGGTGGTGTCCTGGAGTGGTTCAATGTGAATAAAATTCAAACCTCGTGTAGTCTAAAGCCATACCTCACAGGAAACTTCTTAGAATATCAATCAGTGATTTGACTCCTGGTGGTCAAGAGACCATACAAGAGCCTTCGACGAATCAGTAGGCTCCTTTAGCCATACAAGCCAGCAGCAGTAGATTCACCCAGACTTTAGTCAAATCTTTCCAAGGATTGCCATCCAATAGCCACTAAGTCAAGGTGGTACTCTTACACAGATAGAACTTTTATCAATGCTGAAATTAAAAAGCTACTCTCTGGGGGTATTATTGAACCAAGTAACTCCCCATGGAGGGCTCAGATAGTAGTGGTCAAGCCTGATGTTCACAAGCAACGGTTATGCATTCATTATTCTCCTATGGTTAACTGATGCACCCTGCTTGGTGCTTACCCACTTCCTCGGATCCATGATATGGTCACAACATTTGCAGGTTATGAGATCTTCAGCACCCTTGATTTAAAGTCAGCTTACCATAAGATCCCCATAAGGCAAGAAGAAAAGGCATTCACGGCTTTGAAGGAAATGGCAAGCTGTATCAGTTTTGTAGAGTTCCCTTTGGAGTAACCAATGGAGTGGCAGTGTTCCAGCATACCACCAATAATATCATTGATAACAACAACTTAAAGCATACATTTGCTTATGTTGATCATATCACCACTGCTGGAAACAGCCAGAAGGAGCACAATTTTAATTTTTAAAGGTTTCTGGAAATTGCCAAAAGGTACTACCTCATTTTCAATGAAAAAAAGTCAGTTATCAGAGAGTATGGTAGTACTCTCTAAATAGGGATGTTCACCAAAAAAAATGGTGGCCTCATAGACTAATACAAATTAAAAGTTTCACTTTCTCTGCTATGGCTCAAACCTAAGCCAAAAAAAACTCACCTGCAGTCCATATAAGCTGAACACAAACTACCAGGATAGTTTCTGTCCACCAAATCAATAGCTAAAGTAGCTAGTGCAAACTCGTCAAAATCACCAAATGTTCACCATCTTTTATATTACTCTTTTTATTCTTAATTTCCAGGGCTACAGCCTAGCTGGCTACAGCAAATCTTGCAATAGTAATACTAACAGCTTACAATTTCCTTGGACTAGGTCCACGACCTCTTATTTGCTTCACCATGCTAATTCCGGGCATATTTCTCTGGACTTGGGATTGCTACAAGCTGCACAACCCCCTACAACCCATGAGGGAATGGACGGTGTGAGAAGTATAACAGCATCATCTAGAAAGCAACTCTCCTAGCCCTCCACACCAAAGGTCTAACACTCGAACATTGGGAAACTGTTCTCTTGGCTGTGTTACACCCCATCCGGTCTTTGCTGCCTACTGCCACAAATGTACCCCCTCATGAGAGGTTTCTCTGTTTTCAATGCTGCTCAGAAACTGGTAAGGCCATTCATACTTGGTCAGCTGCTCCTGGAGTTGTGTGTGGCAGCTGAGAAGTTATTCTCTTGGACTAACAACCCATGGGTTATGAGTTCAAACCCAGCACTGGCAGGAAAATTTTCCAGTCCTTCAACATCTTTCCACACCAGTCCACCCAGCTCATGTTGACTACCTCCTCATGGTGAGCCCTGGAAAACTGACACATAGTCAGGCTAAAGTCAACAAATCGAGAAGAAATTCTCATACGAAAGAAGAAGAAGAAGCTGCTCCTGGACCTGCCCTCCTTCAATGTTCCATCAGGCAATCCAAGTTTGAGCCCCTGGTCAATGAGATTGAATCAATCGAAGCCAACCCCCAATATGCCCACATCAGGTTCCCAAATGGATGGGAAGATACAGTATCATTCCATGATCCAGTTCCTGGTGTTCAAGATACCATGTAAGATCCATCAACAGACCAGCAGGCTCCCTCAGCCATAAAATACCAGTAAGTTGAGATGCCACCCATGGCTGAACTGTTCCCCTTCCCGAGGCAATGACAGCCCAAGTTCCAGTTCAACTCCTTGTAAGGCATTCAGTAAGAGAGCATCGAGCTCCTGAGAGGGATGACTTTAGTAAATAAAGTAGAGTATACAATTACCAGCTGGGGAAGATTGTCATGTATTTAACTGAACCATTAATAAAACTTAACCTTTATGCTTTGTCATTGTGTTCACCTTTATGCTTTGTTCAATGTGTTATAAAGTCAACATGAGAATCAAACTTTTACTTAACTCAGACCTTACAGTGGTTTATGGATCAGGTCTGTTGGGAACTCTCCTTTGACTTTGTTTTCATGGACAATATCCTTGTAGCCAGTCACACACCAGAAGAACATATCTATCACCTCCAGATTCTCTTTACCTGTTTATCTCAGTATGGACTAGTCATCAACCCTGACAAGTGCCAATTTGGTGTCTCCACCTTCAACTTTCTCAGCCACTACATTAGCTCTGCAGGCATTGCCCCTCTGGACATGTGGAAGTCATCCGCAATTTTCCTGCTCCTATAAATAGGACTTCCTTGCAAGAATACTTGGTACTCATCAACTTTTACCATTGCTTTTATCCACACTGTGCAGAAGTCCTCCACCCGCTGTACCAGCTCCACAAAGGAAAGAACACTCCTAGGATCTGGACACCCATGTGTCAGGCCGCAATCATCAGAAGCAAAGAGGCACTACAGACACTTATTCTTTTGGCATACCCAAATCCTTCTGTATCTATTTCAATCCCCATTGATGCCTCGAATGTTGATGTTGGTGCTGTGCTGGAACAACTTCAAAAGCGAAGAGCCACTAGTGACACTTACTCTTTTTGCATAACCTGATCCTACAGCATCTACTTCAATCAC
>OZ017779.1:14994002-15162002 GCA_963969325.1 Lycopodina hypogea
TGGAAGTCAATGTGTGTTGTCAGTGCTGTGCTCATCTATGAGTTTGCTGCTAGGATTTAGTCCTTGGAGGCAGTTTAAATATGTTTACTGGCCAGCCATGAGAATATGTATAGAGTTCAGCTTCTCAAGGGAGGGTTGGGTACAGAGCTGGTGCAACAGCTGGGAAGAAGCAGCATCTTCAGCAGATTGCTCTTACTTGCCAGCCCCTGCAACACCTCTTCAATCACTACCACAGATCAGTACTAGTGGCTAACTCTATAGCAAGACTAGACTAGACTCTGTGTTTACTCAGTGATGTTCAGGAACATCATCTTCCAATCTCTTTGACAACCCTTAAACTTTCACTGCATGCCTTCCTGATAACCAATACCAACCGTGACCACAACTGGTCAGATTAGAGACACCTTACAAGTGTTTCGGTCAACATTTAGGTTTATATATATATTGATACACATGAATCCAGCAATGCCTCCATATTATATGGGGTAAAGAACTATTGGAAATAAAATTGTTGGTGCTGTAAGTGGGTGTGGCTTAATGAACATGGCGTAATTATACCAATTCATTTAATATCTAGGGCTATGGCTGAATGACCAAAAAAATTATTAGCTTGACCAAAAATACATTTGAACAAGTAGTTTGCAACTGAGTCCTGTGTCAGTCCAGCTGCACTAAAATTCTACCCAGCTAGAGTTACTCTAGGGTTAACGTTCCAGCTGAATAGGATTCATTAAGTAAGCATCACTTAATGGTGAGAGATTGATTTCAAAAGCATTGAAGCTCCAGGTTCTCTGCAGAGGTTTTAAATTACCTTTGACATTACTATGGGATCTGAAGGAAATCCACAAATCCTCCCCCTCATTCCTGTAAGAGATAGTTCATATTACATACTAATTAAGCGAGAGAGGTAGATTTTATCTAAAAACATAGACTATACTTAATGGACCCATGGAAGAAGAAAATTTTTTTTGCAACCATTTGAAATCAAACACACCAATCAATTAATGATTTTATGCACTACAATGTCAAGTGAATAATAACTTTAAATGGGAAAGGATCATCTAAATTGTGGCCTATGTGGATTCAGCATGCTTTCTATATTTTTTTAAACATCAATCAAATATAGTCTGGTTTGTTTCAAAATAATATATTTTAAATATCTTACATGAGGACATGTCTTATGAATTTTTAGTTAAATACAATAATATTTTCCCCCAGTGCACACTAGGTTCTCCCTGATATTTGCTTTTCATGCAGAAGCTGCAATCAATTATGCTGCTTTGAGCACCATTTGGTTTGCCCTGACACATGCTTTCCAAGAAGATATTTTTTGCAATGTTCTTCTTGTGTGTCTAGGTTTAATCTCAATGTCTACCAGGCTGACATTTTTAGAAATGTCCATAGTCACCATGTATGCTTGACAGACATATTCTGAATACTGGATCTGTGCTATTTGTGTTTCACAAGGTTTAGTAGGTGTCTCTGCCTGTTGGACATATCATCGAATTGCAATGAAGTTCTTCTGGCTGTTTCATGTGACTTAGTAGGTACTTCAAGAAACCCTGGTAGAATTTTATCTTACACTCTAATTTTATCCTGAGATACTATTTAAATTACATGAACTGACAACAGATTTCTTTATCAGTTCTTTTTTTGTTGCCACACTTATTATTATTTGCAGGTAATAAAACTCCTCTGTAATAGTAAGACTTAAGCAAATTGAACAAGTTTGTCACTGCAAGAGTCTGAAAGCTGACCAAAAAACTGCCAAAAGGGTTGAGTTTTCACTAGCAGTTGATAATAATGTTGTGTGCTCTTACCATGGTTCATGAGGGAGGCTTAAGTGTCACTGAAGCAGCACCTAGGTGTAGTAAATTATTATCAACATTACAAGCCACTGAATATGTAGCACCAAAAATGTGCTCATTTAAATCACATATCCTATACATTATTTTCACTAACTCCCTGCTGCCTGCCTGCGTAACTGGCAAGAAAAACTTTTGAACTGTGGGTCTTGGGACAGCGAATTAAACTTCATTCTGCTCCCTACATGGTCCTAGGGGTGCAGAAGGCCTTTGAATTTGTTTAAAATGTCCAACTAAAAATTAGAGGTAAACTGAAGTCTTTCTTTTAAGCAAATTGTGTTCATAAAGTAGGTAAAAGGTCGACATTGTATCCACCCACACTCCTCATTTTTAAAATGGCTAATAAAAATGCAAAAAAAAATTAATGAAAGAAAATTAAATCTAGCTTGCCAGTGCTGCTGAGAATGAAAGACTCTTTAGTGAGCTAAAACAGCCAAGTACCTCAAGTTACAAGCCCCAATTCTGTGTTGTGGGCATGTCCAAAAATTAATGTAAAATTATGAAGTTAAAATAGTCCTATTCAAAAGATGAAGGATAAAAAATAATTTGAAATGTCTTCTTCCACCAATTCATAGAATGTTGACCAGAATAGTATTAGATCATTACCACCAATAAATAAATTTTAAACCAGTGATGATATTTATAAAAATTAAATAATAAATAAATAGGAAAAAATAATAAATGAAAAATGTAGTTATGAGGGGTGTGTATAACTACACTGACTCCAAATAAAATAACATAACAAATTAAAAAAGAATGAATGAAAAATATTGAAAATAACTATGTTAAGGATGTAACTACACCCATTTATGGCTGTCCAGAAATTAGGTCAAAGTACACTGGAGAACACACAAGACAAATTTCAACTTCATTTTACCACCAGCTATGCAATTACTAAAAAAAAAAAAAAACTAACAAGCAAACAACCTGGCATGGGAAGTGGGGATGGGGAGCTATGTGGGCAGTGACCCCTCCCATGAATGAATGCATTGGGGTATTATTTTTAAAATATCTGCTACTGGACATAAATTAGACCAGAAATTTGAAAATATTTGGAAAAAAACAACAAAAAAACCCCCCTACACCATCATGAGCAGTGTTTAGGGCTGAATACAGTAGAAAATCAATAAATGAAACAAAGCAAACTGGGGATATTCATAATTGCTGAGGCAGCACTGTTGTGGAAGTGATTTATCTAATCTTTACCAAGCAGAAGAATAAACTTGAAACCTTTCCAATGCCCTTTCAATAATGTCTAGGATAATGTTTGAACATCGCATGAAAAGCTGCAAATGGGCTTTTATGTATGCAACTACTAAAAAAAAAAAAAAAAATTAAAAAAAGAAAGAAACAACAACCAGGGCATGGGAAATGGAGGTAGGAAGCAGTATGGACAGTGACCTCTCCCATGAATGAATGCATGGCGGTATTATTGAAGAAAAAATGTCCCTTCCTACACACCAATTAGACCAAGAATTTGAAAATATTTAGAAAACAACAACAAAATTTAAGGAAAAGACATTAGAAAATTAATAACTAAAACAGAGCAAAATGGAGACATTCATAATTACTGAGGAAGCACTGTTGTGGAAGTCATTTATCCAACAATTTCAATCACTGCCAAGCAGAAGAGTTAAATTGAAACTCTTCTAATTACCTTTTCAATAATATCTAGGATAGTGTTTGTTGGACTAAGTGTTTTGATCATTGCAAGTGAAGCTGCAAATGGGCCTCTGGTCATCATTAAAGTTAATCAAGGACTATCCAGGAAATTGATACCTATTTTAATAACTTGAAAGTGGTTGATTTAATATGTTCAGCATCATTGGCAATCCTATCCATCTGCTGCCATTTTCCTGATGAGAAAAAAATCATAGAAAGGAATATCAACTTTACAGTTGCTATCAAAATAAACATTTTGTATTCAAATTTGTGCCTGCACCAATGTACACATGGACTCATCCACACCTAACTTAGGAATACAGTACTGATTTATAAAGCTCCTCTCATTTTCTTGGGTCAGGTATTGTTCTTCTTTAAGCACCAGTTATTATTTATTACTTTTTTTTATTGAATTTTCAGGTCTATGTCATGTGTTTATCTGTGTGTGTGTGTGTGTGTGTGTGTGTGTGTGTGTGTGTGTGTGTGTGTGTGTGTGTGTGTGTGTGTGTGTGTGTGTGTGTGTGTGTGTGTGTGTGTGTGTGTGTGTGTGTGTGTGTGTGTGTGTGTGTGTGTGTGTGTGTGTGTGTGTGCACATGCATGTGTGGTGTGTGTGCATGTGTGCGCGCATGTGTGGTGTGTGTGGTGTGTGTGCAACAATCTGTGTAATTCAGTGTCAAATTAGTAGAGCTTGTCATGATATGTCCAATAATTCCTATCATGACAACACTTGGCCAATCACAATGCTCCTTGAATGGCACATCCTGTTCAGGTGTGTTCCAAATTTTGGTTAAAAAAAAAAGGTTGGCAAGTATGATACCTCCACCTGTTGGGCAGGGAAATAATACAGCTGTACCATCACATCTGCTAGTAGGTGCTAAGAAACCTTTGAGTATGGCAACGTAAAAAATGTCATGCTTTGTTCTGCTTTGTCAGAGTTTGGCTTTTAACATGCATGTGTCCATCAAGGTTGGCTAACCTCATACGCACTGAAACATGTGTTGATCTAAAAGGCAACAACCACTGACAGAATCTTGTCTGCACTTCACTCTGTAATTCACTGTGGGAAGATCTGGCATGGCATTCTAGCACATTTAGTTCTATTGTGCACTAAAAATATCTATTTCAAAACTTAATGAGTTATGCTGCCAATGATGTTCGACTTTGCACACATTCAAGCAATCTGATAAATCACTGATAGATCACATATTTGGTACAACATTCAAAAGTGACCATGTCACACCAAGAATACTGCTATTACAGATTATAACATCACACTATTGCTATAGCAACCAGACACCTCCCACATCAACCCAGATGTGTGCCAAACAGCACTGGACTAGGGCTAAGGGACAGGCCTGGGGTTCATCTGCTTCATCTGACCATTGCGATGAGCCCTCGCCTGAGCCTGGAGGTCATTCTGGGGGTTCCAATCAGAGTCAAATATGACGACAGTATCTGCAGTGGCCAGATTGACACCCAGCCCCCCAGCCCTGGTGGAGAGCAAAAAAAAAAGAATTCTGGAGACCCCTCAGTATTAAAGTGATCTATGGCATCTATACGCTGGTCACCACGAATGGAGCCATCTAGTCTCTGCAGACACACACAACCAAGAAATATAAGAGGATTATGACACTTTGCCACTTGGAAAAATGTGAACAAAACCACTTTATGATTGGACGTTCATCCAAGTGAACTATCAATTGTGGAGAATAGTAACAGCCATGGGAAGAGTATGAAGAGGTATCCTGGATTGGCTATTATCACTGCTGAATGTCGTGTGAGGTAATAGATTCTACTGCTAAATATCAGCACTACAAATATTTATTGGAAAGTGTGGTTATAATCCCTATATTAGAATGATCCCATTTTTAAAATTGAACTAAAATGCCTAAAGTTTAAAACTCACTCTCATAGCTAAAACACATGGCTACATTTTTTTTGGGCTGAATATGTGGTGACTTTAACTGAGATTCATTTTAATGATACCTCCAGTTATATAGCTATATATGATATCAAAACTACAACAAAAATGTACAAATTAGCTAATATACACCAGCCTGAAATTACTCCAAAATAGAATTAAGGAGAAAAAAATTCTAAAGCATTTCAGTGCAAAATTCATAGTCCCAATCTGCAAGAAGGGGAGGGGGGAGGGGGATAGTAGGGGAATTATGCTAAATGGGTACGGCAATATCAGTACATCAAAATTATAATATTGGATTAACCTGTGAAAGATGAAAAGACAGCCGAGATTGTATCTGTGGAGATAACAGGTTAGATGACCCCCTCCCAACTTAATCAGTTACACCAATTATTTTCTGATTCTATGAAGTAGTTAGTCTGATTTATGAAGTGGGAAAGGCCATGGCTATAACATGAGATTTATTATGATGCATCTTGTTTCCTTCATCCATTTCACTGGTCAACGTAATGAATTCTTTGTTCAAAATTTTTTTCTAGTGCATAGGTGGGTGTATGTATGTGTGCACATATATGTATGTATGTGCACATGCATGTATGCATGTGTGTGTGCATGTGTGTGTGCGTATGTGTGTGTGCCTGCACATGCAATGTGCATGCGAGTGCATGATCATATTTAAAGAGAGGCCTACAAGAATAGCAAGGTGTTTCTGCTGGATTGGTCAGAGATAAGGGAAGACATGCTGCTATAAGAGTGATTTCATAATCCTCATGGAGTTATTAATGTCACATAAACTAGTATAGGAATAGGCTATGACCTATAACAATACATGAACATTTGATTTCTCACAGCCAGACCATCGGGTATGCTAAACAAGACCTTTAAGTCACTGACACATTAAAATTACGCTCCTTGGAATACTGGAATATTTCGTTATTGTTGGTGTTTGTATGTAGTTGGTGTGTGGTGAAAATATTAGCATAGGCTAAAACATTAATTAGTGCAAAAAAACATTTCTCTAGGATGTGGGCATGTTTTCTCAGTCCATTAGATCAAAGCAATCACTGCTGCCACCTGTCCAGCACTGAGCCACCAAGCTTCAAAGATATTAAATACCTTATTTTAAAATGTAGTTTCTTATCATTTGTGTGTCAACAGTGTTCAGAAAAATAATGGATTAGGATGCCATGCCAGATCTTCCCACAGTGACTTACAGTGGAGTACAGTGTAGACATGTTTCTGTCAGCTGTTGCCTTTAAGATCAACACATGTTCCAGTGGGCAGAAGGAAAGCCAATTCTGTGCAACATGTGGACATCTATGTGTTTGCCTACCACATGGTACAATAGCTGTAGGCATTAATGTGTTTTAATGTATGCTGTTATTGCTTTTCAATGGTGACAAAAATGACTTATTTGAAAATTAAAATATTTAATAAAATACATTGATGTGGTAAAAAATCTTCTCAAAATTGTTAGCACCAAATAAAGTTTAGCCTGAACTTAACACAATCAAAAGTTAAGAAATTTAATTCATTCTTCCAGTACAGATATGTCTACCCTGAAGAGCCTGTTTTATTTCATATGGTGCTTTGGTGATGAAGTGGATACACACAAACATGCATGCATACATGCAAACTATTTTTAGCCTGACATGCACGGGAGATGTGTGGCCAGATAAGACCATGCCAATGTTATTCCCTGAGTCTAATTGTGAATACATATCAAGTTATAGGTCTATAGTTCCAAGGGTTTGTTTGGCCAAAGTACCATTTTTGGTTTTTATTTGGCCTGACACGGACACAATAAGGGGTGTGGCCTTATTGACTTCCCCTGGCGATACTGATTCCATATATCCATGGATTTGTGGATATAGCTACCTAGGTCTGAGTGTTTTTAGAACTACCATTTTTGGAATTCCTACACACCAAGAGGAAGAAGTGTGGCCAGGTGGGACCCACCCCATGTTACTCCCAGAATCAAGTTGTGTGTGTGCTTACCAAATTTTAGGCCTGTAACTTCATTATTGTTTCTGGTAAAAGTACCATTTTTGGCTATTTTGAATACAGAAAGGGGTCAAGCGTGAATTGCGGATATGTGGACAAACAGACAGACAGTCTATCCCCACTTAATAATATAGATATGTAATTGTAATTAACTGCATTTCATGGCCAAGTGGATATAACTGTAACTATTAACATTTCATGGTAAGTAAATATAATTGTAATTAATTATGTTTTTTAAAATAATTAACCCAAGTTTGCATGCTGAGAAATAAAAAATAGCTATCGGTGGATGAAAGCCTGAATAGATGAAAATTTGGAACTCATTTATGTATGCTAGTGAAAAACCCACCCTACAGGGCGGTTTTTCGGCCCATCTTTGATTGGCTGTAATCACAAAAATGTCTGCTTTGATGACACTAAAAGTGAATATGTGATTAGATCAGTGTTTGTTTTTTTTAAGTACCATTTTTTAGCCTTAGACACAAAGAGGAAGAGGTGTGGCCAGATGGGACCCACCCCATGTTATTTGCCGAATCAAGTTATGTCTGCATGTCAAGTTTTACTTCTGTAGCTCAATTTTTTTTTCTGGTAAAAGTACCATCTTTGGCTTTTTTGGAATACAGAAAAGGGTGTGGCCATATCAATATGCTGATGACATTCTCCTGGTGACATTGATTCTAAATATACATTGGTTCGTGGGTCTAACTACAACTTTCAATCGTGAATTGTGGACACACAGACAAACAGACAAACAGACAGACTATTTGCACTTCATAGTATCAATTAGCAGAGTACATTGATAGTAGCATGAATAAATAACATGCACAAGTTATATTTAAGAGGATTATTTTAGCCAGTGGGGTTCAACTAGTTCAAAGTTGTATAATTTAGACTGTCATTTTGGGTTCATTTAATTCAACTGGTTCAGTTAGTTTGTCACAGATATTTTAATTACTTGAACAGGTTTTTCCATAAATTTAAAGTAGATTAAGATTAAATTAAGGGGGCATAGATTTCATTTGTGGTCAAATTAAAAATGTTATACTGTACCAATTTGATGTTTCACCTGTTTAAAATAGTTTTCATCTCGATAGGTAGCTAACTCTATCCCTCTGAGAGGCTTCATTCTAAAGTAACAACATGTGAATTGTTTGAACTCCTTGTCTTGTTAAAGATAAATGAGAATTTAAAAAAAAAGAAAATAAAAATGAAATTGATAGCTTTAAAAAGGCAAGTCATTATTCCATTCAAAATTAGATCATTTTAGTCAAATTGACGCATCAATTTGAGTTTAAATATTTAGTTAATCTGTCATTTTGAATACATCTGCATTAATTATTAAGTTGTCACATCATATTTAATTGAACAACTATGAGACAAGACCTGATGTGCAGACTTGTCCTCCGACAGATCCTTGGCAAGGATAGGGGGAGGGTACATGTGGGGATATGGAGCACACCATAGCAGCCAAACACCCATGTACTTGGAATCATTATTATGCGCATAATCAACACAAATTTTGGCTGTTGGACATGAAGTAGCTGTGTGCGTTTCTCTCTTTCACATAAGAGTCTGTGACATATTGCACCCAGTAACCATGGCTTTCCTATCATAGGAAACACATATGGACCCCCTAATGGAGTTAGGACATCTCATTCTGTGGGCATAAAGGTTCCCAGTTATCCCCCCCCCCCCCCCCCCCCCCCCCCATCCCTCCCCTGTATAAAACACTCAGTTGCTGCAGTTGTCTAATCATACTTGTGGCAGCAGTCAACAGTATTCCACTCAGTGAGGCCATGCAGATATAGAGAGCCTACTACTTGAGGAGATATGACCTGCTGTTTGTTAGGGAGTCATCAGTGCAGCTAAGATCAGGAGACCAAAATATTAATTGTATTCCACCATTGCATGTGAACAAACATACGAAACTCCCCATTCAATCATAAATGGAGTGGCGACCACTTTTGGACCAGAAGTAGAGGGTTTAAAACTAACACATGCACACACAATAAGGACAGGGAAGGATTCATGTGTACAGTTTAAGAAGACTGTAGTAAATATTCCTAGAATGTTCTACACCAAACTTGGAACTACGGCAGGTGCCAGGGAGGATACTCCAGGTGCCAGGGAGGATACTCCAGGTGCCAAGATATAGACATCCTTGTCAACGTTACAAGCACGAGGCATCCATAAATTACATCTAATAATCACTTTCCACAGATAAATATGGCCAGTGAAGTTTAAAGTGAAGCTGTGTGTGTGTGTGTGTGTGTGTGTGTGTGTGTGTGTGTGTGTGTGTGTGTGTGTGTGTGTGTGTGTGTGTGTGTGTGTGTGTGTGTGTGTGTGTGTGTGTGTGTGTGTGTGTGTGTGTGTGTGTGTGTGTGTGTGTGTGTGTGTGTGTGTGTGTGTGTGTGCGTGCGTGCGTGTGTGCATGTGGGTGTGCGCATTGGACTAACTATCCTAGTATTGTGAGTTCAAACCCACCACTGACAGGAAAACTTTCCTGTCCATGAACATCTTCTTCCCACACCAGTTCACCCAGCTGTGCGATGGGACCTGGAATTTTTTGGGGTGCAAATTCACTGGCCATTGCTTATCAATCAGCTAAGGGTCCAGGTGGGACTTTGGGTGCCCACACCCATAAGCTGAGAGTTTTGGTCAGTCCTCCTGCGAGTTCTTAGCCCAGCTCCAGGAGTTTGCTTGCACTGGCTCATAGTGCCTGCTTAGTGCACAGGCACCCTGACTATGTCAGGTGCACGTGCACGTGACCTTGTGTAACGGCAGCTAGAGAATTTGCAATTTGCATTTTTCATATGTATGATTATAGGATAGTACAGATGTTCTTTCTCTCAGCATTGAAGGCTGAGAACTAGCTGAGATGTTTCAGGTTTCAAAGTGCACAAAAGTTGAACCACTTTTCCTGCCCAGAATTGCAAAAATGTCATCTCCCACCCACAAACCACCACTCCCCTTTAGCGACCTTCAGTGCATGAGGCTGCAATTACACAATCCAATGCACATAGCTACACAGACGAATTGAAGTCAGTATAAATTACCTGGCATTACGACTCTTCAAAGACCTGGTTACTAATTGGTTACTCAGAGCCCAAATTGCTGGTATAATTGACATGCCACATTCCCTCACAATGAGGTAATAAACCGCTTGTAATTAGACAGATCATATGAATTAGTGCTGATTCGGCAGCCAGCTGCACTACCAACCCAACATGAAAACAAAGATATTAATTTTATAATGTCAGTTGGTTTTATTATTTACTTACAAAACTTAATGAATTGTGTTTTTATGGAAATATCGATAATTTGAGTGGCATTTTTATGTAAAATGATAATAGAAGGGAATACTGTGGTTCCACCACTCATTCATCCACTGGTGGAGTGTATTTCAATCTTCTATGTATTTAAGCTGAAATTACAACCGGCATGGTGATTAATAATGTTCGTCAATACAACATGAGATACTACATTTGCAAAATGTAGTGAACTTTGAGGCTGGAGTTAAGCATTTTCAATTGTTTCACATGAGAAAAAACAAACAAACTTTGCTGTCATATGCTGTATACTTTTCTATAGCTAAACTTCCTTGCTGCCTGAAGGCTACTAATACATCCAGGAGGAACATTGAACACAGAGATCATCCGGTTTCGGTAGAACACATTTAAACATGAAGTTATGATGTTCAAAAGGATTTATCCAAAGTCAGCACAGATGAGAAGCTAAATAAGTTCTGCAGGTGTTATAAAACAACATGCCCTGCATGTTATGTCAGCACATATTGCAAACAACTTTTTTTTTAATATAATTTTTAGGATTTAAAAGATTGGTGGTTCATTATTGGACACGTGGAATTTCTGTTGCAATACAGTAGTGATTGCGTTGGTGTAATGGACTGAGGAAAGCATGACCATATCCTTGAGGAATTCTTTTGCACTAATTAATGTTTTGGCCAGTACTAATATCTATCACCACACTGCATATACACACAAACACACGACTAAACATTCCAGTATTCTAAGGGAATAATTTTTCAATAGCTGAAAAGACTTGTTCACCATTTCTTAAATCTGGCATGTGGAAAATCAAGTGTTCATGCATTGTTACAGGCCATATCCTATTCCTACATAGTCAGCATGTCACCAGTAACTCAATACAGTCACACCATCTTTATCTGTGCCCAATCCAGCAATTAGCCATGTGAGATCACATGCAGCTTCAGCAGTCATTGGCTTGATCCTGGCTAGTTCTAACTGTTGCCTCATGGCTTGGAAGAGAAGATAGTGGGTGCATTGCGCATCTATTTTAGGGCATGATGCCTTGCGAATTAATCCAAGACAGAAACACAACTGTTTTTGTGGGCCTTTCTTAACAAGGGTGGTCTATACTAAGATATGTGGCAAATAATTACTATACTATTTATAAAACATAGTGTTTAGACCAGGAAAGTAATTGTTTAGAGCATTTAAGGTGAGGTCAAAAAAAAAAAAAATAATAATAATAAGAAATTTAAAAAAATAATAATAATAAAAAATTGTGTTAATATTAACAACCTTTTGGTTTCTATACAGTAAAAGTATTTAGTTGCAACCACAGGGTTTCCTTACAGTAAAAGCACTTAGTTGTAACCAATTATTTGTAATAACAAATGTTGGTGTTTCCAAACAGTAAACAATTAGCTAAAAATCCATTCTTGAGCAAAACTTGTGGATGTATGCTGCCCCCCCCCCCCACCCCACCATTCCAAGTGTTCCTAGAGCTGTGTGTGTGCCACAGGTAAAAATCTAATCCTTATAAATATTTATAGGTTTATTTCTATATATATTTTCATTTATTATTTCACTTTTATCATTATTATTATATTTATTTATTTTAATTTTATTTATATTCATTTATTTACATATTTATTTATTTAGTTGCATAGGAATACATTCCAGATTCTGTTCCCCAGCTGCTACAACCTTTACTGTTTGGCTATCATTTCATCCACTGACAGCCAACAATTGGTTAGGGAACTTACAAATTCAAATAATTTAGTTGTTTGTTGTTTTTTTAGAGGTAATTTTCTCACAAAAATGGAAAAACTAGGTAAGAAGTGCAGATGTACAAGGCATCACACATCTTAGCTATGTGTATAATAAGGTAACCGGTTGGAGTAGGGAGTGGGCATGTTTGGAAGAATTAATAATTGAGATCATACTAGTTTCATGACCCATCAATTACAAGTGTTTTCTTCTCAGAAAGCATGCAAACTATTTTATTCACCCATCACATACTTTATAGGTGCCAACCTAAAATGTCTAATTTCAGGGACAAAAGGAGAAAAAAATTAGGGACAGGAGTTCTAATTTCAAAGATAGGGGGAAATAATACCATATTATGAAGTATGATATTCCATAGGAAATTCTTTATTGGATTGAATGAAGTCAATTAATTGTCACTCCTGTGAAGGCATACAAACTTCAAAAGAATGAATTCATCTTCAAGTGCCATGGTCTAGTTAGTTAATTTTAATTTGACTTATTTTGGGGTCGTTTCAGCTGGTTGGAGTATTGAAAGTGGGGGGAAAGGGGGTAGGGAATCATATTTTTCAGATTTCAGGCAGAGTAATTGAGCAGCTGAATTGAACTTTTTGAGGGGATGCACAAAAAAAACAAACAAACAAGATTAAAGCCATTTAACCATTTATAGCTAGAGATTAAGTCACAAATTCATCTTCTGGGACATTCAGAGTAAATAGCAACTTCCTTTCGGGACACAGGACAGGTGCTGCATACTCGGGACTGTCCTGGATGTTCTGTGACAGTTGGCAAGTATAATACTTGTAATTGATATATTCGATAAGTTCTTCAATGAACAGCATTAAGGAGAATTAAAACCTAGCAAAACAGTCCCAGGAAAAGTATCCATCCTATGAGATCCATTTCTGCCACTATTCTCAAGTATTGTAAACCTGAAGTGACAGAAAATGGATCTCATAGAGGTGACCCTCACCTGAAGGAATGAATAAATAAACTGACCATGTAGCAAACAGTGATATTTACCTCCATGAGACTGGGGCAGGCAGTTGGGCATTCTATTGTGCCCTAGCTGTGTGCTAGTGGACAAGAGCTGGACAGGCCAAACCACTCCCCTTCCCACTCCCCTAAGGTGTGACTCATCCAGTACAGGTCCTCATGATATTAAACATCTCCTCATTCAAAAGTTTTATTAGAGTTGGCAACTAATTGGCATGAGTCCATTGGAACCTCCACAGTATGTCTTCTATTGGTCCACACATGACTAGATGTGTGCACTCTAATTGGATCAAGCAATTACTGCAGAGGAAACTAGCAAAGGAACGTTATAGATGATTACCCTCAATAAGATTAATCCATGTTTGGTTGGCATAATAAATTAATCAGTCACAAGTGGGTAGGCATCCTTGGGAGGATTAGGAAACAGCTGTGGGGGCAAAGAGAGTTGCCCAGGACCACTAGGTGTGCACCAAGTCAGCAGTAGATGTCCAGTGCTGCAACAACAAAGAGGGGGGGGGAGGGGGGGGGGGGAATGGAGTTGGTCACCCACACTTAAGGACATTTAGGAATAGTCCCTGGCAGACTGGGACACAAGCATTGAGGGGTCCATTCTGCATGCTGGGTAGTCATCACCCACACCTAGCTGGTCTTGGGTTAGCTAGGAAACAGATTATTCCAAACATCAGGAAAATACATAGGTAAAAAAATGCAGTTGTGTCTTCTTCAACTAAGATCCCAACATCACTAGCTTCAACTAGGAATTTGAGGAATGCCTTTCCCCCCTCCAAAAGAGTCCACAAAAGTTTCCTTAGTTCAGAATAATATACAAATCAGATGTGGAACCTCTGCATAACAGATCTATACACTGAGGTCATCCAGTTATCCTGAGTAGGCAGACTGTCCTCTCTTGGAGGTTACAAATACATAAAGTTTAACTTAGCAAGGTGTTTGTGCAAAGCTGTGTGCAAAGAGGTTTCCTATTTCAGTAGATATTCGTATATCAGCTCTTCAGTGGGTTGCATCTGGACACAGTGTAAAATCTGTCAACTATAGAGAGAGTCCACTCTCTCTACTGTCCTTTACTAGTAGGGCTTAAAAGAGTACATACATATCTTAATGAGGATGAATGTGTCTAAGATCAGTTGATACAATACAGTAGGCTTTTTTAACGGCATTGTTAAACTTTGTCACAGGAGTATCCAATTGGCGCTATGTCGCCATAAGTGGCACCAAGCAGAACAATTGTCTGTGGATGGATGAGGCTAAAGATTTTTTTGATTTTTTAAAAATTTTTATGTACACTGCACTTAATAAATATCCATTTCTACATATAGCTATAGCTATATCCCAATTCTAAGGATTTGTTGGCATAGCAACCTGGCAACACTGGAAACCCTCCTCAAGTATTCCTGGCTAGGGCCCTGTGTACTGTCAGAAGTTAGTGAACACTCATTGAACTGTGGAGCTGAAATGATACAAGATGCTTGGTGTAGTGACCTTGTTTTTCATGATGATGAAAATACACTATTCTCATTTGGAATGCCATTGTTCTGTCGTCACTTTAACAACAGTAGCTGTTAGAAAAAGCTTACTAGTTCCAGTCCTATTGAAGCTTAGTAATTTGCACTGCTAAGCTTATTAAATTACCAAAGGTGTTGCTGATGTGGAGGAGTTCAAGAAATAGCAGTTTATAATGAGAAATTCACTCGCCACAACACTGAGAATCATCAACTCTGGACTATTAAATCACTCGACCTGTAACTATCTTTTTATCACGTGTGGACAAGAAAAAAACAAACTATATACTTTTCATGCCAACAACATTGGCTGAAAGAATCACAATGTCATGAACTTTTATTCAATAACTGTTTTACATTTAATATGACTCTCTCTTAAAATTCATTGTTTTAGACCGTTGCAATAAGATTGATATTAAAAGAAAGTTTCAGTTTCAGTTTCAAAATAGACTACCGACCCAGTCTTGAAGATAGGAACTCCCTGTAACATGTATTCAAATTGGAATTGGTCTTACCATAAGTAGTGCACAACTCTTTATCTATCTAAGGACACGTTTATACTGGTTCATGTGACCTGATTATTGTTAAGCGGAGCTCCAGGTATTGCAACTGAGGAAAATAGCATAAGTATGCATTCAACCATTGGGATCTCATGAATGTGTCAAGGAAGATGGAAGTTTGCATATGAGATATCATGTTCAGCCAGATGGTGCTGTCCATTATTAAACACCCATCAGCAGTACACCACACTCCACTGTCAATTAGTGACGTTTTTGGATTGGCTAAAAGCATTAGTGCTGCTTTGAGTTATCATTCCACTGTTTCATAGCAACAGCCAGCACCTCAAAGTTGTCATGTACAAGGTGACCAATTATCAGATACCACAATTATGGTCGCCATTACTGCCAAGCTGTTGCAAGATGTTGACATGTGTTAGCACAGGCTATCTCTGTGAGTCATATGATGAGAAAATACCAACAAGGTTTCCATGGAAAGAACTTATTGGATTACCAATAAAATTACCTACTCATTTTAATATACAAGGATAAAAGCTTATTGAATCAAATGTTTGTAATTACAAAGAATTCATGCATGTCCCTAGCAGCCTTAAGACTGCCAAAACAATGAAATAGATTCTGTTGCTTAGTAGCTAGCCTCATCCGTACAAATAACTGGTGTAAAAATCATTTTATCCTTCTATATATATATATATATATATATATATATATATATATATATATATATGTAGTTAATTAAATATATTAATATTAATTAGCGTGATACATAAACACTAAGCAAGCACTTCTGGAGAAGCAATCAAAAAGGAAGAAATGAGAAGATAGATAAATAGTCCATTGCATATCCAGTTTGAATGGGAATAATAATCAAAGGCAGTTGAGACAATATGGCCTCTTTGTATAATATCCCAAGTAAATTGTTCCTACAAGGACACTCCAGGATAGTGGAGGTAGAAGACAGTGAAAATGTAAGTGGAGAGACTCTAGAAAATGATGAGCAACTGGTAAAATGAACAAGTCTTCAAGATTTAAGCCCTGTCTACACTAGAAATGGGTCTCCAGAAACACTGGGTTCCAAATGTTTTCATGCGTCCACACTAGCATAGTGCTGTACCCGCTCCACATCACCTGCCTCCACATCACCTGCGTGGGGTAAATAAATGACTGGGCATATAAATTGATTTTCCTCTACCACATATAGAAACAGAGTATTATATTTTCTGTTGTGTTCCAGTTGTTCTGTCTCTTTCCCTCCGCAATGTCATCAAAGGGAGGCTCGAGAGAAGGGAGAGAGCTGTTAGTAGCTATACTCCTACTAGAGAACATCAGCAATAAAGCCACAGGTATGTTCAATAAATTTGGGTCACTTGAACCTACTCTTCTGAAGGTTTCAGGTGAAACCAGATGGAACCCATTGGGATGAAACCGGGTGTAGCGTGGACGTGTGGAACCTGTTCCAGACACGGGTGAAACCGGTTTTATTGTGCTGTGTGAACAGGGCTTAAGTTTTATATATCATAATCGAATCACTTCCTTCAACAGGATACCACAGAGTCCTAATATTGTTATCAGAAAATGTTTTATTAGAATAACAGTTTTTATAACAACAAATGGGAACTCAACATCAAGTTCTTCACCTTCTGAAGAGTCTATCTCAAGATGTCAGATTCTACCAGCTGAGATATAATAGCAAACTGTCAGCTCATCTTGGTTTCTGCTATGCTCTCCATTGCAGCCAAATTGCCCATCATCACAACTTGCACTTTCTGGAAGCAGCAATACGATGAAACCTTTGTGCTGACATAACACATAGTCAATAAATGTAGCCTTGATTCCCATCTTTCTGGTCTTAAAGCTTTACATCACATACTGCTACTGAGGTGCTATGAATATATTATAGGGTTTCATCCAGGGATAGATGAAACTACTGACTAAGCCATCCCCCAACACTAATTACCGATGTGAAATGTGTATTTTATGTTTATGTAAAGAAACCGAATCAGGGTAAGGTCTGCTTAGTTTACTTGGATGGTGGGAATAAGTACAGACTAAAACTTCAGTGATATTGCAACTGGTCCAGCTTAGTTCTATAATTAATGGAAAAAAGACAAGCTATATGTAGAGATATTGGCTGCACGGTGGCACTGGTGAATGTACACATGTCTCTGCCTAACATTTAGGCCTTTTTTTACCAGTTTAAAAATCCTGGTTGAAACCCTGGATTAAAGAAAAAGAAGGGGTGGGGTGCTCTAATAATAGGGGACGTGCATGATTACGTCAGGTACTACCTGCCACGCCTACTTATGGTACCAGTGAACCACCAGCACCATATAAAATTTATTGGCATTCATGACTGGAAATGACGTTTTTTTAGAACTGTAACTGAAAAATAGCTCTTGCTGTCACCATACTACAGGAATAGAAGCTTTATAAAATCTTCAGTGTGCTGATAGCAAATTCCAGAATATTCAGAGCTTTGCTTGTGGATAAAATGGTTAAAAAAGTGAAAAAAAAGGTTAGTGGTGACATTTCAAGTGAGCTCACTAGCTAGTTCTAAGAACTCATTGGTTGGAGTTAGTAGCAGGAGTGCAGACAGTTGCCAGATATGGTGTGCACCCAAAGTAGCTGCTAATTCTTTTCAAAACACTCTCTTAGGCAACACCTTATCTCCAAGAATTTCTGTATTGCCACAAGTGCTTCCCAACAGAATTCTGAGAAGTATTGCAGCTATTTCTGGGCCAAAATTATCTCTGGCAATTGTCTGCTGTTTACCTCTACTTCGACCTGCCAATGAGTTTTGAGAACTAGCAGCATTCTCAATGGTGTGGTCATAACTAATCTTTCCTTCACTTTCACGCTCCATTTCTCCACAACTATAGCTTAGATTATTCTGGAATTTGCTATCAGCATGCAGGTAATTTTATAAAGCTTCTATTCCTTATAGTATGGTGAAAGCACAAGCTATTTTGTAGTTGCAGTTCTCAAAAATAGTGTTGCCAGTCGTGAATACTAATACATTTTCTATGGTGCTGGAAATTCACCAATATCATAAGTAGGCGTGGCAGGTTGTATGTGACATAACATTCAAGCCCCTTATTGAAACATTTGTCTCCCGTTAGGACTCAACAATTGTTTATTATAGATGATGCATTTTAATTATTGCACTCTGCAAATTATCTGTGATGAAGATTGGCTTCCTCAAATAATTTAATACTCTCAATTAGCTAGTTTAATAGAGTTTGCATGCTCATAATAGCAAACAAATCCAAAGCAACACTTGCCTGCCTATGAAATCACTTGCTATAGGGCTTCAGCTGGTACTACACTACACCACACAGCTGCAAGATCTAGGAGGACACTGGGAGCAAGAATTAGGCACAGAGGAAAGGAGAGAGGACTAGTACTCAATACAACTGAAAAAGATAATAGTGAGAAGGAATTTCTGTAAATTTAACTCATATGTGTTGGAACCCTATCACACCATTAGCAGGATAATGCAGTGGCAGAAAATGCTGTATCACTTTAAAAGAGTGTAGAGTGTGTGTGTGTGTGTGTGTGTGTGTGTGTGTGTGTGTGTGTGTGTGTGTGTGTGTGTGTGTGTGTGTGTGTGTGTGTGTGTGTGTGTGTGTGTGTGTGTGTGTGTGTGTGTGTGTGTGTGTGTGTGTGTGTGTGTGTGTGTGTGTGCGCGCGCATGTCTGTGTGTGGGATGGGTGTGTTTAGAAAAGACTTGGTGATAGCTGTAGTCTTTGTAAAAGAGAAATCCTGAAAGATACGCAGATGGGCAGCAAATATGCCCTCAGAAAATTCCTTGGGAAAAATAGTAGAGCGTAATTGATGCCTATTAAAATGGTATTCATCAGCCATGACTCTTCTTCATTTAGATGGCAACAATCTGGCTATTTATGATTTTAGGCAACAATCTGGCTGTTTACAATTTTAGGCAACAATAGTGGACCATTTAATTATATAGGTTAGCCAATTACAAAACAATGTTTGACCTATTAAGCAATAATGGTCAACCAATTATGAAACAATGATTAACATTACTAATCTCTCTTTAGGTGGCGGCACACAATTAGTCCTAAAGGTATTGAAGTTGAGCGGCTCTCCCTAAGAACAAGTTAACATTCACCACACAAGTAGATTCTCATGACAGAAATCTGTCACAACAGCAATCAAGCAACCTCAATACAGAAGTTTCCTTTATGGCACGTCATATTTACAATACAGTATTGAAGAACGAGGCAAAAAAAACAACTTAGCAAGGCTTAATAAAAAGATCGACTGTTATAGTATTATTACAGTGGAGGAATTGATGGTGTTGATACCTGCAGCTGTGCGACTGTGCAGACCAAGCAGACCAAGCAGACCAAGCGTGGATGAAGGAATATTGGCCACATCATGGAACTTCTCTTTGATGATTGTTGTTTGATACATAGAGTATTTAAAGTCTCACACACACTACTGTTACCATTGGGGAAAAGGTATCCTTTCTCCTGCTAAGCACATTGGAGGTGTGATCTTATACTAAACCAACATTGTACTGATTCTCATGGAATACAGCCAATAGTAACGTCTCATTATCTCAAGCATTAACCTTTACCAGAACATCCACAGACATTTGTTTATTTTTAACTTTATATCATCTGAATAAATGAGATGAAACTATAAAGGATTGACATAATTTGTTGTCAGAATGGTCAGCTAGGCACCAACTTCCAGTGTTTCTATAGAAGAAGCCACATTATGGACATCTTATTCCTTCATAGTCAAAAATTTTCCCAGTAGTATTTATTAAGTCGTTCTGAACAAGATTTTCTCATGAGATGCCGATAGTATCAAATGCTATCATCCATTGATCCCTAGTTGGTCATGGGATGCTCCTATTCACATTTTTATAATTAGAAAAACCTCAATAAATAAAAAATGGAATCCAATCTATACTGAAGTCAGAAAATGCATTTTTACATCTACTACCATGGAGTTAATCTTTGTAGGGTGTTGGTAATTTTATTGTGGTCAAAATTACTGTATAGTTTTTTGAATTTAGCCACTCATGGCTCTCGATAATGAACCAGCAAGGTGGAGAGAATTTTCCAGGAGAAGATGTCTGCTGATTCATTCATCCTACACCAGTGGCTTATTATAATAACTAGCACGCAATTGCGGCTTTCTGCCATATTGCTTGCTAGGCCCACCTTCGGTGGGCTGTGGTCACAAAATTGTCTTAAGAAAGAATATGTCTTATGGAAGGACATGATTTTCTGGATTATATGCCTTTCAGGATGACATGTATTATGATAGCATATGTCTTGAGGGAGATCATGCTTTGTTGTATGAAATGTCTTATGGGAGGTCATGTATTGGTGGAGTGCATCAGGATGGCATATTTTACAACATATTGAGTTTTACTGAAAGACATGTCTTACTGGAGGTCATGTTTACTTGAGGGGATATATTATAGGAGGGCATGTTTGGCTGTTTGAGATGTTTTACTGGGGTACATGTTTTACAGGAGGGCATATCCTACAGGATGATTTGTTGTACAGGGGGACACCTCTTATATGAGGACAGTTTTAACTGGAGGGTATGTTCTATAGGAAGCCATGTATTACATGAGGGCACGTCTTACAGGTGGACATGTCTTGCAGGAGTACATTTAATATGAGTGTTCATGTATTGTTCAAACACATGAAGTGAAGTAGGATATGTCTTACTGGAAACAAGAAGACAGGTTTTATAGGATGATATGATATACAGGTGGGCATGTATTACTGGAAGACATGTGCTGGTGGTGGTCATGTCTCTCATGAGAATATGTGTTATGGGAGGACATGTGTAATAGGTGGGCATGTTTTGCAGGTCTGTGCAGAAGCAACCGTTTAAGCTGCTATGAGTTTGAATAGTTCTCCTTGGGTAATCTTCTTTTTTTTTGTATGCTTGATGAACATATCCCCTCAACTATGGTTCTGCATGCACCAGCTTTGAAATTTATTGTTAAAAGACAATGATGGTGGGAGATTTAGCTGTTTAGCTGTTACCATATTCCAATAAGATTGGTTTATAATCTTTGATGGAATAATTTCATTTCAATACTGTCTGTGGCTCTTTAAGCAATAAGCTCTTTTGGCACACTAATTTTTCTTTCTTTCAACACTGATCCTCCTGTGAAATTTTTGATAGCCATTATTTTGGTTGTGCAGGAAATTAATTTTGTTTTACAGGAATAGTATTGAGTGGAGATTGGGGGGGGGGGGGGGGGGGGGGGAGCACAAAATTCTGTACTTTCAACAGCTGTCAAGAAGCAGCAGTCCTTTGCAGCAGTAGGATTTCATGGAATACTCCTTCAGAGTTCATCAATTATTCTTTGAATTGCTGATAGGTTTTTTTTTTTTTTTTTCCTGTTAACTTGTCGCAGGGGGGGGGGGGGGGGGGACATGTTAAAATGCATTAATGTCTTCTTTGGTTGGATGAGGAAGAGCCTTTTTTTTTTTGGCTTCTTACACTTACTACACTTGAACAATGGGGTTTGGATGAATGGGACATAGCTGAGGTTACTTTTGCTTACCTAAATATCATATCTGCCAATTTTCAACGGGATCCTTACATCCATTTTATAGTTTATTGTACACATAAATAAATATATAAATATATAAACACCACTAGCTCTATTAGTATAATAGGAATTAAAAAAATTATTGGATGAATCATGACCTCTGGTATTCATCCAACCTCTTCCATCTATTGGCCTCAACAGATTACTTCTGTATCACAAAGAGCTCATTAATTAGGAGATATAAATCATTTTTCTTCATCAGAGATCAACTGCTGGTGAGTCCCCATCATAGCAGTGGGACTGCAGGGTCAACTCTTCCAGTATTTTTCAAAATTCATAAAAATGTCTATCTAACCAACCAGGGATCATGTTCTAATCAAAGGCTCTTCAAATATGCACAGTAAGAAATTCATTTAGTAATGAAGTATATATGTTTGTGTATTCAGCCTACTGGGTGGATACTCCCACCATCCAAAATTGTAATTTCTAGCTAAAGTCAAAATGAGAGAGAAGCTGCCTGCCAAGAAGAACCAACAAAGTTGATAAGTGCAACATTGAACATACACACAAAGAACTTCTTAAAGGAAGAGAATTATAATCATTACATCATAGAATATCCACATTGTAAAGGCACCAATGATTACAAGTGAGACTGTGGGTAGAAGGAAAACTGTCATTCAAACAAAACTAAGATGCATCAGCCATATGCATAGCAATTTCAGGCCCTTCAAAATTAGGACTGGGCTAAGTTAACGTAGTAAGTATTAATTAGTAATTGTTGGCGAAGCAAGCCCTGATTTGGATATCGGATGGAAAACTTTGTATTATGTGTATGTACATGTTATTATGTGAGATGTATGCACAAAAGATTCACCTGAAATAAATAGGAACAGTTGCACTTTTTTGTAAGTCCCAACATAACCTGAAATGGTTATCTCAGTGACCAAAAGAAATTCTCCAAGCAAATTTTTGTGAGCATGTACATGCTGAAATTATCTCTGCAAATAAACAACAAAAAAAAATTCTTTTATATGTATATCAGATGTTTTATTCACCAGGGTGGATAGCTAAAGGTGCAAAAGGGTTTTCCACAAAATGCCTTGAATCCATCTGATAGTTATAATTATGCATTAAGACCAGGATAAAAACAATATTAAATATTAATTACAAGCCAATGGAAGCAGAACAACAAAAACCAAATCAAATTGTCAAATGCCTAGCTACTCAGTGATTCAACAAAGTTAGATGAGCTTCAGGAACCCTATGTGACTGTATGATGCCTAACCTAAGAAGCAACACCCACAAATTCTTTGGCATTCATAATTAATATATTAATATATGCATGAGAAGCTTTACATACCTCCTACAGTTCCCACTCTAGAACGTCAATATCTCTTCTTCTTTCCCTCACTTGCTCCTCCCACTCCTGCCCATAAAAACTGATTGTTCCCCATCTTCTGTTTCTTATCTTTTCTCTCTGCTCTCTAACACTCCTGGCTCAAAGTCAGAGCCACTGCTGCTTGTGCCAACCTCTGATTGATAACAAATGTGGCCAACTAAAGTTAAGTGACAAATATAGTTGTGCATACACACCAAGTGCTGTGCTCCCTCCTAGGCTATGTTGGCCCTTCCAGATGGGTAATTATTGTTAGTCTTGGGTTTTAATTGAACTTTCAATTATGTAATTAAATTACAAATTTCATTAATATTTTTGTTGATTTAATTATATCTCCAAATTAATAATTGTAATTGATAACATTTTTGGGAAAGTAGTCGAAAGCATTTTAATCTACACTATAAAAAATTTATACTGTGTGTGAGTGAGTGAGTGAGTGAGTGAGTGAGTGAGTGAGTGAGTGAGTGAGTGAGTGAGTGAGTGAGTGAGTGAGTGAGTGAGTGAGTGAGTGAGTGAGTGAGTGATGAGTGAGTGAGTGAGTGAGTGAGTGAGTGAGTGAGTGAGTGAGTGAGTGAGTGAGTGAGTGAGTGAGTGAGTGAGTGAGTCTATATCTTATTTACCTAATCTATAGATTATTTATTCAACATCTCTATTTATCTTACAATAATGAGCAACAATTACTAAGGTTTTAAAAAATATATATTTCTGTGATTTCTAACTGATAATTCACTTTTTTTATGATTAAAAAAGAAATTAAAAAGTATTCTCTCTTATTTTGTGAATCTTACTATAATTAATAATTAATCTGTCTGTCTGTCTGTCTGTCTGTCTGTCTGTCTGTCTGTCTGTCTGTCTGTCTGTCTGTCTGTCTGTCCGTCCGTCCGTCCGTCCGTCCGTCCGTCCGTCCGTCCGTCCGTCCGTCCGTCTGTCTGTCTGGACTTTAACTCTTCCCAAATCACTTGAAGGATCTTCACGAAACTTTCAGGGATTGATTAGGGCACCTCACTGCACGTCCTCATGAAAGTTTCATTCAGATCGTGTGGCTATGGGTGTGGCTTTTCAAATGGGTGTGGTTTGGTGATAATGCACACAACCTATCACAGAAACATGGCATGCTTATTAATTATTTAATGTTTGTTTGATTAATGAGATTAGGTCAATAATCCCTACATGTTACATAAAGCAAACTAAACTTGTTTGTTACTGCAGGTGACCAACTTAGAAAACACCCATAGGGCAGGTTTACTGCTTGTTATTAAAACTTGGTTGTGGATGTTTAAAACCGAAAAAGCTACAAATACTGAGAATAGCTCAAATTGTTACATTTAGTCATTATGCCAACAATTCACTGTGGAGTCTCCCTTAGGTTTCATTGGCTGACTGATTTTAGATAGCTTCTATAGCTATGAAACCTAGTCAGAATAGCTCAAATCTTTAATCCAATTTACAATACACATGATTAACTCTGTATATACTAATCTACACCAAAACACATAATTAATAGACCGTTGTGATCTACAAAATTAACTTGTACAAATAATAAAAACTTTAATCTAATCCACACTTTATCAATCAACTATACTAACACAACTATTTGAAAACTGAATGAATGAATTAATAAGCTTACTTTCGATTGACAAACCAGTGCATCAGATGTTTTGGCTCCCTAAATCATCAAATTGCAGTACACATCAGCTTCAATGTTGTCATAAAATTTTGTATTTTTTTGAATAAATAAAATGTGTATATTTTCTTCAGAATAGCCAAACATGTTTGAAATCACTTAAAGAAAATCCTAGGCTGATTCTATAATACGAGGAAGTTGAGGTTAAGTCTCAGTGCAGTGTGGCATATGGGTAATAAAATCATACACAAATATTTTCAGCTGCCTGGCTCAGGAATCATCTCAGATATAGGAGAAAATTAAAATTTCTCAAGTAAAAGAGCAAGAGCAGCTTCAAGTATGAAACAAGTGTTTTCTTGCTTAGTGACAATTATGAAGGTTTTATCTAGAATAAATTACATTAGGAACAAAAGATTTATACTAAACAAAATAATTATTTAGAACACTTAAGATGAGGTTTTTAAAAGTTGTAATAAGATTTACAACTTTTAGGTGTTTCCAAACAGTAAACAATTTGTTAAAAATCCATTCCTGAGCAAAACTTGTGGATGTATCCACACCATTCCAAGTGTTCCTAGACTTATGTACCACAGGTATAAAGATATGCAGCTAAGAATTCATATGTGCTAAATCGATTCTGTTTTCTGAGCACCATGTTGATCAGATTTAGTATAGCAATTCATGATTATCATTTCCCATAGTTGTACCCAACTTTTATAACAGGGATGAAGAGTATCTTAACCCCAAACAAGGCACTATGGACACCATACATACCATTCATGAGATTGCATGTCGTAATCTTTGTGGCATGATGCTACGTTGTAAATTGAATGAACAAGGGAGTTAGATGTCCTGGTGTAATGGATCAACTTTGTATAGAGTGGCTTCTTTTTTTCTTCATTGAACTCAGAACAGCCTAGCATGTGAGTAATTACAGCCTCATATTTATATATGGACCTGCAATGGTCTTTTCAACAAGGATTTTCATAATCTTGTTATTTTTTCTCTCTTTCCATATCAAAAGTATATTTATTAGACAGAAGTGGATGACAATTTTGAAGTTTTTATATACATGAAAAAAGAAGGGGAAAAAAAAAATATATATATATATATATGATTTTACATATGTGCTGTTATGTGCATATTTACTTACTACATACAACTAAAAAGAGTGTTTGTAGCCACCACTGCCACCACTGCCACCACTGCCACCACTGCCATCACTGCCATCACTGCCATCACTGCCACTGTATTACAAGAAGTTTGAAGTACTAAAGATTCATTGTTGTTAAGGTCATGCATCTATTAGAAACTTGGAGAGGCAAATTATTTACCTACTTCATGCATGACTGCCCACACTTGTTTGTACCTAGGGATCCTATCAGCGACTTGCCAGTTAAAAAACAAACAAATATTAGATATCAAGTTCATGGCCAAGGTTCATGGACATATTCTTTTTATAATGAAGCCATTATATGAACTTTAAAAAAAAATGTAATCAAATATCTGGGAACTCTACACTAACTGAGGAATGCAATCTTTGTAATAATTAAAAAGAACTACCCAGTTCCATCAATTCATCAATCGGGTGGCCCATAAATGAGCATACTCATTAGAGGAAATTTTTGTCTGGCTTTTATAGCTCCAAGGAGAATTCTCTAGATAACATATCATTAGTCTATAATTATAACTACATTAAGAAAACATGTTTGTGGAATGTTAATTCTGGAAATACAAGTGTGGATAGTTGTGTACATTATTTAATACTCTTGTTATTGTTTTTACACTGGCGCATCTAATCATGCTATCTCAAACACTACACATTCATATCACAATTCACCATAGCTTAATGCTAATCACACAACTATATTTGAGGATTTAAGGAACTTCTAAAGAATGGGTTCTAACTTTTAGAGCAGCTTAACATTAACATCTGAATTCTCACCCCATTACTGAAGCTGAACTTATAGAAGTGGAAATTATTTTTCATATTAGATAGAAATTTTTGCTGCCTTTGTAACTCCGTATATAATTATATACTGCTTAAATGTTCAATAATTTTGCCAAACACAAATTAACCCTAAAAAATGAAAAATCTGTGTTCACTGCTTTCCACATCTATGCTATAATTTGCAATTTGTCTGCCTGCTAAGATAATTAGTTCTGGGGAAAAGTAAATTAAGCAATTCCTTTCAAATTATCGAACACCATTTAATTCAAGTTTGCTAATGGTAGTTTTTATTTTTTATTATAGCACTACTCATGACATGGGACACAGCTAGATTGGCTTTGAAACCAAGCTGAACACTCACCTGGATATTTTTTTACACCATTGGTGTCAAAGATAATATTTTTGTGGGAAATGAAGGAATTCTTATAACACAAACAAACAAAAAAAAAAAAAAAAAAAAAAAAAAAAAAAAAAAAAAAAAAAAAAAAAAAAAATTAGAATTCTCTTCTATATACTAACTGCAACACTTCTTTGTTCACATCTGTCCTCCCTCCCTTCCATATGCCGGTCACATCATGCACTCATAAATTGTCATTCCCACACCTGATCTTTCTTATTCCCAATAATTATGCAAATTTCTGTTTCAATTCATTCATCAGACTTCATGAATCGTGAATACCTTAATTTATTTTTCTTTGAAGGAAAGACAATAGGAAAATTGGCTGAAAACACTAACTATGGATCATAGTGAGACAAAAACACTCTCTCTCGTTGACTCAATTGTCAAAACTTAGTGAACCAAAGATAAATTCTCTTATGGTTCCCAGGACAACAAGACTTGAAATGGTTCTGCTACCACTAGAAATATTATACAAGAAGACCAACCTCACATGTGCCCATGCGCTTGCCAAGCAAACAAGTGAAGTCCTTTAATTTTGTTAAAGATAAGTAGAGGGCAGAGAAGAAGATAATAAAGTGGTTCTTGCAGACCAGAGTGGCCATCCAATTGTATCCTGAAAAAGCTGTAGATAAAGTCAGAGTAAGTTGTTAGTCAATCAGCCAAATGGGTTGTGTTGGCCAACCAAAAGCAGCAAAGTGGGAGAGAATGCACATCAAGATCAGGGAATATGCAACAGCAGTTCTTAAGCTAAATTCTATAGATACATAATTCATGGTGGGAAAAACTGATTTTGGACTTGAGGAGAAGGAAGAAAGTAGACAATACATCATTATTTTGGTCTATCTGGGACTACGATTTTTCTAAGTAACCTGTGTTAAAGCAGATAAGAGAGAAAAGTTACCTGTAGTCAATTGCCTGCAAAAGAAAAATAAGATAGTCACTTGACTTAACAGTCCTCTGGATGTTCTAATTCGGTCAATGCACTTCAATTCAAGTTTTCTCATGGTCTGTATGAACTTTCTCCCACTCCTATGGTGGCCTTAATATCCTTGCAAGGCATCATCTTGTCCAATGATTGCTACACACAAAATATGTAAGAAGAAAAATTCACTGAGTTCGGTTTTTAGCACTTAACAAAACAATCAAGATCCTCTGTACCACTCAGTTGTAAAGCTCTAGAACTAATCTGGTTTCTGTGACTTCAGGGGAAGTGAAGAATGACAGCCATGGTTAATGACAGTAAGGAGGGAGCAAGAGCAAGAGGGGGATCCAGCTTGAACATGACATCTTAGTAAATATCTTTGTGTGTTAAATAAAAAGAGGCGACTTAGTTTTAAGAGTAATACTCTTAGAAATCTGGTGCCTTTGAACTCCCTATATTGATGGAAGAGGTAATATTAATTAAGCAGGTGTTTCTACATCATAAATTAGCTAATTAGTAATCAAATGTTTTGAACCACAACTAAGATCTGAAATGTTTTGCATAATGTCCGAGACAAAAAAGGTACACATACTTTGTGTCCACATGTGCCTCTCTGTAAAGTCATGTTGGTGTGGGCGATAATCACAACTGTTGATCATAGCCTATCCTATTTAAAGGCCACAATAAGTCGTAGATAGGTTATCATAGAGTGCTGGGTGGAGTGAGCTACTATAAAGGTGAAACTATTGTGGCTTCCTAGTTGGCTTGGTTTAACTATCATCCAGGTGAAGGATAAGTCAACACCATTATCCACCTTAGTCGAAGTTGAAACTATTGTGGCTTCCTAGTTGGCTTGGTTCAACTGTCAACCAGATGAAGGATAAGTCAACACCATTAGCCACCTTAGTCATCTCATTCAGCCCGATATGCTCTGTGTTGTGTGAACATCAGTTTAGCCTGATATGATAGCCCACACCCATGGTATCGATACACACCCACGATATCGATACATTCCTCTCAACACTACATTGTTGATAAGTAATTTAAACCATGGAAGAAAAAAAACTGCTGTATCTCCTGGAATATATAATAGGAAGATGAGAGAGTGGAAAGCCTTATTCATGCAATATACAGCTGTGGATAGGGCTATGGTTTAAGAGTTTCCAGTTGTCCTCAGATATATAGATGAAGTTCTCGGCAGTTGCAGGGCCACGGGCATATTTTTAGCTGTAAAAAAAAAGAATTAAAAAAAAAAAAAAAAAAAAAAAAAAAAAAAAATTCTATAACATATCAGTGCTTCCTAAATTCCATAGGTCTTCAAGTAGAATATTACGTTTAGAGGCATTAGTTGCTGAATGTTAATTTCTGTTCCTCATAAGGGAGAAAGTGTATTGGATATTCTAGATCAAGGACTATTAGACAGGCAAGACATATTGCTTCCAGGATGTACAATTTACAAAAAAACCAAAGGAATATGCCACTATTTAAACTATTTGTATTATTTATTGCCTACATTCTCATACTGATAGTAGTCATCTTCATGTATGTCTACTCTTCATACACAATACTGCAGTATGTAGTAATGTGACATTGGAACATGTCCTTTCAGAGTAGCAAGCCTAACAGGAGTAATGGTTGAGGTATTCTTCTTTCACTTAATGAGGCCTCCACCATGAAATAGGATATGAGGTGGCACTAAGTTTGGTATTCCATTCCAAGGTTACCAGCTAAAATGAAGACTGCATGTAACTGGTAAACACATTGTAACCAATCTAATTACAATCAAAGTGACTACACCATACCCTGTCCAAGCCAGTAACAAGGCCATCCTTTATTGGTAGACCCTCCTCCATGCTCCTTCAAGAAGTCATGGATGCTACCAGAAAATGATATTTTAATTACTGACTTGGACAGGATACACCCTAAAACCCACCTGTATACATGAAATATATGGTGGCATCTCTGCTGAGCTCTATAGCTTATATATAAATGAATACTTCAATTTAGAAGATTTATTTGTTGTTTTTTTAACATAAAAAAGTTGAAGCTTTACATGAAACACAATAAATGTTATCTCAGGAATGTGTTATGCTGTTACCTAGCATGACTATACCACATACACATCTATCACAGAAATGTGTTGCTCTTCCCTTGTTAAGGAATGTTTCTATGTCACCAAGTGTCCACTATGTTGACACCTTTGTGTTTTAGTTCGATGCGTGTAATACAATTGGTTTGTGTGTCAGTTGTAATAGAAATATTTGGAAAGAATTATTGACATTTGAATCAATACAATAAAAAATTAAGTCCACCCAAGCTCAAGAAAATTCCTTCAAGTGGATCAGAACATAATAAGTGCCATATTTACCATATAGTACTTGTGAATTGAATGTTTGATATATTGAGTATATGTTTACTATCATAATATGTACGCATACTTGACACAATCTTCTGTAGGACATGTATAATATTGAAGATACATAATATTGAAGTTCCACCTTCGTTCATTGTTGAGCATTTTACATTGGGTGAGTTTGAGTACACATGACTCAAAAATCTTATAGGTGAAAGTCTGAGGACAGTTGCCACGATTGATGAAAGTGCCATAATTCCGGTGGTGTTGTTGAATGATTTTGACATATGGTTGAGGGTATGAAGAAAAAAAAATACTATGAAGACAAATTCAACATGTCACAATCCAACTAGGAGTAAGAAACTTAGCAAGACAATCGAAGGAGAAAGGAGGAGTGAGAGAGAAGATGACACCTCTATGATAGAAGTGACTGATATATCTGTAGAACTTGGGGATGAAGTGGGGCTGGAAGTGGAGTCAGGAACAAAAGTGACATGCATTAATTTAGCATCATCAGCAATAGCTTTGTACACTGAGAGAACATTTGCACTCTTATTAGTCCTGAGTAAGCTGTATACACATGCATCAAAGTAGGAGTTGTTAACGACATTGATCAAGTGGTCTTGATTTACCACACCTCCGTGATTAAAGCAGTACTCATGGGCTCTGAAACTGTCACTTCCACATGTGGACACAATCTGGCTGTTCAAATGTGTGATATTGACATACATATGTTGAGGGCAGCCAGTGCAAAGGCCTTCACTCTCGTAAGAAAGTTCATTTGGAACTTGGATAGTTACAGACAGAAAACCAGCATATTGGCGAATAATTATGACTGCATTCAGCCAGGTAGCAAAAAGAGTAACCACATTTCCATTGGAACCTGGTAATAATTGTAAAGGTAAAGATGCAGTTGATCCATCAGGTTCAGTAATGGGAGGGGTGAAGTCTGAAGGGAGAGGTGATGACACTTCAGCCACATATGATCTAGCTACCATATTGCAGCTGTGAGCATAAAATGTTACATTGATTTTAGCTAGCCTGGTATGATCTGATCCTGGTTCCATGGTCACTCCTTCCACTTCAACGGTGAGGCTTGGATGGTGAAGCAGGTACCACTTTCCAGGAATACTGCATGTCTCCAATCCATTCCTGTAGTTGCTAAAGGCCCTGAGCTGAGAATCAATGAATAAACTGCACTGTGTCAGACTAGTGGATGTTAGTGGACTGGTGCAAAGTGTTGAAAGGCCAGCTGGTGGTTCAATCTCTGGCCTACTCATGGTCACTGAAACATCTGAGATGTCAACTTCTGGTACAGTAGGGCAGGATATGGGTTGCTCTGCTGTAGCTGTATTAGTTGTTAAAATATTCCCTTGGCCATCACAATTCAGATAATCATAGTCTGCATAAGCTTGGTTCAGTAAACCTATCACAAAAATTTCTCTATCACAAGCTTCCTGGTTCATAGTGTAGCAGTCCAATGCTGTGTTCACATCATCACAGTTAGTTTCAGGACCAAGTGGATAGGACCCAAAACATTCCGACTGACACAGAAAACCTTCAGCTGCATGATTAGAGTGATAATAAAATATAAACATCTGTCTAGTAAATTCACACACAGCTATGACCCATGCACACACACAATATTGTGCAGAGCAACCACTATGTATAAAATTAAAGCTGTCTTAGGCTTGCTACAAATACCAACTGCGGATAACGGCATCTCGCCCTATATGACCACGTAACCAAGCCCGCTTAGCTAAGGCTCTCAATCTTACCTGGTCTTAAGGAAGCTAGTACCTGGAGGATCCCCACAACGATGAAGCAGATAATGCCCATTAAAACAACTAAACTCTACTAATCTAATAACTGCAGTGAAACACTGGACATAGAATATTGATGGTGCTCACTTTATAACAAACAAATACCCACAAAAATTTATTAAAAACCAGTAAAAAAAAATTAGGGATGATGATGCGTGATGATGCGTGTGATGCGTGATGATGCGTGATGATGCGTGATGATGCGTGATGATGCGTGATGATGCGCGTTGATCGCTTGTGGGATGCCAAATGTCCCAACTGCGCGTTTGCATGCTAGTTATTTAGGACTGTAATTTTTATGCAGAAGTCTGCTCTAGCATAAAGGTTTTCAACTCAATCTGAAGTCAATTAAGCTATATGGTTTGTTGTTGTTTTTTTCCTTTTTAGGATTCACTTATTCTTATTTTGAAAAGGAACATCATGGTTAGAGTAATGTTTTTTTGTTTTTTTTTCTTTTTTTCTTCTTTTTTTTTGTGTATGTTTCTTATAGCTATAGATATATAGATTTTATTTAAAACATCTGAGGGTGCATAAATATGCTGCTAAATTTGGGCTGGATCAGATTTCAATTCTAAAGTTTAAGATAGAGCAGACAGACAGCACACACATAGCTAATTACAAGATGACCTGAATGTATCCCTCTGTGATAACATCTGCTATTACCCAAGAATATTACATTCTGTTCAATGGTAGAGCCAGGATTTTAAAAGGGGTAAAGAAGAGGGGGGGAGTCACTCTGGGGAGGGTGGAAATGGGCACTATCATTTAATAAGGTTATTACTAGTCTTGAAAATGTTTTAGAATAAGAAGGAAATACTATGAGGAAAGAAGGTTAATGGCTATATAGCTAGCTGCCACTGCTGAAATTAAATAAAATTTTAGAATCACTATACCATGATTTAGCTGTTGGTACTTGCATGTCAATTATGAGCTAGAAGGCGGAGTGATTACAGTAGATTGCTATAGAAGGTTCTAACTGGGGATAAGAACTATTGGCTTGTAACAACACAAGAATTGGATATAATTGCTATATCAGAAGATCCATTCACAACTTCTGCAAAAGGTTGCCTCCCCCTCCCCCCCCCCTGGATCAGTCACTGTTCTCATTCCACCTAATTGGCACAGGAAATGGTGGGTTAGTTCTGGTTATAGCTTGATAATCATTACACAGACAACTTCACTGGGCACATGTGCTCAACGAATAAACATTTACTAATTGTTGTGTTTCTATTATATGCATTGTATTGTTTTAATTATACTCATCTTAATAATGAAATTATTCATATTAGTGAAAAATCTGTCCTATAGGTGGTTTTTCGGCCCACCAAAGGTGGGCTGTAGTCACAAAAATATCTGCTTTCTCTTCTTCATAACATATGTTGTAGATTATTAAAACAAAATGAACATGTGATTAGGTCAAGCTTTTTTTTTTTTTTTTTTTTTTTTTTTTTTTTTTTTGGAAGTACCTTTTTGGCATTTTTAGCCTTACACACAAAGAGGAAAAGTTTGGTCAAAGGGACCCAACACATTTTTTTCTTTCGCAGAGTCAAGTTGTCAGCATGCCAAGTTTTAGGTCTGTAGCTCCATTCTTTTTTCTAGCTAAAGTACCATTTTTGGCTTTTTTTAATATGGAAGGGATGTGGCCATATAGACATGCTTATGACATTCCCCTGGTGACACTGATTCTAAATATATGTATGGGTTCATGGGTCTAACTTCAAGCGTGAATCATGGACAAACAGACTATTCACATTTTATAGTATAGATAGATATTCTTAAAATGTAACCCTGACAATACTAATTCCAAATATATTGGATTGCGGGTCTAACAAACCCGTTCAAGTGTGAATCGAAGACACAGACTATTTGATCTTTATAGTATAGATGTAGAAGTGTACAGTGCAACCTCTACTAATGGACACTTCAAAAAGTGGACATCACCATAATAACGGATATACTGCCTTGTACCTATTGCTTTTCCTATAGAACTAGTATATTTTAAACTCCCCAATAGCTGACACCTCTTAACAATGGAATAATATAATTACAATAAAATTGATCTCTTATAATGGACAGAATGTTGTGCTTTAGAATGTGATCTTTTAAGTCAGGAATGTATGTCAAGCATAAGTACTTTACTTTGTCTATCTCTCTTAGCCTGACCCCTTACCTTATCACCTGCAGGAATATCATAAACCAGCTATACATAACTATGAAATAGTTGTATTTCTGCAGAGCATAACTAGCATCTAGCTGAGCTCTATGGTGATAAACAATTAAGTTTTTGCAATATTATTGCTGGTCGCTTGAAAAATTTTATATTTACCATAACAGTTATACCTCATCCCATTGTAAATTTGGCGCCGGGAAGTTGGCGCCGGCACTGTCCAGTGGTAATGGTGATAGAAATGACTGCTGTGGGTCATGACCCCAATTGGGGTCATAGGTGAATTTCTGGGGGTCATGGAGGGTTTCAATTTTTTTTTGTCTATTATTGAGCTTATTTATTAATTTTTAAAAATACTCAGCAGAACTGTAGTAGTGGTTTATGAGTATATTCATAGATACAATAATGCATATATTATGTGAACAGACACTTACTCTACTCTCATTGCTTGTCTGTTCAATATTTATAAGCAGCAGTCATTTCTTGTTTCTGTATGTAGTCACTTGTGAAGGAAAATGTAGTGGTCTGAAACCACAAAAATCTCTGGTAAAAATAAACCTAACTTATGATTGAAGCCATAAAAATTTCAGGAAATGAAGCAGAGGTGCACGCACGCACACACACACACACCCCCCCCCCCCCCCCCCCCCCACACACACACACACACACACACACACACAAAACAACAACAACAAAAAAAAACACAACAACAAAAAAAAACAAAAACAAAAACAACAACAACAACACCACCACCACCAAAAATAAACTTTAAAAAAAAAACAGACAAAAAAATTTTTTTTAAATGAATTAAATTTTTTTAAAAAATCAAGCCCTATCTGCACTCCACAAGGTACTGGACTTATCATCAAATGTGCCATAATTAATTATTATTTGAACAGTTTCCCCCCAAAAAATTATAATCAAAAAAAAAAAAAATTGTGTTGTTTATCTCATAAAAATATAAAAGCAAAACAAACGTTGAAAAAATAATTCATTGTATAGTCTTATTATCCGATTAGGACCATTGAGCCCAGCGGATGGATGTTCTCCACGTAATCCTGCTAGTCCTACAAGTACTGTGGACCTCCTCGAGATCAGGTAAAACTTCGCTCTTAACCACCATTTGCAAGGTTATTTGAATAGTTAGTCCCAAGATTCAGTTGTGACATAAATTGCAACTGTGGTTTGTATCAGCTTCAATTTTAGCTGAAGGTTGCTTTAGTAAGTAGCTAAATACCTACTTCACCGCATGTGAAATTGAACATAAAGGAGTAATCTATTATTTTTTATCTTTCTGGCAGTTGCAGGTATTCCTTGTCGGTTGGAATGTTTTGGACCACTTGGTTCTGAAACTAACTGTGATGATGTGAACGCAGTGTTGGACTGCTACATTATGAACCAAGTAGAATGTGATGGAGACTTATTTGTGATAGGTTTACTCAACCAAGCTTATGCATATTATGATGAACTGAATTGTAATGACCAAGGGAATATCACAACCTCTAGCACAGCTACAACACAGCAACCCATATCCTGCCCTACTGTACCAGAAGTTGACATCTCAGATGTTTCAGTGACCATGAGTAGGCCAGAGATTGAACCACCAGCTGGCCTTTCAACACTTTGCACCAGTCCACTAACATCCACTAGTCTGACACAGTGCAGTTTATTCATTGATTCTCAGCTCAGGGCCTTTAGCAACTACAGGAATGGATTGGAGACATGCAGTATTCCTGGAAAGTGGTACCTGCTTCACCATCCAAGCCTCACCGTTGAAGTGGAAGGAGTGACCATGGAACCAGGATCAGATCATACCAGGCTAGCTAAAATCAATGTAACATTTTATGCTCACAGCTGCAATATGGTAGCTAGATCATATGTGGCTGAAGTGTCATCACCTCTCCCTTCAGACTTCACCCCTCCCATTACTGAACCTGATGGATCAACTGCATCTTTACCTTTACAATTATTACCAGGTTCCAATGGAAATGTGGTTACTCTTTTTGCTACCTGGCTGAATGCAGTCATAATTATTCGCCAATATGCTGGTTTTCTGTCTGTAACTATCCAAGTTCCAAATGAACTTTCTTACGAGAGTGAAGGCCTTTGCACTGGCTGCCCTCAACATATGTATGTCAATATCACACATTTGAACAGCCAGATTGTGTCCACATGTGGAAGTGACAGTTTCAGAGCCCATGAGTACTGCTTTAATCACGGAGGTGTGGTAAATCAAGACCACTTGATCAATGTCATTAACAACTCCTACTTTGATGCATGTGTATACAGCTTATACAGGACTAATGACAGTGCTAATGTTCTCTCAGTGTACAATGCTGTTGCTGATGATGCTAAATTAATGCAAATACCTTCCACTTCCAGCCCCACTTCATCACCTAGTCCTACAGATATATCAGTCACTTCTACCATGGAGGTGTCATCTTCTCTCTCACTACTCCTTTCTCCTTGGCTTATCTTGCTAAGTCTCTTGCTCCTAGTTGAATTGTGACGTGTTCAATATCTGCATATCATTCATTCCAACCCTCTCCATTTTTTTTTGTTTTTTTGTTGTAACCTTCACCATATACGAAGTCATTCTGCATCAGTGGAATGGTGGCATACTGTATTAGTCAAGAAATAGTATTCATGTGCTCAACCTCATGCAATGTCACATGCTTGAACAACGAATAAATGTTGAATTTTTATATGATACATCTTCAATATCATTGAATTACACAAGTCTTACAGATCAAAATGTCAAGCAATTATAAACACATTTTATTTATCAGATATATAAATTTTAATGTCGTGAAAGTTTATTGTCAACTTGGAGGGAGTTTCTTGAGCTTTGGTGCAATTAAGTTGCTTGTGTTCATTCGTATAGAGGTTCTCCTTTCTGAATTTTTCTATTATGTTGAACACAGAAATAACCATTACAGAAATGAGCTATTAAACACATAAATATGAAGAAAAAAGGTGTGAATATATGTACATATGTTGGTCACTTAGTTTAGTGTATAGGTGTGACAGAAAGGCATGTCCAAAGATATGCAATAAGGTTGAAGACATGTGACATGTAAAACAGGAAAATATCCAAGAAGTGTGCGCCATTCCTTGTTCAGAATGGTGATCAATACATCCAGCATTCAAAAAATTCAAATTTATATGTGCAAAATTAAAGCTGCATCTATCAATTAGGAGTAATATTGAGCTTGGGTGTAATTAGGATTTTATGGTCATTCATTTGGGGACTATATTTACCAATATCTGCATGCATATACGTTATCTATCTATCTATCTATCTATATATCTATCTACCTACCTATCTAGAAAGAGAGAGAAAGAGATTTCCATGACTTAGTTACGAAGCCATCCTTACTGACATTTTTAAAATTTGAAATGAAAATCGGAATGCTCTCAATAAAGAGTGGCCTTATTTTTTTGGCTTGGACAGCATATGGTGTATTGTTTGATTTAATTGAATTAGTCACATGGTATTTTCCACACGGTCTCTTCATTTTAGCCAGCAAAACCAGCATATCTGTAGCTTGATGACTAACAAGCTGACAATATATGAAATAGAATATCAAACCTGAACCATATAGTTATCCATATCATAACTCAAGATAGCCCAAAAAGTGAGCTGATTAATAAAATTGAAACTTAAATGGGAATGATGTGTTGCATGGTCACATACATGCAACAAAAGTAAGAAAAGTATACCATACCAATACATCAAATATATAAGTATTTCAAAGAATTGTTTCTTTTCTTGGTTAAACTTTTCATGAAAAAAAATATATAAACCAGTAATATTCCTCTTACAAAGTGAGATACCGATGTTGCAAGAAATGTACTATCATGTGGGTTTGGTCTAGATTTATATCAGAATAAACCAATATCACACACACACACACAACACACACACACACACAATCCAACATCTGAATGAAAGGGTAACTCAGATGGATAATTATATTGAATTATCCTCCTTCACTTGGTTGAGTTGAACCAAGCAACTAGGAAGCAATAATAATTTCACCTTTTATAAATTGCTCACTCCACTGAGTAGGACACCCTTCAAATGATAGCTTATCTTATGGGTTATTATGACCTTCAATCTGGACTAGCTATGATCAATAGTTGTAACTGTCACCCACACCAACAAACAAAAATCTACAAAAAGGCACATATGAGCTCAAAAATGTTGTCTTTCTTTTTGTCATGTCAGACATGTTATACATCTCAGATTTTAATTAAGGTTCAAAACATTTCATTACTAATTAGCCAATTTACCTCTACCTCCAATATGGGGAGCTTGAAAGCATCAGACTTCCTATGAGCATGATTCCTAAACAAAGTTGCCTTCTTTTTTAGCACACTGGGATTTTCATGAGATGTAATGTTCATATTAGATCCCCATCCTGTCCTTGCTCCATCCTTACTGTCAACCATGGTGTTATTCTTCTCTTCCCCTGTAGACACAGCAACCTGTCTGATCACAACTGAGGTACATTCTTCATCAATAGACTTGCTAGAGCCTTCGTAACTGAATGGTCCAGCGTTGCCTTTATTCCTAAGATCTTGTTTGTTCTCCTGTATAGTGTTAAGAACAAACTCAAGTGACTTTTTCTTCTTATGAATTCTGCGCGAAGCAATCGCCGAGTTAGACAAGATGGTGTCTTGCAGGGGTATCTCAGGGCTGATTTCACGATGCAGTGTATTACTTTGATTTGTTTTTTTTGTATCCTCACCATCTTCATCAGACTCAAACCCAGTCCTCCCTCTTTTCATTCCAACATGAACTTTCTTCAAATTAAGTTCCTCAGGATTTAACAGAGTTGTTTTAGCACACTTTCTGATAGGCCTTCCCTTGGGACTTAACTTCTTTTGCTGGATCAACAAGCAAGATGTGTCTGCCTGTCTAACATTTTTCTTGGATTGTGCTAGAACTTCTTCAGTTGGTATGTCTTCTTCTTGGGTAACTACATCCTGTAGTTCTTTTTTGGATGCCCTGAATAAGTTACTGCCTTGTACATCAAGTTCCCCATCATTTCTCTTCATATTTCCTTGATTTGACAAAGAAGAAACATTTGGTGTCTTTCCTTCCACTAGTTTATTATTCTCAACCAGTGGAAATGGATCTATCTCTGCTGTCTCGTCCACTTGGTCCGCCAGAACTACTTGTGTGTCCCCCTCTCTCCTCTCTGTTTCAACTAACAGTACTGATGGACATAATGTGTTTTCCAGAGCAAGTTCAATGTGGCTCGCTGCTGTGTCATCAAGGTCTTCTTCTGGGGTAGCACAACCATTGTTGGATCTTGCTGTCATAATGTGAGAGGATTTGTTCTCAGAAGAAGGAAAGCTGAGTGGTTCATCTTGATACTTGATGGTGGTGCTGTGAAACACGTCAGTGAGGGTGTTTTTATCATCAACATGATTCACAATTTCTGCATTCAGTTCCTTTTCCCTTTGCTGCTTCTGGAATAAAAGAAAAAGGAAAAAAGAAGATTTCTTCTTCTTTTTCTTTGCAATGTACAAGCTGTCTTTACATATTTATTCATATGCACTTAATTAAAATTTATACATTCCTCTCCAGAAAATAGTAAGCAAACAAACCATTACAGATAACAGCATCTTACCATTAATTCTCTGTGGAATTTTAAAACAAATTGTAGGAGCATGGCCTGGTAAAGTGTTCGTTGACTGATGTGTTTGGGGAAGTGAGATTCAGATAACTGACTTCCTATTGTACATGGAGTTTCAAAGAACAACTCTCACCACCAAAAATTCGCCTGAACATCTACAAATTCAGCTTCAGCATTGATTGGGAATTCATGTTAACGCAAATCTGCTCTAAATAAATATGTATGTCCACAACCCAAAGTAGCTATTAAAAAAACTAAATAAATAAATAGAGACCACCCTTTTTGAGAAACTTTTCCTTATTAGGAAGGACTCAGCAATTGAAGAGTGAACAGTTGGAAATATTATGAATTGGTATATGAATGTTTAATGACATGTTCAAGATGCCATTGTAATAAACAATGAAGAACTTAATTGGTTTACATCACACCCACACAACGTTTCCATCTTGAACATTCCACAAACATTCCTATCTAAAATTACTCAATTATCATAGCAACACTTACACACACACAATGTAATATAAAATAATTCTCGTTAAAGTGATGTACTCAACTGTAACACTGATTCCAGATATGGCAACAAGCATAGAATCATGCTTGGAGCTAAAAAAAAAAAAAAAAAAAAAAAAAAAAAAAAAAAAAAAAAAAAATTTTATTTTTTAAAAATTTTTTTAAACCCTAAAAATTTTCTTCTGACAAGTCTGCTCAATAAAGGGAACCCACCCAGAAACGCAGATATATGGGTGGTTCTTTCAAATGACTGCACATACTGTTCCATCTTTATGTTGTAGACATCCTGATACTGGCTAGTCATCAAGTATTGGCAGGTACCTAGAAGCAAACGAGTTAGAGTGGTCATGCATACAAGTAAATTTGCTTCAGTGTATCTCTAATAGATGCATGCCAGTCAACAGCCTTGAGAGATTACTATTTTAAACAGATTGCAATACATTGACAGAAGCGGTCATAACACTTGGCTTCAAAAACTGTCGCTTGGACTCTATCGTCAAACAGTCTTTATTTCAGTCATCTCTAAAATTGACATAAAAGTCAATAGACTCGCTTGCGTAGACTATTACACATTGGTAAACAAATATGTCATGAAATATAGTTAACTCATTTAGTAAATGGCCTTGCAAGTGAAGTTAAGTACTAATTAAAACTACTAAAAAAACAGCTAGCTACATTAGCTAGGTTATAATACAATGAATGTGGTGACAGAACAGGGTTGGGGAAATACTCCTTCAAAAATGAATTTAAAAAAAACAACTATACTATAATACTTAAAGTTAGCTGGTTTTCTTGGCAGTAATTTATGTTACTAAAAAGCATCAGTAGTGGCATCAAGCAGACTGCTTATCACTGAGCCGACTTTGATGGCTGAAGATAGCACTCTAGCAGAGAGACAAACTATTATGTAATATAGCCTATAACCTGCGTATACCCACAGGCTTTTGTCATGCCAATTTGGGTGGCTGTAGCTGAAGCAGTTTTAAGGAAATAGCGCTCTAGCAGAGAGACAGACAGTTCACACATTAGTATAGGATTAGGTCCACCTATTGTTATTGCACAACATTAATGAATAATTAAATCATTAATAAAAAGTAGTGAATGTGGCTTTATCCATTATCCTTTAGCCTGAAGGCTTAGTTTAATTGAGATTGAGCCTGAAATGATTGTCTCCCGTGGCCAGACAATTGGTTTCCTACATCCATGGGGCAGAGAAAACTATAGCCTTGTATAGTTGCAGTTTCTCACTCATACTGCACAGTCAGCACATTTAGTAGATCTTAACAGTATTAAGAATTGACCACATGTAAAATCAAAATCCTTGTAGAAAAAATATTTTACCTTCAAAGTGACATTAAACTTGAAAAAATTATTTAATTTCTGTATCCAACACAGCTCTGGATCCCTCACACAGATTATTATATATTTTTTCAGTTTGGTTGGATGAGAGTGAGATCCTTACATTCTACCATCAAGATTGAGTGTATTATTAATATTATAGTATTTCTTGAAAAGTAGTGGATGGATTTATTATCTTTTCACTTTAAAAAAATATATACATTCACGATATTTTTTTTACTGAAGTGACCCCAGTTTTGCTGGATATCAGGGACAAGTTGTTCAATGCATCTGTGCCGAACTATTTTTTCCTGCCCCACGGATGTAGGAAAACAATTGTCTGGCCACAGAAGACTATGAAATGATATGGTGGATCACACCAGAAGTGTTGCTGAAGCCTATAGGCTATTTATTGCAGAAAGGGATCCAAAATTTAGTCACATGCCAAATAACAGCTTGTTCTCAAGCATGACCCAACTAATGGATAAATATGAATATAATAGGCTGTTCCGAATCTAGTAAAAAAAAGAAAGAAACCTTTTTAAAAGGAAAAAAAAGAAGAAGCCATTCTAGAAAGAATATAAACAATATATCCCAAGAATTATCACTTACAATTCAATTTGCAAGGCATCCATTCAGATGACATAAGCACTGTGAATAATCCTGGTGACTTCACTAATGACATTCACAAAGTTCCGAAATCAATTTTTATCTCTGTTACCATTAGCAAAGAGTTTAGCTATAAGAATCACCATCATTGATATATATATATATATTTCCTATTTTTCTTTTAAAAGTTTTTCTATTCATGATTAGCAAATTTTAAAATTTGAAGGCTTTGGATGATCCATTTTAAAATTGATCGAATCGTCCTCGGAATTCACTTGACTTTTACCTACCCAAACATTTCCCTGATTTATTATTCTCCTTTTATGCCGGGATAAGTAACCTTATCACACATAATTCACAAAAAGTTTCTTGGGAAAGATTTGTTGGTGTAGTGGTTTTAAGTTGAGCACCTTGAGTTTTCTGAAGTTTTTGGGTTCCAAAAACCATAAATTTAAGCCTAAGCAAAACACCCAGAATAATTCCTGCTTGAACCAGGACTGTAGGTAGTTTGGCGGGCCACATCTTCCTCAGAAGGGTTTGATGTCCATGGCTACATATTTGGTTTCCTTCTCCATGATTCATAGGGGATCATATTTCTTGTGTATCCTGCAGGTTCTTAAATTTTTGGATAAACTAGCATGCACAAAAGAAGCAGGACAGACTCGAAACTCCCTTCAACTGTTACCTGCATTGATTTGTGGAGATAGACCAACTAAACTGCCATGGTTATGCCAGGGACACCAGACACTTTCATCATATTTTGGAAGGTGTGGCTCATAAGATTAGTCTGCAGGATGTTCAAGTAAATTTTCCTTCTGACATTAGAAATCTGCAAATATTCCTCTCTCTCCCTCTATCAATGGAAATATTCAAAATAAAGCCCACTGTAAATATTACTTTCACAAAAAGAAAAGAAAAGTGAATAGATTATATAAAAATGAAATAAAATTAGCAATGCATACCTGAAGCTGCTCTATCTCAAGGTGTAGATTCAAGGTTTTTTTCTCTTCAACCTGCAGTATTTCCTGGACCAGGCAACTTCTCACGTGCCTGATTTCATTTCCCATGAGTCTCACTGCACTGCACGACTTATGAAAACGACTTTCTAACTGGGCCAGCTTCAACCTTCTCTCCATTGCCAATGTGGATATATTTTTCATGGGTTTTTTTTTTATTTTTAAAAGGGGCTTCTCTAAATACATCAGCCAACTGGAGATTGATTCCTCTAAATATTTTCCTATTTTTCCCCGCCAAAATTTTAATGACACCGTTAAATTTTGATGACGTGTTCGCTATGCCGAAATAAACTACCTGGACATTTTGAGTTCCTTGTTGTTATGGACGTGGTGGTGAAGGTGAATGCTTACTTCTTATATAAAGGGACGATTATTTAGGTTGAAAGCGCTGGTAAGACTATTCTACTGTCCTACATTTTCTCCTTGCCCAAATCTAAGCTGGATATATTGCCCTTCCAATACTGTGCATTATATAGGGTGATTTCCACTTTTGCAGGGAAACATATAACTAAAGAGTGGAGAAAGCTGGTATAATATTAGTCCAATCCCCATGTCACACTACCACTCTCAGACAGCAGCATCATTTATGGACTCTATAGGTGAAAGCAGCAACAGTAGTGGCTCTAAGTCTGATACTGGTTCCAAATCTGACTCTGAATCAAACAAATCCAATGGTGGTTCCAATTTTTCAGGAAGTGAAGCAAGCAATGTCAGTGACATGTCTGTGGATATTAGGTCTAGGTTTGAGCATTTGAATAAACAGAGGCGAAAAAGTGGTGGGTCAGATTACCAACCTGAATCTGATTCCAATAACGAATCTGCTAGTAAATCCAAGTCAGAAACTGACTCAGAAGAAAGTGGGAGTGAAAACTGCATAGAGTCGATTCGGTTACCTTCATTCAAGAACAAAGTATATCCAATCGTTAGAGGGAGTGATGAAGATTCTGAAGGTACTTCCAGCAGATCTACATCTCGTTCCTTGTCTAATCCAGCCATTGGGAAGCAAGTGAAGCTGTCTCCTGTGGTGAGGAAGTCACCCTTGGGTCTTGGTCCGAAGTCAAGCCCCAGCAAGGAGGCAATGATGAGAGGGTACAGGTACTCCATGCTTCCCTCTCGGACAGCAACCATGAATGTGAACTACTCACGGTACCTTGTAGTGGATGAAGACGATGACTCTGATGACAGTTTGACATTCTCGAGGAATGGAAAGAAGAAAGGAAGGCGAAAGCAAGTGACGGACAGTGATAGTGAGTTTGAGATCCCTGGGATTAATGGAGACTCTTCGGAGGAAGAGGCAAGTTTGGATGAGTCCTCTGACGAGTATTATCCCACAAAGAGAAGGGCTGGTGGTTCGAGGAGAAGGAAGGTTCGAACACCTATTTGGTTCTGTGGGGGGGGGGGGGGGGGGTTGAGGGAGGGTGGAGGGGGAGGAGAAGGGGGGAAGGAGGAAGTATAGAGAATTAGGTAGGAAACTGTTGGTGAGGAGCAGAGGGGGCTAGGAAGAGGATTAGGACAAACAAAAGATTTAGGCTGATAAAAATTTGATGCACTTTTTGTACACATTCATCTCAAGGATTGGGAGGAAGATAGTGGAAGTGACAGTGAGTACCAGCCTGGAAGGCCAAAGAAGCAACACAAGGGTGGAAGGAAGTCTTTTAAAGGAAGAAGGTGAATGCTTATACATGCATGTATATATGTACCACTATATCTCTCACCTAATTTTAGTTGGCTGTATTTTTTATTAAATGTGCCTCTGGCTATAGTAGCAGTGGGTATGAGCACACGTTCGAGTCAGACATTGAGGTCAGCGGGAGCAGCAGTGACTCCGAATTTGAGCCGGGAGGGTTGCACAGCAAGAGAAACAAAAGGAACAAGAGAAGGACACAGAAGAAGGGAAACAACAAATGTTCTGTTTTACCATCTGACTTTACTAGGACTACTGGGCGCAGCAAGGGTGTGGTGTCCTACAAGGACTTTTATGGGTCGGAGGAAGGGGAGGAGCATGTTGAGGGAGAGGAAGACGAAGTCCCACTTCCTGTGGTGGAAGATAATCGTGAAACTATTGAGAGGATATTGAAAACTAGAGTTGGAATTGTAGGAGGTATGATCTTACTGTAATTCTCAATTTGTTTGTCTGTTTGTCTGGTAACTCCTCCCAAACGATTGGGCGTAAAGGGCTCAAATTTTCATGGTTTGATGGGGTTACCCTGGGGTGTTTATAAGGAAGTTGGGTGAAAATCAGAGTAAAACCCTGCCCATGGGGCTAATTTTTTATTTATTTATTTTTTTTTTATTTTTAAAAAATTTAATTTCCTGGTTGGGGTCACAACTCTATGCATGAATAAACCACCCCATTTACTACAAACTACAATAGTACACAAACATAGGGCAGCAAAACTGTGCGTTAAGCACTTCTCTTCCTTTTCTTCTTTTTTTTTTTTTTTTGCCCTGTAGGCCAAATATCTGGTGAAGATTGGTTTATTCGATAACTCCTCCCAGATGATTGGGCCTAAAGGGCTCAGATTTTCAATGTTTGATGGGGGTCACCCTGTGGTACTTATGAGGAAGTAAAACCCTGCCCATAGGGCTATTTTTTTCCTTCTAAATATCTTGGTTTGGGTTATAACTCTATGCCTGAATAAACCACCCCACTTACTAAAAACCACAATTGTGTAAACACACACTGGTCAGCAAAACTGTGCTGAAACCACTTTGTGCCCTTTTACTTTTCTGCTTTTTGAACCCTGTAGGCCTAAGCATTTGGGATGAGATAGCAAATACCGTGTCTAAAATTATATTAAGAGGTCTTTGTTGTCTCCATAGGATGTGTGCTATACTAAAATATCCTTCAGGAGGGAGGGAGGGGGTACAATGTCTCCATCCATAGGACGAGTTATGGGTGGATACTTTTCTAGTGAACTTGATTATGCATCTGTTATATGTTAGTTGTGAATGCTGAAGTATGTACACAAAGCCCATGGCATTTATCAACTGTCTCAGACTGGTGGGTGTTGCTTCATAAACCATACATTTGACAATTTCAATGAATCCTTCAGTTTAGCTTTTTCTTTATCTGTAAATTGATGTTTACTGCTATTTTTTCCCCTGTTTTTCCTCTCCTTTCCTCAGTCAGAGTAAGCAATCATATTGTATTACCTGATGTTTGCTAGGTTAACCCAGCATAATCCTAAATCTGAAGAGCAAGCATTTAAGTGATTGGTGCCTTTTCAGTGTATTAAATGTTTCTGTAAAAATGTGTTATACCAATTATCTTCTAATGAGAAAATGCCCTGTGCCTATTCAGTATATTGATGTGTTTCTGTAAAATGTGTGATAACAATTATCTTCTAACAAGAAAGTACCTCCTGCATGCATTTGAATTATCGTAAAATCCTAGTATGTTCAGATCCCACGTGCTACTAATTGTCAATAGATGTAATTAACACAGAGTATGATAATGTGGGGGCGAACACCTGACTACACATCCAGCAACTTTCTTATTAAACACTTACCGTTTTACCATAGTACATTTCACTTTCCTTTCAATAAATGCTTTTTTTTGTCTTGTTGCAATACTCACACTCCTAGGACCGCCATTTTGTACTATATTGATTTGGGATTAATCTGGAAACAATCATGCATGTAAGATCTGTGAAAAATTGTTATATGTGCACTTCATATATAATATGGTGATAATAAATGTGGTTTTGGAGAACTATTACTAACAGATGTTTATGTCCATTTGAGGTGGTTATTGTTGGCAGGCTCCACATTTGTTGTGTTCTTTTTACTGTCACCACATGTGACTGACTTTTCACTTCTTCACAGTTCTCTACACATGATATCATGATATATACAATGGCTTCCCACAATTCACACACCAAACATATGCATATTTTGCTTGTGACCATCCCTCGCAACATCACACACACACACACACACACACACACACACACACACACACACACACACACACACACACACACACACACACACACACACACACACACACACACTTCACCCCTCCCTCCTTCCCCACCACCCCTGCAGACACTGGAGACAAGACCACCTGTTACACACACTGTTTATCAGCCAGCACAGGAGACCAGGTCGACAAATCCTCCCTGTCAAAGTTGGACTTCTCATTCAATGAGCCTCCTCCTCCACCAGGTCAGCCCACAGAGACGCAATACCTGGTGAAGTGGCTGAAGTGGTCTCACCTTCATGACACATGGGAAACAGAAGCATCCCTCAGTTCCAAAGACATCAAAGGAATGAAAAAGTTTTACAACTTCTTGAAGAAAGAGGAGGAGCGGGAGCTTTGGGAGAGAGACGCAAACCCAGAGGACATAGAGTATATTAAATGTCAGGAGGAGTTGGCAGATCAGTTGTTGAACCAGTTCATTGAGGTGGAGAGGATCATAGGTGTGTGATAACATCTCTTTCTCTCCTTCTCTCTTGTATTTTGTCTGTTGATCTTCTTGTGGATTTATGTGAGCATACATACTCATGTGTGTTTCTCCTCTGTATGTACTCATTGCCATGCTAACAGCTGCCCAGGCGAGTGCGGAACACGAGGGAGGACAGGAGTATTTGTGTAAGTGGCGTGGGTTGCCATACTCTGAGTGCACCTGGGAAGATGGGGTGCTTGTGTCCAGCTGGTTCCAGGAGGAAATAGATGCTTACATTGAGAGGAATGCCTCGGACTGCATCCCCAACAGGAATGCTAAGGTGCTGCGACATCGTCCCAAGTTTGTTTACATGAAGGAGCAGATGAAGCTTCTTGGTGCCAATAAGCTTCGCCTTAGGGACTACCAGCTGGAGGGCGTGAACTGGCTGGTCAAATCTTGGTGCAAGTAAGGAATTTTTTTTACCTCTCCTTCCCTTTGTCCTCTTTTACTTCTCACCTTTTATCAATATTCACTCCCCACTCTACGAAAAGGAAGTACTTACTCTTTGCCTCATTCTCTGTTATTCCTTCCTGTTCTTCCCTTGCTCATCCTCCTTCCTTTTTTGTTCTTCCCTCACCCTCCTTTTTTTTTCCTCCCTCTCCCTCCTTTTTTGTGTTCTTCCCTCCCTCTGTTTTTCCTCTCTCTCCTTCACTCCCTCTTTCTTTCTATGAATTATTGTTCAAAGTTGAAGAAAGGCATTTCAACTAATATAGTGATAAATTCTATGAAATTTTAGAAAAATAATTCTTTTGTCAACTCAAACTGAGTTTAATAGAGTCTACCAACGTCATTACTCAAGTTAAATTTATAATATCCACCAAAACTTGTAACCATTTTACAAGTCACTTTCTTCTTTCTATACTATCATTTGCTCTTCCCATTATTTCCTTCTCTCTATGATTCCTTTTCCCCTTCTTCCTCACTCACAGAAATAACTCTGTGATTCTTGCTGATGAGATGGGATTGGGTAAAACCATCCAGACTATAGCCTTTCTGCACAGTCTATTCCACACACACCAGCTGTACGGACCTTACCTGATAGTGGTGCCCTTGTCAACCATGCCCTCCTGGCAGAAGGAGTGTGAAATATGGGCCCCAGAGTTGAACGTCATTGTCTACTTGGGGGATATCCTCAGTCGGAGCAAAGTAAGTTGTGCACTTTTTAAAGAGATTCTTCAGTATTGATGAATTAGGAATGTTTTCATATTCTACCTTCTTTCACTTTCCAAATATATGTAATAATATTTTTGGTTTCTAGTCTAACTCAAACATGTACAGTTGTGCACAAGTCTAATCCACTCTGCTGACCACACTTCAGAATTAGTTGTACCCACACAGGTTGACGTTGCTCTGTCTTGGAGTGTGTTCATTGATTTTACTTTCTTACTTTTTTTTAATGACAATATTGTCATGAAGTGATGTCCAGTTGCAGTTACTTTTCTGTCAGAAGTCAGGGCACAGTGTTACTTTTAACTTGTGTGCATTGTTGTGTTTTGCAATTAAGAACCTCTGTGAAAAGAGGGTGATGTTTATATATGTGCTGGGCATTGGCATCTGCCTACCATTGAGATTATTCTCTTGTTCTTTTCCTGTGAAGCTGGTGACACCTAATATTTGACAATTGTTATGTGCTTTATTTTCAGTAGTCTCCACTGAAATAGAGAATTTAAGATGTACAGCCTCGGCAAGGTTTCTTACTAGAGATACAGGGGAGTGGGGCAAATTACCCCCTTTCCCTGAGAATGGTTTTGGGCCCTCCTTACTAGGCCTCAATCATGAGGTTTAATTTCCAATGATTCTTCTTGGCTTCATATTCCAAATATCTATTTGTTCAAGTTCTTCTTCTAATAAAGTCTGTAGTGATTCTATGGCAATCTCCATGAGATGGAGAAGGTGAACTACTCTCAGTAGATTTTCAGATGATTTAAAAATTTTTTTCTTTATCTCGAGGATCCCTCCACTGAACTGGTAGGGTCAGGTATACTTTTGCAAGATTTTGGAAACACATTTTGGCGCTGAATATGTGGGCAATTCTTTTAATTGCTTATTCATATCCTCTTTTGGCTAATTTATTTTATATTGGAAAGTTTTTCACTCGGTCTGCAGATCAGCGGAAATGAAAGGTAGCATTGCAAACTCTACACCGACTGTAGACACTGCTATAAGCTCCTCTCCACACTGTATGTACCATGATCTCTTGATGGGCTTGGTTGTCTTATTTTTTTTTTGGTTGTTGGTGTTGTTTTGGGGGGGATCAAAAATAAAGTTTAAAATGGCTTGGCTATTCAGACTCATTTTGGGAATAGGAGATTTGCCTGATTACATCATGCACAACCTACTACGCCTACTTTTGGTATCAGTGAGCCACCAGTACCATAAAAAATGTATTGGCATTCATAACTGGTAATATTATTCTTGAGAACTGCAACTGCAAAATTGCTGATGCCCTTACCATACTATAAAAATAGAGACTTGATAAAAAATTTCCTGTGGCTGTAGAGAAAATGGAGAATGAAAATGAATGAAAGGTTAGTTGAAACATTGCCAGCAAGCTTGCCACTAGTTCTCAGAACTCATTGGTTGGTGGCAGTAACAGTGAGTGTTCAGACAATTGCCAGAGATGATGTTGGCCCAGAAGTAGTTGCTTGTTCTTCTCAAAACACTTACTCAGTCAGTGCCTCACATCCAAGAATTTCTGGATTTGCTGCCTGACAGAGTTCTGAGAAATATTGCAGATACTTTAGGGCCAAGATTAACTCTGGCAATTATCTGACTCTCACCGCTATTATTGAACCAGTCTTAAAGTATCTTTCAAAAAAGAGGTGTAAAATGGCTTTGCTCTTCCAATATGATGTCTTGTTTCCATTTTAATTTTTAATTTTATTATTATTATTATTTTTTTTTTTTTTTTTTTTTTTTTTTTTTTTTTTAATTTCTCGTAGTTTTAGCACCTATTTTACTGAAGGTTGGATTGCATCATCATCTGGATATCATTGCATCCCAAAAACTGGATGTGAAATCCAATTTTTGATTGAGGACACTTGCCTAACTTCGATACCTGTGACAGAACTAAGTCAAGAAGGTTGATGGCAAGCGAAGTTAATTACTTCTGGTAAAATTTTGCTGATCCTAAAGTCTTCAGGCTCATGAGATTCCTCTCTTTTTTTAAAAGTGTGGTTATAATTGCATCGTAGTACTTCTTTGCAGTTGTAATATCTTTCACAGTGTGACCACCTTGCTTGTGTTGGAATGTTTCTAAATATCCCTCCTTGAGGCTTTCACATCTCTGAGAGGAAATGGATAAACCACCATAAAGTGGTGAGTGCGGTGTAGACACACTTGATCTCCGGAGTACTACCACTTGAATGATTGCAAGTTGAAGTCTGTGAGAGTAGCAATGGGTAAAGATAACATGCTCTTTCATCTTCAATTGTGCTTAACTCCTGATTCCTTTCTCGCAAACCTTGCTTGTAACATCAGAGCCCATGCCAACAATCTTCTTCTTGAGCTAATTAATATAGAATAGATTAATTTTGCATATTTTTTCTTCTAATGGAGATTTTCTGTGATAGGTTAATTAATTTCTACCCCAAAGCAAAAGGAAAGAAAAAAATATCGTATAGTTGGCATCAGTGCACTTAGCCTTTAGACTGAAAGGTGAGCATCAAGAAGCTGATTTACTTGTAGCTCATGAATCCATTCTCCTCACCTCCATAAAATCAGTGATATCATATTCTCACTACTTGAATCCTCCTTGCAGACAAACTTCAAGGGCTTGTGCGAACAGTTGTACAACTTTGGTGTGATGCTGTTATTCCAATTGTGCTGTTACCTGCCATTTACACACAGAGCACGATAAACACACACACACACACACACACACACACACACACACACACACACACACACACACACACACACACACACACACAGAAATATCAAACAAGAGGGACTAATCGAGATAAGTGATAAAACTCTTCAAAGTAACAAGTAACATAAATAATTTAGTGAAGTGTTTGGTTGTCACCAAGTAACCAATCGTTTTTGAAAATATCTGGACAGTGGTTCAGTGTTGAGACTTCTAGAATGTGATTCCATGTAGACACATGTGAACTCTGATTTTGAACTAAGACCTCATACCCATGAATGTAGTTCCACATGGAGATCATCTTGATCACCTGGTACTATCCTGAGGCATTCCAAGTAAAGGGGTGACTGGCTCACTGACCGACCAACTGACTCACTGACTCTGCAACATATAGCATTGATCCCTCATGCTGCATAGTCAGCAACCATTTTTCTAAAGACACCCCGGGGGATATCATCAGTATCCCTAAGTACTAAGTCGTCTGGAAATCCCTCATAGGCAATAAGATGATAGAGATGATAAAGGATGTGTACTGAGTTAGCGGAGTAAGAGTGTTAGTGAGATCATTCTTCTATAACCATTATCCTGTCTGGTGGTAAGGAAGTGCACCCAATTTGGGTACCGAGCAAAACCCACTTGTCACAGATTATCGGAGGTAACCACACCCTATGCGGGACACTTACCTTGACTGCCTCAGGGTAGGCAACATTCCTAAGTTGTCTTGCACTGGCAGTGTAAGAGGCTTCCACATGCAACATCTCATGTGTGAAGCATGGTAGGTTAAGTAACACCTTGAACGTATAGCTGGAAGTATGCATGTGAAGAAAACAACTGAGTCCCAGCATCCAAACTAAATTGTGAGTCAAAAAAAGCAGGAACACATGCCTTTTTGGCAATTTGATCTAAAAAGCCAGGTTTCTTCTATTCCTGGTTTCATTTTCTGTTTTCATTTTGTAAATATTTATTCTTAAGGAATAGCAATTGTGCTTGTGCCACCAACACATAACCACTTCTAAGGTACTGAAAAGGTATTTATGGCCTTTTTCTGTATACGAATGGGATAAATTTTTATTTTAGACTTATTTTTCAAAAAAAAAAATTTTGCACTTAAAAATTGTTGAGCACACACACAACTAGCAGTATTATCAGATTGGAGAGTTGTTTGGATGAGTTCACTGCCCTCTGTGCCTGTTGCACTAATAATGCATGCTCTCTGCTTCTAACCCAAGTTCTGTTATTGATGGATCCAGTTACATCCATCGGATGGATTCACCACCTTCAGCACATGTGTTAGTATTAGCTAAGGTTGTATGAGTGCAATTGCCTGTGGGTGATTATCTCTTGGACTATGCTTGTTTGTCCAATATTGAATTACTGTGCTTGTGTATTTTTTTTTGATCTGTCATTTATGCAACATGATCAAAGGCTAGTTGGCAGAAATGTGATTACTTATGTGTTAGTGGGAACTAAAGCAAACCCACTACAGTCTTAGTGTAATTTGTTAAATCTGATTGATCAACAACACTACCATTTTTTAATTGCCTCCCTGCATACTGAAACATGTGCTGAATGGAACTTTATTCCAGGAAACACAGCTTTTATCTATAGCTGTGCTGTACTAGTGGACATACAAAGTGAGAGCTGCTCCAAGTTTTTCCAATATACAAACCACCAATTCCAGTTAATGTTTGACAATTAAGGGGGGGGGGAAGTGGTTAACTCTCTCTTCTTTTTTTTTTATGGGTGGGTGCATGACATGTATACATATATACATTGAAGGGAAGGAGTAACACAGAGTTTTCGGTGCACCTCAATGACCTCACCAGTGAGGTCTCCTTTGACTTCTCAAGAATACCTAAAATATTATTGATATCCTCGGGACCCCAAAGCAGCGCTGAACATCCTTTATTCTCACAGTGTCAGATGTGGACAAGATTAAGAGAGCCCAAAAAGAAGCTACTGCACACATGAGTCTGATATCTTCTTATGAATTTACCTGAAGCTTCTTTGTGTGATATGAAAAATGTGTAAAAGAAAATATCATACACTCTTTTCAGCTGCTCAGCTGTTGTAGCCCATCACCTGTGATTCTGGCTGGATGAATCTGAATATACGACATTCACCTCCTTGATTTCTTTTTGACCAAGTTGGATGGCTGTTACTGTGGTGTGTTTTTCTCTTTTCTAGAATTTTGGCTAATGCCGGTGTTGCCGAGTATGTCTGTGAGCTGCTGGTTGATGGGGATTCATTTGGTTTCAGTGTTCTTTTCCAGAATTTATGAAGTGATGTTAAAGGTGTGGCAGCTCAATTAATATAATGACCATGCCTTAACCACACCCCGTTTCTCCTCAGTTGGCTAATGAAGATTACAAAACCTGCTTTCATATCCTTGTGATCATTTTCTTTCTGCAAGTGTGACCCTATTCTGTTGCATTACAAAGAGAGCACACTTAATGGTTGTCATCTTCTTGTGCACCAGCATCCATGAATGCCGGTTCTAACTTCTGCTATAATGCAACAGACAGCCTGATAAGCATGCCTTGGGCATTTTCTTTGTGTCAAGTGGTCTCACTGTTCTATATTCTCATGGATCTTTACTTCGTTGTTGTTTTGTTGCCCTTTCTGTGTTTAATCTTGCTGAGTAGTGGTATGGAAGTGCGTTGCAGTGTGATTCTGCTTCACTGTTCAGATGAATATAAAATTTGGAGTATATAATTCAGTTGATTAAATATTACCTATCAGCACTGGAATATTAGCCAATCACAGAAATTTAGTCCAAGAATCATGCAGCAGGAATTTGAATACAATGTATCATTTTGAGGAAACCTTATTTTCACTCCGCCAATGTTGGATAACTACACACACACACACACACACACACACACACACACACACACACACACACACACACACACACACACACACACACACACACACACACACACATTTCTTGTAAATCCACTCTCACACCTTCCTTCTTTTCCTTGTCCCATGGCACAATTTCTTCCTATTAAGCTCCCAGACACAATCCGTGTGGAGTCCTTTCCATGCAACACACACTGGGACACACACACTGGGACACACACACTGGGACACACACACATACATATTGTACCATATATGTAGCTGGCAGAGACAAAACAGAGTGGTCAATGTTCTGCAATTTCATCCCTTCCTCTTGGGATATGTTGTTGGCCATCAAAATTCCTGGTATTCCATGTGCCCAAGGCCTTAATCGTACTGTCTGGTTAATGGAAAACTTAGCTGCGTAATTGGTTAAGTGGAGGAAGTGTAGTTATAGTAATGAATTAATTATGTTATAAACAATTAAAGCAAGTTAAGTTTAAATGAAATTTATCAATTTCTAGGTAAATCCATAGCACAGCCTCCCTCTACACTACCAACTTTCCCCTCCCTATCTCTGTTGTTCCCTTTTCTCTGCTCCTCCCAATGGCCTCCCTTTTTATCTGTCTCTTTGCCCTTTACCCACCTGTTCTGACCTGTCCTCTGTGCCATTTCCCTCCTCACACCACTCACCCACCCACCTCCCCACACCTCCTGCATCATTCCTTGTCAGGTGCGTGAGTATGAGTGGTGCCATAAAAACAGGAAGTTGAAGTTCAACATCCTACTCACCACATATGAGATTCTGCTCAAGGACAAGGACTTCCTGGGCAGTGTGTCATGGGCCTCTCTCATAGTGGACGAGGCTCATCGTCTGAAGAACGACGATTCCCTTTTCTATCGCACCTTGATGGAGTTCAGGAGCAACCATCGCCTCCTGATCACAGGAACTCCTCTTCAAAATTCCATCAAGGAGCTGTGGTCCCTGCTCCATTTCATCATGGAGAAAAAGTAGGTGTTTATGATTACTATAGTGATTAAGGGAGAGGGTAGGAGTGGAGGTTAGTGATATTGGGAGGGGGTGGTTGGATGAGTGGGGAAGGAACAGTGTGAAATTGGGGTGGGGGGGGGGGGGAGGGTAGAGCTGGAGACAAAACATGTTTAGAAAACAAACAAGTTCTTGGGTAAGGTCTGGTAGAGGAGTTGGTGTAATGGAAAAGATGTGAGAGGAAGATGTGCAATGAATGGAGAAAGAAATGCCCAAGTGTGGGAAAGGAACAATTAGGAAAAGCCAAATGGGTGGAGGGAGAATGATATGATCATATTTGCGGGAAGGTGTGTGTGTGTGCACACGCTTTGCTGACTCATCCCATTTCTGTCTTTGTGACTGCAGCTTTTCCAACTGGGAGGACTTTGAGTATGATCACCGCACGTATGGGGAGGGTGACACATCCAGTATATCCTCCATCCATCAACAGCTTCAGCCATACCTCCTGCGCAGGGTCAAGAAAGATGTGGAGAAGTCCCTCCCTGCTAAGGTGTGCCTAGTTATTGAGTATCCTAAAGCGATTACAGAGATATGACATACTGTGTGTGCACCGGGTGTGTGTGGCCCAATGTGAGACGATGTTCTGTTCCTTGGGAGTAAATCTGCACGCATACATTGTCTACATAGAGACAGATGTCTGTTAAGTTAAAACTGAAATTTTTTTAATGCGACTTTCTTTTTAAAGGTGGAGAAGATTCTGAGAGTGGAAATGTCTACAGTCCAGAAGCAGTTCTATAAGTGAGTATCTTGCATGCAGTCTTGTCTGTAATGTTTCATGTTCAGGGAGAGAGGGAGGGGGATCCACACGTACGAATATGGATACAGATTCATCTGTGCATGTTTAATATTGGTCCATGCCACAAAAGTGTGCATGTTATAGTTCTTTACAATCTCAAAGCTCTATATACTGCTAATGGTTCATTAGAAAGCTTATTGTGTTTCATTGATGTTGTCTCAGTATCTGCCAAGTTTGATTGATCTCTTTAATTTTTTTTAAAATTTTTATAATTGATCTGTTCAGCTTGCTTATTACAGGCAACTACAGGCCTACCATTATTGATGTATTAATGATCACTCTGTGTGATGTGTGCTAAACATGCATTATAAACTCTATTTTTAGCTCTTCCTTTGTCAGGTGACAGAAATATCAAACATGGCTCTTTTTTTTTAGTATTGTTTCTGAGTGAACCACGATGTTTACAAATAGTTTTGGTTTCCTTGGCAGCAATTATCATTGTGTTCTTTGGCTTGTATGTCCCCAGAGACTGACATGCTCTAATGCAATAACAACACAATCACACTGCACTGCCTGTCATTGAAAAGGGTACCAGCTCACTCATCTAGTACTGACCATGTGCTGTATGTAGCAGGTGCTGTGACATCTTCTCCAGCACCTCATAGCTTCCTGTCATTGAATAGGACACCAGCTCACTCATCTAGTATTGCCCATGTGCTGTATATAGCAGGTGCTGTGACATCATCTCCAGCACCTCATAGCTTGTGCTATCCCTTGCTCTTGAACTTTCATACAATTTTTAGATAATCGGCGGCATCCCTGCACTGTTGATGCACTGCAATTTTCCAATGTAATCATGTTTTGTTTGTTTTTTGTTTCTGTGTTGTTGAGTGTTTTTTGTTGTTGTTTTTACCTGTAGCACACGGGTCTAGTAACACTTGGAATGAGGGGGGGGGGGGGAGATATCCACAAGTTGGGGATATAGAATGAATTTTTTTTAAATCTGTGGTTACAACTAACTGGTTTTTCCTTTATGGGGGCCAAATCAAGAAGCTGTATATGTGGGTGGGCCTGAGAAACTAAACAATTATTTTACGTTGTCTAAAATGCTGTATTTTAATAATGTAATAGTAATTATTTGCCACAGTTCTTAGTGCAGACCGCTATTGTTGTTTGTTTTTTTTTGTGGGGAGAGGGGGGGGGGGGGGGAGAAAGGTAGTGATGAGTCTGGTTAATTACAGTAATCACTTAGAAGCTTGTTAATTTTTGTTCTTCCTGTCCTTTCCACCTAAGGAAAGATGTGTCCTGCTGAAAGAGAAGCTGTGCATTCTTGATTTTGCCACAGAGAGAATTGTGGCTGCTTCTTGTTTGCTGCTTACTATATTTCCTACAAGTTTGCGTTTAGTTTCGATGCGAGGAGTTTTTAGTGGGTGCAATTGTTCACGACCAATCACCAATCACTCTGAATATATTTTTTGTTTTACTGGACTTAATTTTTATGACATACTGTATTAATTTTTAGCATATGACAAGTCTGACATGAACAGCTATCCCCACATGTTGATAACGTGTATTTTATAATTCAATAAAGTGCAATATCACACAGCAGAATGCCCACAGGCAGGCTGTTAATTGCCTATGTGGACCAAGACAGAACAAATCATGCCTGGAATGTCTACTTAATTAGCCCATGTCTCTGAATTGGACTTTTTGCATAAATATGAGGGCATATGCTAGTTCTGAAATAGGGGGTTCCCCATAGATTTGATTCCAAACCAGATTCTCTCAAGCAGCACGCACTTCAAGGACCTCACTGGTATTTATTGTAACCATGGCTGTGGCATTTTCATAGCTTTATCTTCTGCATTTGTTGGAGTTTACATGTAAATGGCTGCCAAGAATCATGGTGGCAATTTCATATCAATTCACCTGTTACATGCCAATGCAGAAGCTATCAAATGACATTGTAATAGAACTACCCACACCTAGTGACGCAGGTATAGATCCTTTACCAGTTGTGTTGGGTGGGATATGAAGGGTTGTGGTAAGTGCCTGTGTCTATGCCTCACCTGTCTGTGCTGGCCACATCCTTTGTGTGCACCTTTGTGTGCACCTTTGTGTCATACCAGCTGTCAGCTACACCAGTGAATGTCTGATGTTGCAGTGGGCAGGAAGAAAAATAATAATAATAATAATAATAATAATAATAATAATAATAATAATAATAATAATAATAATAATAGTAATATAGAGCTGGGTGGATGTGAACTGGGTTCCAACAGTTGAGTGAGTCACGTTGAGAGAGAGACGTGAGGCATGGTGAATAATGCCTGAGGGGAAATTATTTCTTCTCCTGACCTGCGAGCCGTGATTCCTCCCCTGTGTAATAACCATCAGTGTAGACAACTCGCTGAAAGTTTCCCAAACCATCCTGAGAGCTCACGAGTGCATCGACAGTGATAAGCAATGTCGTTTAATTCTCAAAATCGTTCGACTCTAATCTCCACATAAACCCTCTGGACTGATGATCTTTTTTTCCCTCTTTTTTCCCTCTTTTTTTCCCTCTTTTTTTCCCTCTTTTTTTCCCTCTTTTTTTCCCTCTTTTTTTCCCCTCTTCTGCTACATCTTTGTGGCGTTTCTTTCAGTTGGTAAGGTGTAGTTTGTTCCATAAAAGAAAGTAGTGTATGTACTTTTCTTTACACTCCAGGGACTTACCTAATTTGCCACTTAGCATGTATTTATGATATTACACTTATTGAATTACTTGATTCTCCTTGCATTCCTTGGTTGTTAATGAACTATGAACAGCTGCACGAGTGGCCAACCCTATCAAATCATATCTACTGAGTGGGAGTTGTTACAAGTAGTAATTGAGCCTATTAGAATCAAAGACAACCACTGGCTCTTCTAGGGGTGGACTTTACATTGATGTGTGTATGTGCCTTGTGTTATTAGATCAAGGAGTTGCTAACACTCTTAGTCAGGGGTTGGTGGGTGAACTCAGTTGGATGGTAATGTACTTAAGACAGGGTTCAAAGTGGAGATAATCATTGGCCATCACTGTCCATTTTATCTAAACCTTTTTTGAAGCAAGATAAGGGTGTAAAATAAAAAAGCAAAACAATTTTCTTTTCACTGCCTACTCTTTCATGCTTATCTACCACATAATCAACACCTTTGAATGAATTTCTTGTGCCTTGCTTATGCTACTGATTCCTGAGAAGAGCCTTCGCTTAGGAAATATGCCCTAGTAGCTAGGCTCACACTCTTCTACAGATGGTAAAAAAATACTGCAAGGGTTTACCTTGCAGTTCCACTGCTTAGTGAAATCCCACCGGTCTCCGGATGTGCAGAAAATGATTTATAATTATTTAATACTGAACTCTTTGTGACATAAAAGGTATCTGTTGAAGCCAATAAATGAAAGAGGCTGGTTGGACTCGAGCGATCATGATTAAACCAACAATTTGGTTTCTTGAATTCACTCCACCTTGCTGGTTAATTATCGAGAACCAAGAGTGGCTGAATTCAATCCACCTTGCTGTTATTTTGACCACAATAAAATTACCAATACCCTACCAGGATTAACTCCATGGTAACAGATGTAAATATATTTTCTGACTTCAATGAAAATAAATATAATTTTATCTCAGGTACTTCTGATTTGAAAATAATATGAATAAAAGCATTCCATTTCACTGTGGATATTCTGGTGAGGTTTCATGCTGGATTATTACTGCTGCTTTATTTGGTGGTAAGGGATGTTAGAGCTATGGTTACTGTATCCCTAGCGGAGGGCCACACCCCATTGTAGTCCTAACCTAGCTTCCTTTGGTAGCTGGATGTATTCCATGAGAATCAGTACGATACTGGTTTAGTACAAGATCATACCTTGAATGAGGTTAGTAAGAAAAATATACCTTTTCCCCAGAGGGAGCAGTAGTTTGCACACAACGCAACATATTAAATACTCTATGTATCATACAGTAATCATAAGGAAGAGCAGTTCCATAGTGTGGCCATTATTCCTCCATCCACACTTGGTCTGCACAGTCGCACAGCTGCAGGTATCAACACCATCAATTCCTCCACTGTAATAATACTATAACAGTTGATCTTTTATTACGCCTTGCTAAGTTGTTTTTTGGTCTAGTTCTTCAATATTGTATTGTAAATATGACGTATCACAAAGGAGTCTTCTATATTGAGGTTGCTGTTGTGACAGATTTATGTCATAGGAATCAGCTTGTGCAGTGAATGTTAACTTGTTCTTAAGGGAGAGCCTCTCAACTTCAATACCTTTAGGACTAATTGTTCCGCCACCTAAAGGGAGATTAGTAATGCTGACCATTGTTTCGTAATTGGCCAGCCATTGTAACTAAATAGCCCGCTATTGTGTCCTGAACAGAAATCTGTATACAGCAGATTTTTTCATCTAAATGAAGAAGAGTTATGGCTGATGAATACCATCTTAACAGGCTTCAATTATGCTGCGCTATTTTTCCCAAGGACTGTTCCCAGGGCATATTTTGCTGACCATCTACATTTATCATCAAATTTGTGTGTGTCCGAATAAGCACACGCACACGAACACACACATACATGTTGAGTGCAAGTCCCTTTCTCCTTTCCTCTGTGCCTAATCCTTGCTCCCAGTGTCCTCCTAGGTCTCACAGCTGTGTGGTGTAGTGTAGTACCAGCTGAAGCCCTATAGCCAGTGATTCCATAGGCAAGCAAGTGTTGCTTTGGATTTGTTTGCTGTTATGAGCATGCAAACTCTATTAAATTAATTAGGAGTAATTTTTTATTTTTAAGAGCCAATCTTGATCATAGATTCCTTGCAAGGCTGCAATGATATAATCCCTCATATTAAACTCATTACTTGTATTACACTAAACATCTGCTGAGTCGTAAAAGGAGACTTTTCAGAATAGGTACCTCTAATATGATAAAATTACTAAAGTGCCCTGCCCCTCTCTTTAGAGGGGGTGGGGGGGGGGGGGGGGGAGTACACATTTTTTCTGGTGGAGGGCTCTCTTCAATATAAGTAATTACTTTACTATCTACTGTGTCTCCTCTTCCACCTTCACCTCATCCATACTTTGTGTCTTTTCGCCATTCTTGAAGGTGTCTTCATCTTCACCATCATTGAGGGAACCCACCTTTACCATCCTTGAGGGTGAACCCATCTTTACAATTCCTATGATGTGTCTTTGGAGGGAAATACATAATATTCAATTGCATGTTGCAGAATATCATTAAAATTGTTCTGCCCTTGATTTGTTGTGGCCCTGAGGTGGCGTCCTCATCAAGCTAGTGCACCGAAGCTATTCTAACTGTGTCTGAGTTGTTTCCCCTGAATTGTTAGCTTCCTGGCGTTGAACTACGTACAATCGTTTGTTTATGTATCACATTAATTAATATATTGTTTATTATCCAATTGAATGTAATTGGTTTTAAACTGTTTTTCACATGATAGGTGAGGTCCGTTGCCAAACAATCCATAATTACTAAATTGCATTGTCAGTCATGTGGTTGCTTATAGACGTGTGTAAATCCTTCAAAGTACAGACTTTTCCTCTCTTTTTTTGTTGAATGAGTATGTTATTAATTGTGCTTATAAGCTCATTAAGTCCACTAACAAGATTTCTTTTTCAGGTTCTCCTTGTTAGGATTTTCTATTATAAGACAAGATCAGCGTCACACGGTCAACATCCTTTCCACCTGTGCCAAGACATGGCAACATCTTCTTGCAACAGTTAGTAAATAATTGTAACCATAGTTAATAGTATCTGATAATTGGTCACTTTGTTGATGACAACTTTGAGGTGCTGTCCGTTGCTATGAAACAGTGAAATAGTGTAGCTCCATGGCAACACTAATGCCACTAACCACTCCATAGATGTCACTAATTGGTGGTGAAGTGTGGTGTACTGCTGATGGATGTTTACTAGCTAACAACACCATCTGGCTAAGCATGGTATCACTCTATATTGGTATGTTTACGAGACCACTTGCATGCAGACTTCTGTCTTACTTGACACATGAGAGCGCTAGGGTTGAATGCATGGTTTATGCTATTTTCCTCAGTTGCAAGGCCTGGAGCTCTGCTTGATGATATCAGGTGACATTAACAGAGCAAAACTTCTCCATAGTTAGCAGTGCACTCTTGGTAACTAATCTCACTATCTTCTCCTGTCAGTGCTGAGAACTTGTCCAGTGCCTTGTGCTTCAGTCCTTTTATCACTGCCTCCAGATACAACCACTGAAGAGCTGATATACGAATATCTACTGAAATAGGAAACCTCTTTGCACACAGCTTTGCACGAACACCTTGCTAAGTTAAACTTCATGTATTTGTAACCTCCAAGAGAGGACAGTCTGCCTACTCAGGATAACTGGATGACCTCAGTGTATAGATCTGTTATGCAGAGCTTCCACATCTGATTTGTATATTATTTTGAACTAAGGAAACTTTTGTGGACTCTTTTGGAGGGGGGGAAAGGCATTCCTCAAAATTCCTAGTTGAGGTTAGTGATGTTGGGATCTTAGTTGAAGAAGATACTGCATTTTTTTACCTATGTATTTTCCTGATGTTTGGAATACTCTGTTTCCTAGCTAACCCAAGACCAGCTAGGTGTGGGTGATGACTACCCAGCATGCAGAATGGACCCCTCAATGCTTGTGTCCCAGTCTGCCAGGGACTATTCCGAAATGTCCTAAGTGTGGGTGACCAACTCCATTCCCCCCCCCCTTTGTTGTTGCAGCACTGGACATCTACTGCTGACTTGGTGCACACCTAGTGGTCCTGGGCAACTCTCTTTGCCCCCACAGCTGTTTCCTAATCCTCCCAAGGATGCCTACCCACTTGTGACTGATTAATTTATTATGCCAACCAAACATGGATTAATCTTATTGAGGGTAATCATCTATAACGTTCCTTTGCTAGTTTCCTCTGCAGTAATTGCTTGATCCAATTAGAGTGCACACATCTAGTCATGTGTGGACCAATAGAAGACATACTGTGGAGGTCCCAATGGACTCATGCCAATTAGTTGCCAACTCTAATAAAACTTTTGAATGAGATGTTTAATATCATGAGGACCTGTACTGGATGAGTCACACCTTAGGGGAGTGGGGAGGGGAGTGGTTTGGCCTGTCCAGCTCTTGTCCACTAGCACACAGCTAGGGCACAATAGAATGCCAACTGCCTGCCTATCATTCTTGGGTAGATAAGATGTGTGCTTCCACCAGCTTTGTTGGAGTAATTGGTTTACTTTCTAATTAATGAAATGTTGGAGCCACTGATATTACCCATACTGCTGTTATGTCCAATCATCTCGTAAAGAGAATGTTTGGCCAACAATTAGGCCACCTGAAAATGTGTATGATAATTGTTATTTTAAGGGCCAGTTGGCAGTTGCTCAATGTACTTTCACATAACTTTGCTTTTTCTCCCTGAATTTTCTCACCCCCACTCAATTCCATCACACAGTGTCATTTGTCTTTACTTTTTTCATTCAATCTTTTACAAAAAGGTTCTCTTGTAGTCCAAAACCATCCAGGCTAGATGTTGGGACATGAGGTCGAGAGTCATTTGATGGTACTGTCATCCAGGACCTGAATACCACGGATGTCATTTCGTGGCGAGTATTGGTGTCTTTATATAATATGGTCTGCAGTTTGATCCTCCATGCCACACTAACAGATCGCTGAAGGGGCCATTCCCCACCTGTTCATGGATGAGCAGAAGCATCCAACGTTGGTGCGAAGGAAGTCTAGCTTTGTCCACACTGGTCTTGGCAGAGCCAATCCTGGTGAGCAAGTTCCAGTATCAGGGATGAAGGAGTGCAGTCTGGAGGTGTTGTTGCACCTTTCTGCACTCCAAGCATGTTCCGCCCATCATGCCACATTGATGTTTTGCTCCTCAATGGTCCTGAGGAACTGTTTAGCAGCTGGCACAAGTGGGTGTAGTGACCTCAGTTGCTGAGGCTGCTTGGCAGGATCTGTTAGCTTGTGATAATGCAGATAACCTGGTACCAGAGCCCGGCAACTGAGAGACAGCATGGCCTGCCTTCGGCGAGCTGTGTGATATCCTTTTACTGCAAGTCATACCTGATTGAAGAATGTGCTCTATTTGTGTAACAAGATAACCTTGGAACGCACATTTTAATTATTCAAAGGAATATGGTGGCACAGTCAGTGGCTGAAACATTAGCCAATTAAAGATGAGTTAATTATTGTCACATTGTGGTGAAGTATTTATGTGCCCGTTACTGCAGCACCTACAAATATTTATATGTGTTGGATTTAAAGGATAATCTCACAACATCAGCTATAGATCTCTCTTGGCTCAATTCCTGGAGGCATTTGGAGAATGGTGATTAATAGCATCAGTTACCTTCTCTCTAAGTGATGAGATTATAGTCGGTAATGGTGGTTGCACAAATCTCCACCTGTAACGATACATGAACCCTTAATTTCTCACAGCAAGACATCAGGTATGCTAAACAAGACCTTTAAGTCACTGACACATTAAAATTATGCTCCTTGGAATACTGGAATGTGTATATGTTGTTGTTTGTGTGCAGGCGACATATTGTGGCCAAAACACTAATTAGTGCAGAAGCATTCCTCAAGGATATGGGCATGTTTTTCTCAGTCCATTAACCAACATAATCACTGCTGTATTGCTATACAGAACTCCAACCTTCTGAATCCTAAAAGTCTTATTTTTGTAGAAGTAATTTCTTTGATATTTGTGTGTCAACATAACATCAGGCTGATATACTTTAACACCAGCAGTGATTTGTTTGAGTTCATTCATGTCAAATTTAGATTCATGTTTTGAACACCATAGCCACATGTTTGAGTGTGTTCTAACAGGGTACAGAGGGGAATAGTTGCATAGAGAGAGCTCCCTCACCTTTGATCGTAAAATATGTTATCACTGATCTTAAGAAACTGTTCGAAGTCCACAGCTGGTTCATGGAAACAGCCTTCTGATATTGTTGCAATTCTTTTCTGTGCACCTGAATGAATTTGAGGAAGGGGGTGGGGGATGCATAATTAACAAACACGGATGTGGTCTCAATTCATTAGCTTTGTTTAGATAAGTTATTAATTTTACAACCTCAAAAATGACATAAAAGGAATGGAGTGAGTGATCTCCACTAGCTGTCATGACCTCATTGATGAATCAGGTCCACCACATTTTCTCTTATTATATCATGTGTTGTGAACGTTAATAATTTCCATGCAGATTGGCATTGCAGCTTAAATATTCAGATAAATGAAAATAGAATTCTCCATATGTGGATGGGAGGGGTGGAACCAGGACTTCCTGTCTGATATCATTTCACTCCCAAAATGTCATTCCAATTGATCTGTTGTGTTACTATTAATAGTTCATTGAGCTGTAAAGAAAGATATAGAAATGCTGTTTAATAATTCTGTGGTTAATTATTCTGAGGTGAGGTGAGGGGAAGGGGTACCATGTCAACTGAAACTGTCCTAAATGTGTCATCTTGATATTCAAAAATTTGTAATATCAAGTATTTTTATGCTGACTATTCTGAGATCTGGAACATCTTGACCAGTTCTCAGTTTTCAATACTGATGAAAGGAACTCTGAGCCCTCTTATGTGCATGCATATAAATCAATATACCTTCACTGGCCATATTTATCAATGGAAAGTGATTGTTCTATGTAATTTATGGATGCCTCGTGCTTGTAATGTGGACATAGATGTCTGTATCTTGGCAGCTGGAGTAACCTCCCTGGCACCCGCCATAGTTCCAAATTTGGTGTCGGACACTCTAGGAATATTTACTACAGTCTCTTGAACTGTACACACCAGTGTGTGTGTGCATGTGTTAATTGGTTTACTCGATGCTACCTACACTGACTTAAACCTTTCATTCTATCCAAGGTGATCACCACTCCACTCATATGATGATTGTATGGAGAATTTTCTGCATTTGTTTGCGTGCAAAGGTGGAATATGATTAATATTCCAAGCTTTAGATCTTAGCTGCACCCAAACACCTCCAAAGATTAATGGTTTGCCACCCCTGCACAATCCTGTGTTAATGTTGGCTATCAAGTGCTCTACAAATTGTCAAACACAAACTTTTTTTTTTTTTTTTTTTTTTTTTTTTTTTTTTTTTTTTTTTTTTTTTTTTTTTTTTTTTACTGAAATTCTTCATTACTTCTCACTCAGGTTCAGTGTTTGGGGTATGTTTGGTTGTGGAGGGAGAGATGGGCTCTTCTTGCCCTTTCAGGGTCGGTATTAGCACACCATGTAGTAGCACAATTGTGCTCTGCCCTAATGACTCCAGGAATGTATGGAACCTGTGTCTGCAATCATGCTTGATTAGAATCTAATTGATATTGATTACTGCCACATCAAGAAGAAGCGCACGTCGTGTTAATAACTTTTTTTTTTTAATCCATACTCTGTCTTGGGCTTCCTAGCAGAATTCTATCCATCCAAGCTTTCATTCATTCAGGTTTTCAATTATCCAGGCTTCCATCCACCTGATTCTCTGACAGCTGCTCATTGTTTCATAGCATGTAGTGTACAGCTCGTGTGTCATAATTGAAGCCATTATCATCTTTAAAAGAGGAGGTAAACAGGATTGGGAGTGCTTAATTGCTTGGCAGCTGTGTGTGTGTGCCACCTGGTTAGATGGACATGTATGGAAGCGTTTTAGTTGGTGCTGCCAGAGTACTGTTGCAACTGACCTTCAAGTATCACTAAGTGAAAGTGCTACATCCATAGGGCATTTGACAGCACTGCCACGTGCACATAAATTGGCATGGGGAAAGACAAAATTTACAATTAAAAAATTGTGTACTGCTGGGGTTCATTGTGCAAAGATACACATGATGCTTTGGGTGTTGTCAAGACAACGACTGTAGAGGAGCACAATAATAAGCCTTGGTTTAACCACAAACACTGATACTATTACATGTCCTTATTTGGAATAGAGTAAACAAGATGTTGCTTTCTTTGCCAGACTTTCTTTCCAATGGTTATCTCTTATGCTAGCCCCAAGCTGACTTCATTTCTTATTCTCTAGTGTCGCTCAGTTCCTCTGGCACCATTCACTTGTCGTCCACCCACCTCACACATCTCCGCTGATGTCATGCATGTGGATGGGCTGTCTCGTGCACCCACTGGCAAGTATAGCATGCCCATCACACCTAGCCCAGCTGCTGGGATTGCTCAACAACTTCCAAAGATGTAGCAATTGTACCGATGACTGCAGTTGAAGCAGGCGGGCACAGCCAAGAATGCTCACATTACCACATTTGGGTCGACCTCAGATCATTGTAGTTGCGGTGAGTAGTTGTGGATCTCCAGTAAGTGCAATCCTTCCATGGCTGTCCTTCATAGCACAAGATCTCTGTGCATGTCATCCAGTCCTACAGATTTTCTGGCATAATGTTCTTGTTTTATTGTAGATTTGTTTGGGAATGATATATTACAACATACCAAAGCCTTGTGCAGCTTCACTTGCATCAAGTACTGGTTTCCGACAAACAGGAAAAGTGTGGCATCTAGTTGTGTATGCACATCAAGTTTCAGGTGTCTAGGTGCAAGGGTTAGAGTTCTTCCCCCCCACACTGAGTCACTGTAGGAAGCTGTTGGTATACCTTTACCATTTATGTCACTGAAGTGTAATTTTAACTTGACATGAAGTGTTTTATCTTCAGCTACACATACAGGTGGATTTAATTTTGTGCTAGTCTTTTTTCCCCCTTCTTTACCCCCTCCCCCCTTCTTTACCCCCTCCCCCCCTTTCTTACTTTTCTTCTTTTTTTCCTTTGTAAGTCATGAATAGAATGATTTCCCCCTCTTCCCCCCCCCCCCCCCCCTCTTCTATATGCCTTTTTTTTTCTTTTTTTTTTGTTGGCCCTGAACTTTATTGGAAATTCTGAGGCCAACTGTGAGGACAGGGTGATATATAAGGAACTGAATGCAATCCGAGTGAGTATGAGTCGTATGTTGAGAACAAGGATATTTAAAGCAGAAAGACGAGTAGTAGCAAGAAATGCTCTATTCTGGAAAAAGATATTCTTGCGCCAAGACCCTTTACCAAATCCCTACTTTCAGTGATTGATACCTAAGACAATTAAGTCTCCATTGATGACACTTTACCTGTGCAAAAACTGTTTACAAAATGAATCGCGGGCAGGCATGGGCATAGCAAAATTAGTAGTACAGATTCCCTCCCTATTATTGTTCAAGGGCATAATCTAGAATCCTAACTAGTGCTTGTACTTTTGTGTGTGTATATGCATTAATATATATATATATATACACACACACAAATTATATATATTAGCTGAGACCCACCTTCCCAAAGGGCAGCGGTCTCACTCACAGAGTAACATGTAGTCATGTTAGGAGTGCAAGCGACAGACAGACAGACAAGCAAAAACACAGGCAGAATTTTTAGAAGTATATCAAAAAGATAGGTATTGTTAATGAACCATCATCCTTGTTACTGTTGCATAACTATCCTTTACCCACCTTAAGAAATAGGCAGTGCAGGTCAATGATAGGTAGTGCCAAAGTCGATTTCACTTGATCGTGGTGTCCAGATTAAGCCAACAGCCTGTGCAAGTTATCTGAGAATGGAGTGTGTATACCATTGCAGTCCATTTCTCCAGCCTAATGATGTGTTTACATGGAACACCCAGGAGTGTTTTACTTGAAACTAGAGGAAAAAGATGTTATGCTTGCATTTCTGTGGCATGCACTAATTACATAGCAAAGGAACAGTAATGTGATTGGAATCAGTTATTTTTCTGTGCAACCATTAACCACTCTTGAAGTGACTCTAGAGTACCCTTCACCATGCTTGAAGTGGCATTCTGTAGCTAGAGGTTCAGCCATCAGTTATCTCAGCAAACTGCTGGGGTTTTTTTTAACCCTCTCTCCCTTGAAGGCCATTTCAAGCATGGTGAAGGTGCACAGAAGAGCCATTATAAGAGTGGTAAGTGGTGATGAGTTGCACAGAAAAATAACCTACCCCAATTGTGTTCCTGTAATTAGTGCATGCCATAGCAATGTAAGCATAACATCTTTTCCTCTAGTTTCAAATGAAACGCTTCTGGGCGCTCAATGTAAGCACATCACTAGAGGCTGCCCAAATGGACTGCAAATGTGCACTCCATTCTCAGATAACTTACACATGAAAGAGGAAGAAGAAGAAGCTCACTCAGTGTCTCTGTTAGTACATGAATTCTCTGCTCCCTTTGTCTTTCCCTGTCAGTTGGTCTTACCGTTTCTCACGCAATTCACTTGCTGCAACTCTGTGTCACACTCTGCTGCTGCTCTCCTGATCTCCTCTGCAATCCTTTTTGTAAACTGGTTTACATTAGATAAAGTATTATCCAGGAAAACTAATTGTCCTAGAAAACTAATTGTCCAAGGTATCAAGCGGCGAAAACTGGGATTTGGTAAAGGGTCTTTACAAAAGACTAACTTTCTCCAGGATAGCACAGTTCTTGATAGTATTCCTGTTTGCTCCAGATATCTTTGTCCTGAACCTAAACCAACTCCTTAATAGAATTTTTTTGTGTGCAACTATGCCACACAGGTGCACACACCACACACAAAAGAAAAATATATGTATTCTGAAATACAATATCCCTGGAACCCTTGGAGTTTGTATGACATATCTCCAGTGTCCGTATTGAGCTAAGTCACAAAATCTGTTTGACAGAAAATTGTGTGTTGCTAATTCCTGTTTTACTTCAACTGTTTGTTTCGATAAATTCCCTGATTCCAGGAAATACCGATCATATTTGAATCATTCACTTTCATGATCTCATGATCATGTAGGACTTAAATTATTCCCCTCCCTCCTCCTTTGTCAACAACCACCCTCTCTCCCGCCCTTTCCTCTTCCCCATCTGTGCAGATGGATCCTTTCCAAGAACTATAAGGCCCTGAGTAAGGGGGTGAAGGGAAGTATCACTGGCTTCATTAACATCATGATGGAGCTCAAAAAGTGTTGCAATCATGTCTGGATTGTCCGCTCACCTGATGACAGGGAAATTCAGGAGAAGGACCAGCTGCAGGTGAGGTTCAGGATGTGGGAGGGGAGGGAGGGGGGCAGGTTGGAGGGTGAGAGCTGAAGGAGGTTATAGTGTGAGTGCAGAAGAGGAAAGTGCAATACTCATTAAGTGCTATAGCTGAAGGATCCAACGTAATGAACCGTTGCTATGATACTTATTTTTAACAGTGTCCATTTCATTTTATTGTTGCTATCCATTCGTGGCTCCAGACCTTGATCAGAGGCAGTGGCAAGCTCTACCTCCTGGACAAATTGCTTGTGCGTCTGAATGAGACAGGTCATCGGGTTCTCATCTTCTCGCAGATGGTCCGCATGCTTGACCTTCTGGCCGACTACATGCGCTTGAGACGCTTTCACTTTCAGGTGAGAGATTACATGACCAAGTGTCACTGTAATCCTGTCTAGGCTCTCCACACCAAGTGCACTTTACACTCCGACGTCAAAGTTCATTCACTCTCTTGGTGCTTGTAATTATGGAATAAAGCCTCCCCCTGTGTGTTTATATATTTTTTTGAGTTAATGAAATAAAAAATATATATAACTATTAGGAAACTTGATAGCATGCACAGCATTCATGCAGAGGTGCTGTTGCTATGCTCATAGTTATTCTAGAAGCTATGGCTGAACTGGTGCTGAGCCTTTACACAGATGTGTAACAATGTCTCTGCCATTAGCGAAACATCGTCTGGAATACCATGCTCTCTTCCAGCCATGATGCTAGCTAGCTAGCCCTGGACTCCATGGAACACAACACATGTAATTGCCTCTAGCACTAACAGAGAACACGCTACTCCATGGAGCAGTCTGATAGCTTCTTCTGCCAATTTATTTTAATATAGCCCTCTCTTGTATGAGCTATTGATATGGCTGCAACAGTGCTACCACGTTACTGAAACCAACACAGAATTTTACAGCACTAGGTATTTGCTTTGACATGGCTCAGATGGAAGGAGGGGTTCATGTTTGATTGGCTTACTCACTTTAAATGATAGTTAGATCATTAGGAGGACTATCAATGTTCTGCTATATGTGAGTTCATTCTTGGTTGTGTGTGTCTCCAGAGACTGGATGGCTCTATTCGTGGTGATCAGCGCAAAGACGCCATAGACCACTTTAATGCTGAGGGGTCTCCAGATTTCTGTTTCTTGCTCTCCACCAGGGCTGGGGGGCTAGGTGTCAATCTGGCCACTGCAGATACTGTCGTCATATTTGACTCTGATTGGAACCCCCAGAATGATCTCCAGGCTCAGGCCAGGGCTCATCGCATCGGTCAGACAAAACAGGTGAGCCACATAGCCATCCCTTAACCCTAGTCCAGTGCAGTTTTGCACACATCTGTGTTGATATGTGGAGGTGTATGTACATATCAATATATTTATTAAATTATGTGTTTTGTAAACATGCTTTAATTGCTATAGCAACAGAATGATGTCATAATCAGGATACTTTAGTGATAGTATTTTTTTTTGTTTGTTTGTTTGTTATGACATAGTCACTTGGACGTCGCACAAACAAGTGTTCCATTGGTATGCTTGAAGGCATGCTGGGCCAAACATCATTGATATGAATATCCATTAAGATTTGAAATTGTTATTTTTAGGGTACAATCTATACTATGAAGTGCGAATAGACTGTGTCTGTCGGTCTGTTTGTCTGCCTGTGTGTCCGCTATTCACACTTGAACGATTCAATTTAGATCCACGAACCCATTGACCCATGAACCTATATATATATATATATATTTAGAATCAATGTCACTAGGGGAACGTCATGAGCATGTCTATATGGCCACACCCTTTTCCTTATTTAAAAAAAAGCCAAAAATGGTACTTTTGCCTGAAAAAAGAATGGAGCTAGACCCACAAACCCATATATATTTAGAATCAGTATCATCAGGGGGATATCATAGGTATATCTATATGGCCACACCCCTTTCTGTATTAAAAATTAAAAAAAAAAAACATCTTTCCAAAGTTAACCAACCATGCAACAGCCTGAAAAGTTGATTTCCTTTCTTTTGATACCTGTCTTGACTCTAGCTTCAAAATTGAGCCTATTCCCCACAATGCTAGTATGAATACACAGACGGACAAATAAATTCATGACTAAAAATATTGATCAGATATTTTAAACAGTCAATTTTTTTCTTTATATATATATATATATATATATATATATTTTTTTTCATTATTTTTTTTTCCTACCGTAGATATCATGTTTGTTTCATAGCAGATTGATTCATTGGGTGTGCCATTGTCATTGTGCATCTGGCAAAGCTGTGCATATGAAACATTTGTGTAAACCAAACCTTTACTCATATTACTGTGGTTTAAAAACTGGTGACCCTTTTCCACTTTTTACTAATTTAATCCGTTGTACTAAATTAAGGAAGTAAAATAATACAACTAAAGATCCTTTTATATTTTGTATCAGTCTATTCTGTTTGACCAAATAAAAAGCAAAAAAAAAAGTATATTAAATTGCCTAATAATGGTGCATTATTTATGTGTGGAAAAGAACCAAAATTCGTAGATCCATGGAAATTAGATTCGATAAAGTTACCTTAAAAAAAGTTTCCACTAACACCCTTGGTGTGTTAGTGGAAAGATTTTAGCTGAAGTGACTGCATATATAACTTAAAAGCACAAGTGTGAGTTTAACTGTGATGGTATTTTTTTTTTTTTAGGCTTTTCTTACTGATATTATAAAACCCTCTGAATCACTCAAATGTAAGGACTTAACCTTACCCAATGCAAGAGTAAGTTTTAGTGGAGGTAGTATTTTTTAAAAAAATTTTTAGGCTTTTCTTACTGCCATTTTAAAACCTCCGAATTCCATCTCTATAATATAGGGATTCTTACCAGACCCAATATATGTAGATGCAATAATATTGTGCTCAGAAAGACGTAACCAATTCCTTCCAGAGTGTGCCTGGTATTCTTCTCCAACTGGTACAAACCTCCATTATCAAGTCAATGTTTCAGCTGTTGCCAGTGATATCACAGTGTTATGAGAGATGATTATGAACATTAAAGAAAAACTAGAATTCTTTGTTCAAAATTGAAATCAACAGAGCTTTTTGAAGGGAGTCGGTCAATTTTCCAAATGAGTCGATTCGATATATAACAAAAATTGTAACTGCAACACATAATACTGCTGGTGAGATACCTGGCTTTCCTGGGTTGTACAAAAAAAAAAATTAGCCAATGCTTATCAACATTTGTAGTTTTTTGATTTGAATAGATCCAGTGCAGACTCGGAATAAGCATATGACTACATTCCTTTATATACCCACGGGAATTAAAGTCCATTAGCTTAATCACAGGGAATGTTTGAGAAGACAAAACTAAGTACAATTAGTCCTTTCATAGGGAAAACACTACCGGTTATTTTCTTAACTATGTCACAGAACTTCCATAAGAGATCAGGCTACTGCCTCTCCCTTCTGTCCCCCACAGGTGAACATCTACCGGCTGGTGACCAAGAGCAGCGTGGAGGAAGACATCATTGAGAGGGCTAAGAAGAAGATGGTTCTGGATCACCTGGTCATCCAACGTATGGACACTACTGGACGCACTGTTCTCTCCACCAGCGCTGAGCCCAACAAGTGAGTGTGTGTACATGTGGGTGTGGCTAATGGGAGGGGCTGGAGAAGATGTGCAGTCTTTCGGTCTTAGTCAATCTATGTGTGTGGGGGGAAAGAAATCAGGATCAATCCATTTACTTCCATGAATAAGCAGTGGACTAAGGAAATGCAACATTCTTAATAATGCACATCATATCTGGCTAGATTGCCCTGGGGGTCTTCAATGCTGCACTGTATAATTTTGTGTGCAATTGTTATCTTTTTTTAGTTATTTTCATTGGCATTTTAGACCGAGTCATTTGTGGTCAACAGTTGAGACTGTAAGGTGAAAACAACCGACTTTTTCACAATTTTGAGGTATCCAATGTAATAGGCTCTAGCTTGGTGTACCCCCCTCCAAAATTAGTCCAGTAGGTTGCATGATATCAGCTCTGTGAATCCTTGGTGCTATCTGTCTGCTGGCATGCATTCCCCAGGCATGTCCCATTTGACAAGGATGAATTGACGGCCATTCTCAAATTTGGAGCCGAGGAACTCTTCAAGAGCAGTGGCGGAGAGAAGGGCGTGGCTGGAGGGGGCGAGGACAAGGAGCTGCAGGAGATGGACATTGACGACATCTTGAGCCGAGCAGAGATGCAGTCCACCTCCGAAGACACCTCACACAACGAGTTCCTTTCCCAGTTCAAGGTGGCTAGTTTCGCAGTGGATGAAGACAAAATGGCCTCTCCTGTTCCCGCCACACCCACTGATGGCTCATTTTTGTTGAGTCCGATGGAGAAAGAGGGCATGGGAGGGAGGAAGAAGGGAGTAGATAAGTCTTGGGAGGACCTCATTCCAGAGGAGGAAAGGAAAAAGGTAGACGAAGAGGAGAAGACGAAGGAGCAAATCGACTTGTATCTTCCTCCACGCAAGAGAAAAGTTCGGGTATGTGTGCATGTTGGAGAGAGTTGGAAAGCAAAGGGTTGAATCATTTTTACTATTTGTCTGATACAAGGGGTCATGGTTGTTTGGTAAAGATTATCACATCATGAATGTCAAACACACTGAAGTGTGTCCATTTTTTATTACTATTTTTAATTGATTTTTTAAAAATTAATATATTTATTTGTTTATTTTTATTCATTTTACTTGATATACATACTTTCACACTTAATAGATTATGTATGTATATGGTGGGGGTGGGAGAGTATTGCAGTAGTTGTGGTTGAGGATGGATGGTAAACAAGTCCCTCAATTTGGTCTACAAAGTCTCTTCCCATTTGGTGCTGTGTCAGGACCTGTAGCTTATCATGCACTTTCAGTTTACATCCCTCAGACTGTTCTGGTGTCCACTTCTCCATTTGTGTATAAGACAGTAACTTGTAGCTGATATAGTATGAGATGGCTCAGTGAGGCATGGGAAATGGTGATGCCTCGTCTAGCACACTCCTCCATCTTCATATCAAGATGACAACTATTACTCTGAAGATCTGTCAGTTACCCTACAATTTTCCTTGGGCCATAGAGTGATTCTGATTTAGTTTGTTTATTTATTTATTAAGTTTCAATCCAGTACTTCAGGTTTATGCTGTTTTAACTTCATCAGGTGTGTAATTCTATAGGAAAGACAAATAATGAAAGTATTGAAAAAATTTGTATTGCCAGTTCTATGATTATAATTGCTATTTGCATTAATTCAGTAACTAACTGTTCAGCATTCCTTTTGAATTTGATATCTATGAGTATAAAGTTATATATGGCCAATGTTGTCATGATAAGAAGTATTTGACAGGTCATGACAAAATTTAGATATTTAACATCGAGTTACATGGAATGCTACACACACACACACACACACACACACACACACACACACACACACACACACACACACACACACACACACACACACACACACACACACATCACACACGACATTGATCTGGAAATTCGATACAGATGTGATGAATGCTAGCAGGTGCTTGACAAAGAGCCACTACTGATCTGATCCATGAGAAAGAAGAGCACAGCTGGTCCTGATCTTCAAGTTTCTGTTCACTGCACTCAAATAGCTTTCATCTGAACTTAGCTTGTTGGTGGGCAACCAACTCGTTTATCCTCAGTCAAGAAAGCAATTAGAAATGACTAGGAAATCGATTTTCCCTCAACAAGCCGTCTGAGGAAAATCACACAAACTGGCATACCTATCTCCTGAGAATATCATATCAGGTCAAAAATCATCAATTAGGAGGTTGTGGACTGAAAGAATTTGATTTACTTCATTGAGTGGAATTAAGTTTACTATCCTTCCAGACAGGACAACTAGTAAGGATCATGGTGTGTTGAGGCTGTGGTTCATATTTGATGATAGAGGGAACTTGTTACAATTAAACCCGATTAGTTAATCACGCCCACTTTTGGCATTTACAATTTCCATGCCCAATAATTCATGCCTACAAAAATGGGCTATTCTGTGCTCATAGTTGGAACTGTGCCAACTTGGTGGTAGTTTGGTAATATTTTCTTGAACTGATTCCCACACCCTTTCTTATCATCCCTCACATGTGCTAGTGGGAGGAGCTTTCCCTCATACATGGAGTTAGGTGTGTGTCCAGAGTGTGTGGCTCCATGTGTGGTAGACACAGACCAATGCCTGAGGCTGAATGCTGCCCCTGAACCCTGAGGGAAGGGTTCAGTAGGTGTGCACATTCTGCACTTGATGGAGTTCAAACAGCTGCTCTGTATAACTTGATGTTTTAATGGCTGATGAAGTTAGCATTCGACATTAAATAGGACAATAGTGGTGACCCAAGATAATTTATGTTGGTCATTGTGTGAAACCTGTCCAGAGCAACTTCCTTTAGTGTGGTAGAAAGACGACTCCACTGGTGTTTATCATACGTCAACTACATGTTTATGAAACCTGTCCAATGCTACTGTTGGCCAAGTAGTCAAGGACAGTAAGTGAATTGCCACACCAGCTGTTTCCAAGTTTGGTGGTTTATCATTTGATTTTTATTTCCAGAATGTTACATTATATCATGTATCCAGACGTGGTGGGGTACCACATTATGAACCATTTTAACCATCTCACCCTCCACCATGAAAAACAAACAATACTCATTGAGGTTTGTTAATTTTGTAACCTTATAATATTTCACAATTTGTTTGTTTTTGTGTGTGTGCGTGCGAAATCTATCTCCTACCAAACCACTGAAAGGATTTTCATGAAACGTTTAGGGATTCATTACGGTACCTCACTGCACGTCCTCATGAAGCTTTCATTTGGATCAGGCTAGGGCAAGCTTTTTTGATGATTCTGATAAAGGTCCACTGGTTAAAGCACTGAAATGGGACAACCCCCCACAAAAAGAGTAATCCCTACATATTACATTAAGCAAACTGAGCAAGTTTGTTACTGCCAAAGGCCGAAGGTTGACCAAAAATGAAATGCCCATAAGGTGGGGGAGGTTTATTGCTAATAATCAAAATGCTAAACTTCATCTTCAATGTTTGTGTGCCAATGTAGACACTTTATCTGCCCCATATAGAGCCTTTACTTGCCCCATTTAGAGCCTTCACTTGTCCTATACAGAGGCTTTACTTGCCAGTGCTGTGGTTTAGTTATTACCATTAATGAACCAAGCACATAACAAGTATTGATATCGGAACCTTGAATAGTCTTACAACTTCATAGGAGATGATATATCTTGTCCCTTTAAAGATAAGGTATGTTTCATGTAATCCAGTCTCTGTACAAACAATGCCCTGGACGGATTCACAAACAAAGACCTGTGTACTCGATGGCTCACCAAGAGACTCTTTTTTTGTTGTTGTGGGTGGAGCAGTCTATCTGTTGTCATCAGCTCCTGATTTTTGTGTGCAAACTCATGAGACTCACATCACTTCTTCTGTGTCGATATCTGCCCTTGTAGTGAGGATGATGTTATCTTCAACATCATTGGCTCTGAGTCATGTTTCACTTTGATTTGGTGATTCAAGACAATAAGGCCATTGCAGATAAATTTCCTGTTTCTCATCCAGGAAGTTATTTTAAAAATCAATGTGGGCACATGGTAAAAAAATAAATAAATAAACACAGCTGAATACAATAAAATTATAGCAAGCCAAAAGTTATTTCTTGCAGTCAACCTTTACCTAATATGCATTTTTGTTCACTTAATTCACTTGAAATTTTGAAATTATCATATAGACACTATTTTGGTGCACCATCTTGAAAAGCCCATTTTATAAATTATCAATGCAGGGAATTAACATTGAAAATTGTATTGTATTTTTTAGTTCGAGTTTTGATAAATTGCATGAGGATGGTGGATGAGAAATGAGAAATTATGTCCTGTGGTAAAAATGTTTTTCATCTTTTCTTGGATCAGAGGTTTTTATTTTTTGTCACGCCTTTTTTTTCTTTTTCTTTTTTTTCCTTTCTTTCTTTTTTTTAAACTTTATCTCCGATGTACAACCTTCTCTATTGACAAGATGCTCTCCTTACCACCAGGTGGGTCTAATAGGAGTGAGGGCTGATCAGTTTCAGAACTGAATCCCACACGCAACCAGTGACCCATTCAGGAATTGGAAATGATCCTTAAGAAGCCATCAAACATATTACCTAAATCAGAGTAGAACAATTTTTAATTGTGTTTATCTCTCCTTTTGTGTCCCTTTCCTTATTGCACGGTCAAGAGTGAAGTGACTAGCTTCACTGTAATGCAGCACTGATGTTCTTCTTGCTCCTGTGTCTGTCGTTGGGAAAATATGTGATGTTCGTTCTTTTTTTCTCTGTCTCTTTTCCCAGGAGTACTTTCTGAGTGATTTCTTTTAATCCTACTCTATGATTGTGTACCATATTCCTGAATACACAGAGCAGCCATCTTTACCATTGTGTTGATGTGTGTGTGTGTGTGTGTGTGTGTGTGTGTGTGTGTGTGTGTGTGTGTGTGTGTGTGTGTGTGTGTGTGTGTGTGTGTGTGTGTGTGTGTGTGTGTGTGTGTGTGTGCTGTTCATGTTTCCCTGTCAGCATATTGAGTGGCCACTGGTAGCTACAGGGTGCTCACTGGTGTAGAGTCTCCCTCCAGACATCATGCGTGCGTGCATGCAGATGTGTGAGGGGAAACTGAAAGTGATTTGCTTGGTTCCCTTAATTATACTGTTTGGTTTCCTAAACCACATTGTTGGATTAGTTTTAATTGTTCTATAGTGTTTGTGGTTTAACATCAGTCTCATATTGCTTGTAGATTGCTATTATATTAATGTGTTATCAAACTTTTCTCAGTTTTTTAACTGTTTGTTGTATCAAACATCATTACAGATTTAAGCATGTTTTGACTTTTGGGCAAATGTACTAACAAATGACAATCTATTTGTTTTCCTATATTACTAAATAGTTGATCGATTGATACACAATAGTTCACTCTGGCTGCTACAAATATTAGTACAAAACAACTTTCACAGCAACTAGAAATATGCTTTGTCAAACATTAGTTTGGGACCAAATAGAAAACACAGTCAAAATTTTTTTTTGGTGAAGTAAATGCCATTTAGATGAATAGAAATGTGTCGGCCAAGATTCACACTCTTAAATTTCAAAATGTATTACTTCAATTTTTTCATTGACCTATTGGCTGTTATCTAAAGTACAATGTTTTTCTCTAGAACTATTGTGAAGGGCTCAAGCAAGCCAGGTACTCCGGGCAGGCCCGCTAGGAATGCACGATCTGGAGCTCCACCCACTGAAGACCGCAAGAGTGCCACCAAAGAACTTTCCACTGTCATCAACAGGAACGTAGAGGGATTCACAGACACTGAGATACGTCGCTTCGTGGCCAGCTACCGCAAGTACATCAACCCTGAAGCTAGGTGAGTACAAAAGAGAGAAAGAGAGAGAGAGAAGAAAAAAGGGAGGAGGGAAGTATGTATATATCAACCAACTTCCTTCTGCCTGCTTTCTGGTTTATACTTGATTATATGATTGTACATACTCTCATTGCTCAAAAATACACCCAACCTGTCAAAGAATGACCCTGACATCCAAATTTTTACTCCAGTTTTAACATGCTTAATTTTTGTTCTAAATGGACTCCTTTTTTGACACCTAAAATAGATGTGTTAAGTGTAAAAATATTTATGCTTAAACACACCACATCCTCTCATAACCATCTGGAACAAATTGGGTGGAAGGAGTTTTGCATGAGGGAGCTGGAGGGGTTGTTGAATGAAGAAGCCATTGTAGGGTCACCTGCATTAGTTGGTGTGGAACAGCAAGCAGGACTGTGATACAATACATGGTCAATACGCCTCCCCATTGCACTAGCTGCTAACAAAAGCTGTGGAACATGAGATGCTTTTTTAGGCTTGATATTAGGTCTTCTGTGTGTTAATGAGCGAATTGTTTTGGGAGCCGAATACCATGTTGAATAGACTCAGTTTGTTCTAACTGGGTGTCAGGTATAGTATTTCCTCCCTCTATAGGTCAGTACTGACTGTATAAGTACCCTAGAGTAATCACCCATCAGAACAAATTGGGGAACACATTCTATTTCATTCAATGATGGGGTGAAAACCTTTCTCACTGAATCTTTGGTAGCTGGTCTGGCTCTTTTTCTTTATTCTTCAGGTGTGCAATGGCAAGCTGTCATGAGGGGTGGAGGGATGGAGTGAATGTGTGAATTAACAACTGCTTATGGGTGGAGATACCGCCAAATTTGAGCTGGACAAATCTCAGTAATCTTAAAAATCCTAGAATCTGACCATGTGCATTTATGGAACACAAGCAGCAATATCTACTGCAGCAGGGGAATTATGTGGAACTTTTTTTTCTTCTAGGTCATGGCTTAATGGCCACCAAAACATTATTTTTAGCCAATCTGAAGCTATTTCTTTGAGGTCGGGTTTTGCTGGATGGTCAGGGTTAAGTATAATACCTGTTCCTCTGGACATTAGAGTGGTAAGGTATTAATTAATGATGTGATGTATATTTATTGGACAAGGGAATTAGTTTGGTCCTTCCTCATGACTTAGGTAGTGCTCCACACTGGGTGACCGCCTGGTAGTGAGTGGTTCACTTTGGTTGCATTATTCCTCTGAGTCATTCACAGATGCTACCAGTTGACAGTATCCCTAGTGAGACTGACAGGAGCATCTGTCTGTGAAATCCTTATCTGTGCATCCCTCCCCTTGTGTTCAACCAATAATTTTAGCAATGTGGTAGGACACCAGGTTGTAAGGTACAAATACGTTTTATCATCATTCATGCTGGTACCCTCCCCCAAACTTTTTCCCTGGCAGAGGTTTCAAAAGAAAAAAATATTAAAAAAAGAGAAGAAAAACCCCTTGTGGCATATTTAGTTTCATGCAATGCAGGCTACCTTGCAGCCACACAGTAGTCAGCCAGGCTGGCTGGCTGCTGCCGTAGGTATTAGATATGTAGCATCTATCAATACACTAGAGAGTAATGTCATAATCACATATACTAATTGTGGTGAGGATGTAACGTCTCATCTTCAAAGCAGTTCCCTTGAATATCTTATACAGTGCTAAAATGATTCTGATCTTTCAAGAAGGAAAAGGTTCTTGCAGTTGGAAGGACAGACTATCTCACTCCTGTAGTTTCAAACTTGTACAGTTTACTTAACTTGAGAACAATGTTCTAATCAAGATTTTAGAACATTTTGTGTTGAGTGACTTGGACCTCAGCAAATTTTTTTCCTTCACCTGCTGAAAACTGAACTAACAATTGTATCCTCATGGACAGTTTGAAGTTGTTACTACTATTACTACTACTACTATTGAACCTTGAAGCTGCCCATGGTACAAAGTACCATGATGGCAGTGTCCTGGATGAATCCAGGACCCATGGCAATAAATTTTGCTTATGACCGCATCACACAGAAATGTTGGTGTCTGGTCTTCATGTTCTGATCTTTTGTCACGAAGTTATTCTTTATTACCATTCTCTTGTGCTGAACTTTCTTAACTTTGGTTATGTGCGCACGCGCACACACACACACACACACACACACACACACACACACACACACACACACACACACACACACACACACACACACACACACTGGTGCACAGGTTGGAGGTCATAGCTGCAGATGGTGAGCTGCAAGAGAAGTCTTTGTCGGAGCTGCAGCGACTAATGTCCGTCCTCAGAGATGGCTGTATGGAAGCTGAGAAACAACACAGAGTCCGGTATGTGAAAGTACACGTCATGTGATCTAGTGTGCCTCAAATAGTGTTGAGGTGATAGAGAAGCTGTTGTTTTAATGATTAATCTCAGTGGTGGGACCTAGTCAGAGACTAGACACACACAAAAAAGGATATTCCATTAATTGCTGATCTGTCCTCCCATTACAGGCAGACAAACAGTGTTTGGGTTTATGCACACAGTGGTTTCCATTAGGTATTTTAAGTGAATATTTTGAATCGATTCTTCCTTTTTGAAATTATTTGTGAACAAAATAAAACTTAAATCCTTGAAATTTGAAATTCCGAAGTGACATCAACTGCCTTTATTATTATTTTTAAAAATTATTATTATAATTTTTTAATGGTTGTATGAGCTCTTGTCCAACCACATGCCTCGAGGTCATGTAACTATATTTGGTTCGTATCATTCTGCACGAGAATGTCATACACGTTCCCACTTGACTTCAGGGTTGAGGCAGAAGTGGAGTATGACCCCAAGAGGGACAAGGGGGCGTCCTTGCGTCTCTGTGGTGTGAACATCAACTTCAGCTCTCTGCGGCGTCGGGAGGAGGAGCTTGCAGCTCTGTCCTGTGTCCTCCCTGCAAACCCTGCCGTCAGGAGGAAGTGAGGGCAGGAGTGTGGTTATGGTGTGTAGAGAAAGTAATGCCTACCTGGAAAGGATCGTCACATAAATGCCTGCTCCATGTTCCAATTGATCTTGAGGACCCCTGTTAGTGCTAGGGCTATGAATATGTAGGGGATCTGACTTATTTCTATAACAAAACAGTCTAAAAGTGTAGTCCAGATAGGAGGGTGTGTTGAAGTGGAGTGGGGTGGGACTTGTTAGTGTCTACTGAAAATGTTTTCACTGCGAGATTAAGTGTATCAATTGCTTGCATCAAATAAATACTTTTTCTGCTGAAAAATAAAGCAACTACTCTTCTTTTTTATTTGTTGCCACGGCACTATTGAAGGTACCGCCTCCTGAGTCGGCCAAAAGTCGTACATTGGGAGGGAGTGCAGTGGACAGCCGTGGATGACGCCAAACTGCTGATTGGTGTGTACGAACACGGAATAGGGAACTGGGAGAGCATCCGTGACGATTCCAACTTTGGTCTGACCAACAAGATCCTCCCACTGGACACTGGCATGAAACCACAGGCACGCCACTTGCAGACTAGAGTGGACTATCTTCTCCGGCTACTGCAGGCTGAAGCTGCCGAGAAGATGAAGAAGAAGGTGTGTGTTAATTTGGCGTTAATGATCATTGTTAGTTCATGTTGTATGTACTGTTTTTCCTCCAGATTTTAATTAAGATCTTGGGATGTCTTGTTAGAGCTATCTCATTTATGGGAGTCTGTCTTGGGATGTCCTATCTCTTAGAGATGGCCCTTGTGTGTCCCATTACCAATGGTGTGCTAGGCAGGGCAGAGTGATAGCTTGCTGAGCATTCCTGGGCTTCCCTGGCATCCCTGAACACCAATGCCACCAGGACTGAAGATTGAGATAGAACCGTTATTGTGTCGATGTCCATCTCTCTGTCTGTCTTCCTTCCATGTTGTCTCCAATAGTGGTGGTGTGTCTTGAACTTTAGCCTTCCTTCAGGACAGATAATAAGTCCGGTGTTCCAACACCACTAGTCCTCGTTTGTGTGGAGGTCGTTTAGATATCTTTTCAAATGTTTTAGGGTTCTAAGAAGTCTCAGGCCAACTCCTCACGCATAACCTCGTCTGGCAGAAGAGTTGCCAACATGAGCACCACCTGGGGCAGCAGCAGAGGGAAGAGGCGTGGCCCCAAGCCATCGTCCTCCCAATTCACAGTCAACATCTCCAGACAAGTTCTGGACAAAGAACAAGAGGAGGAGTCGGAAGACTCTGCAGGTCCTAGCTCCTCTCGCCGGCACCAGCCTGGTCGCAGCAGGAAAAGGCCAGCAGCCGCTGCTTCTCTGTCATCTTCCTCCTCAAAGCGCAAAGTTGTTTCTCCGGCGAAGAAGCTCCAGCAGACTAGACTGAAGGGGGCCCCATCTCGGGTGGCAGCCAGGGGGAGCCGGGGGAGGAAAGAACGGGTGTTTATTCCAGGGGAACGGAAGTCTGCCCGGAAGAGGCGTGGGGTGGAGGAGGTGGTGGAGCAGATGGAGGGTGTGGAGGAGGAGGGCGCTGTGGGGAGGGAGAAACTGCCATCAGAGTTGATGGAGGAAGGAGGAGTGGAGCTGGACGACAGCACCTTCCAGAAAGTGAGTTGGTGTGACTTTATGGAAGGTGTTGGCATCATGTCATGTCCTGTTTGTAGTGCAAGGCGATGTTGAAGCCAGTGAAGAGATTCATGGGAGATCTTCACCCCAAGGAAGAGAATGCAGAGAAAGATCCCTCCACTGCTGGAGAGTTCAAGCAGGTAAGGGGGAGGAGGGGGGGGGACAGAAGTGATTCCACTTCACATGTTCTAATATACACGTCACACAACGTCATATGGTACACACCGCAGTCATGATACCACTCTGTGCAAATCACTGTTAATACGTTATCTGATCATTCCTTGGCATCCTGAACAGGTGCTGGTGGAGATTGGGGATCACATCTCCTCCTGTCTTTCCTCTTCCTCAGAGTACGGCCTGGAGCACTCCACCCTCTGGAAGACGTAAGTTCCTCTTTTTTTTTATCGGCAGTCTACGCTCCATCACACATGCCCAGCAATACTGACATGTGCATACCATGTGATGAAGCTTCTGCCATTAGCTATCCTTGTTGAGTTTTTGACTTCACAAAATTCCACTGCTTGTTTCTCCTACTAATTTTTTATCCCAATATGTTTGTGTTGTTGTTTTCAGGAACCTTTGGGTGTTTGTGTCCAAGTTCACCAAGGCCAGTCCTCAGAAGCTCCACAAGATCTACAAGAAGGCAAAGAAGTCTGGAGAGTTTACTCCTGCGAAGGTGAGGGAGGGCAAGTCTATTCACATATGGGAGGGGGAGGGGAGGGGCATTTTTGTTAGTCCCAACTTTAGTTGGAAGTTATCATACCAGAGCCTTTTGAGTGTTATTGTGTGTCTGTCTGTTTGCTAACTCCTCCCACAGTTTTGGAATAGTTTGAATGAAATTTTTTTGAACATGTCCGTAAGTGGCACACCTAGTGGGGAAAAATGGAATTCAAATCCTCCATACACACAACAACAAAAAAAAGCCTGCAACAAAAGGCCCAATAGTAATGGCGCAGTTCTCCCAAGCTGAAGGTTAGTGGTTTAATTCTCCTTGACTGCTGTTTGGGGGGGGGGGGGTTTGGTTTTGTTGTTCTTTTTCATTCTTTCCCCCCCCCCCCTTTTTCTTCTTTCTTCCCCCCCCCCCCCCATCATTTTCCTCCCTCCCTTCCTACTTTACCTCCTTTTTTTCACTTCCTTTCTTTTATATCCCTCCCCATTTATTTTCCTTCCTTTTCTTCTTTCTCCCCTTCTTTTCCCCATTTTTTACTTCCATCTTTTCTTCTCCCTCCCCACTTTTTCCCTTTCTTCTTCAAAAATTTTTCCTGAAGTGGTACCTCTGGTAGGGGAAAATGGGAACTCAAAGTTTCCATACAAAAGAAAAGCTTACAAAAGCCATAGCCCAGTGATTAAGGCACTGGTCTACTATGCAGGAAATCCTTGTTCGAATCCAGGTCTGGACTATATTTTTTTCCCCTTCAATCATTTCTTCTTCTCTATCCCCCCCCCCCCTTTCATTCCTTCTTTCCTCCCCTATTTTTTCCCCTTCTTTATTTTTCTTTCCCCTTTTTTTCTCTGAGCAGTTGGGATATGCAGCATTCTTCCCTTGGTAGTCTAACTGTTGGTAATCCAACAGAGCTGCATGTTTACTTAATTTTTTTTTTGTTGTCAAAACGAAGCTGTACTTAGGTTGACCACACATTTGATGTTTGATGATACTTTACCATTTGGAATAGGCTACTTAACTGTCTAGTCATGGGTACATATTGATTAAATGGGAATGAGTTATCCAACTCTTTTGGTGTACATTGGTTCTCTTATCCAATATTTATGTTTACTAATCCCAAATTTTAATTTATTAATATTGCAGTGGTACAACACTCTTGTTGAGGTTTACAAGGTTTCATGGTAGGCTTGCTATATATATATATATATAAAGTAGAACCTCAGAGTTACGAACCCCTTGGGAAACTGGAGTGTTCGTAACTCTGAAATGTTCGTAACTCTGAAATGTTCGTAACTCTGAAACTATGGCATCGGGAATTATGTTATGAATTATAATATAGATTTATTACTGTATCTAAGACTACATAATGAGTTCTCCATCTCCTAAACACTGTAACTTGATGCATACCTATTTGTCACTAGGTATTTGCAATTACCACCTGTTCCAAGACCTCTTTATGTCATGCTGTTCACAATTATTGTTTAAATACACAATACACACACTTAATGTATTGAATTTTATACCTCACAATCAAATAAGTAACATTTAGAAAAAGAGAGTGATTCAATGTCCTAGTACTGTAAGTATACAGTGTATTGAATTTTGTTCTTCATAATCATATACTGTACTTAAGATTTGAAAAAGTCAGTAATGCATGTTTATTTTAGGTAATCATGCTTCTTCTCTACCGCCAAAGAGTGTAATTCATGAAGCAGCACTATCTTCATTGGTGTAGCTTCGGATTGCTTTTCTAGCCATGATAAGCCAATGCTGAATGCTTCTTCAGCCTCACTGTGAGTAATAGTGGGGCCAACTGGTTCTTGTTCATCTTCCTCATCACTGTCATCAATTGAAGAGGATGATGCCTGAACCATGCCTATGATATCCTCATCAGTCAGTTCTTGCACACCAGTCTCACTGTCATCCATTGTAAGCCACTCTTCTTTCTCAGCTTCAGTTATACCTAATCGGTTACAATCATCTGATAACTCAGGAAGTTCTTCCTGTAGGCTGTCACTCTGTGGACCAAGGCCTAGCTTGCTCCAGGCATGACTTAGCGAAAGTGAGGAAACTTCATCCCAGAACTTTGCACTTAGAAAAACTGCATCCTTCACAGTAAGACTCTTAGCAAATTCTATAAAAGAATCATGTTCAGAGGATCCCAGTGGGAGTTTCCTCAAGAGGTGTTTTTTGTATCTACGCTTGATATTCTCAGTCACACCCTGATCCATTGGCTGAATCAAGCTTGTGACACTGGGTGGTAAAAACATACATTTAATCTTACCATCAGCAGACACTAATGTACATGCAGAAGAATGGGATGGAGCATTATCAAGGAGGAGGAGTGCCTGAGGGGACAATGATTTTAACTCCAGATATTTTGTCACTGTTGGTACATAGTGCTTATGAAACCAATCCTTGAAGATCAATGAGTCCATCCAGCAACTTTTTTGACTGTAGTAATGGACAGGCAGAGCAGACATATTGATTCCAGAAAAATAGCGTGGCTTGGCAGATTTATGTATAAACACTAAGGGAAGTTGGAAATCTCCACTGGCATTAGCAGTAGCCATCAATGTTACTCTGTCCTTAGGAGACTTAAAAATTTTTGCACACTTTTCTGATGCATCAGCCAGGGTTTTATTTGGGAGTAGCCGCCAGTAGAGGCCAGTCTCATCACAATTAAAGAGTTGATCTGGAGTAAAGTTATGTTGTTCCACAAATTTGTGGGAAAAAGACCTGAATTCTTCTGAAGCACCAACATCAGCAGATAGTGACTCACCTTGCATACTTAGTTGCCTTATGCCGTGCCTTTTTTTTGAACCTATGCAACCACCCACTACTTGCCTTGAAGTCATCATCAGATTTACCTGGATAAAGCTGTTGGTAGAGTAACCTTGCTTTTTCCATTACCAAAACACCACTAATTGGCATGCCCTTATGTCTTTCCTGAATAAACCAGTGGTGAATGACTCTATCATGGGCATCATCATCAGCTCTCCTTACTATACACCGACTTTTTAGAGAGCTATCATCCTGTGCTTCACCAACAAAATTGATAATTTTCTCCCTTGAGTTCTTGATGTCAAACACAGTGGATTTTCCAACTCCAAATTCAGAGGCTATGGATGACATAGTGCTAACTTGATCCAACTTCTTTAAAATGTCCAACTTCTGCTCAATAGTAACAGTAACTCTTTTACGTTTAGTAGAAGAACTAGAAGCCATAGTGAACCTTGAACTTTAGCGTAGAACAACTGGCAGCTGGAGGAAAGGAGAAAAATAATTCCTACCAAGAAAGGGGAGATAGCAGCTGCAGCAAATGAATTGTGGGAGTAGGCATGCGCAAAAAGTGAGGAAAATAAAAAGGCTTGTGGTAATCTTACTCATTATTTTTCCAGTTGGCTGTTCGGTTGACCAGTCAGTTTGTAACTCTGGGGTTCGTAACTCTGGGGTTCATATCTCTGGGGTTCATAACTCTGAGGCTCTACTGTGTATATATATATATATATATAGCCACCATATATGCAAGAATAAGACATTAAATATAAAAGTTTTGTGACAACTATTTCATTTTTTAATATTTTTTAGAGCACTTTGCCCTCTATTCCAAGGAAGGAACAACAGCAACACCATGGTGACAAGAAGGCACAGCCTGACGAGAAAAGCCACACCCCTTCAATGTCCAGTGATTCTCGCAGTGTAAAGGAAGGGCTGAAACCTTGTAGTCAGCTGACTGAGAAAGAGTCCACAGGTGGAGTGATGTTCAAGGAAACACCAACGACAGCCAGCGAGCAACACAGAAGTGATGTGTTTACCAAGCACCACCATCATCACGGTAGTGATCACCATAGTGATAAGCAGCATAGTGGGAAACACCAGAGTGATAAACATCATAGCGACCATCGCTATGACAACTATGATGATCGACATGACAGCTATGATGATCGCCATCACCACCACAGATCCCACCACTATGAAGAACGGCAACGACATAGCAGTGGTGGTAGTCACCATAGTGATGGTGTCTCAAGTGCCAAGCGGTCTAGATACCATTCTCCCCCACGTCACCACACCAGCCAGCACCATCACCACTCTCCTTCTCAAAGGACATATCCCTCAATCGCTTAATTACCTTGACACACACTAACACATCTCCAAGTTGGCTGACAACGGAAATGCATAGTTGATATAACAATAAACTGTTGGTGTTTCCCTTATACATATATATCTATATATATATATATATATATATCTATATCCTCAGCTGGAGGATGTGATCAAGTCTGGAGGATGTGATCAAGTGTATGTGATGATTATATATGTTTCTAATCTCTATAATGGAGCTTGTGTGTGTGTGTGTGTGTGTGTGTGTGTGTGTGTGTGTGTGTGTGTGTGTGTGTGTGTGTGTGTGTGTGTGTGTGTGTGTGTGTGTGTGTGTGTGTGTGTGTGTGTGTGTGTGTGTGTGTGTGTGTGTGTGAACTCATCCCAGAGGAAAGGGCCAAGGGCCACCCAATTTTTTGTAGGGGATTTGGGGCCCAGGCAGTTGCCACTACCTTTTTTTGTCGTTTCCATTTTTGGCACAATTGAAACAATGGCTGATGCAGAAGGATTCTGGGTAAAGCATGCATTCAGTAAGACACATCTTGAAAGATATGCCTTCCTGAAGACATGCACTCTTGCAAGACATATCTTCCCATAATATATGTCCAAAACATGACCTCCCTTAAGATAAATGTTCCAGTAATACATGTTATCCTAAGACATATACTCTAGAAAAATATGTCCTCCCACAAGACATGTTCTCCTCTAAGATCATTTTATGACCACAGCAAGGAATTTGGTGAAACTTTGTGCTAATTAAATAATAATTAAATGGGAAAAAAAACAAAAAAAAAACAAAAAAAAAAAAACCGGGACTTTCCACATAAGCAAATGATTAGAAAATTTCATCACTATGGGTAAAGGATTATTCCACAGCTTCCAAATGCTGTCTACAAGACCACCCACCCCAACCTTTTCCCAACACTCCAAATACTGTCTACGAGATCACACACCACCAAGCTATTCCATAACTTATTGAAGTATTGTCTGTAGGACCACAAATTTAATTCCTCCCCATCCCACCAACCAACCACGTTATAACCACCCATAAAATCTTCACCATTAACAGCTACCAACCCTGAACCTAGAGCAGATAGGTGTACAATAAAGTGATTCAATCTGTGAATGGGGGATGCAAGCTAGATATTCAGCTTGAATGAGATAGAACAGGGAAAACGTATGTCACCAGCACCATCCTGGCCTAAGATGATTGGGGGGGGGAGAGACCTGGAAGAGTCAGTCTACCACTTCATCAAAGTTGATGCCCAAGGAAAACTCATGAGCAAGGCTGACCTGCCCATCATCAGATGAGATCTCCATTGGCCACAAGTGGATGTTTTGAGTGCTTGGACAGGTCCTTGCAAGATGTGTGGAAAAGGAAGAAGACCCTGGTGGTGAGGCAGAATATTCAAGTGGCCAATACAAACTGAGATGATGCTGGACTTTGCAGACTACCTGGGCAAGGTTAGAGAAGGAACTCTGCCCATCATTGAGGACATCTGGCAGCACAAAGTGCAGTTGCTGGAGGAGTTGAACCTGGGATCTTCAAGGCTGACCGACTTATGGGACTTTGTCTTCTATAACCTTGATGCTCACCACCAAGACCATGAGTGGCTGGCAAGCAGAGCCATCATCACACCATTGGTGGGTGTGATGATGGGAATGGTGAATGGTGAATAGCCACATGCTGAATAAGTTTACTGATAATGAGAACATCTACCAGAGCATCCACAGTGTGGATCAGGAGCATCCCCTTTAAAGGCATATGATTTCTTACCCCCCCACATTCCACTGATGCCAGGTGACAACATTTTTCTATCCAACATGAAAAGGAAACAGTTCTTGGTGAAGGCAGCCATTGCAAAGACTGTTAATAAGAGCCAAGGGCAGACCCTCACCAAGATGGGCATCTTCCTATCATCCAATTTTTTTTCAGCCACAGCCAAATGTATTATCTCCCAGTCACCTGTTAGAAATAAGAGTAAGATGAAATTTTTGGCTCCCAGAGGAAAGATGACTGGAAGGAATGGATGCTATGTTCCAAATGTTGTGTATCGATAAATTTTGCATGATTAAATCTGTTGAAGGCCGCTCAATATGATGTTGAGAATTCCTCAACATGCATCATAAACTGGAACACACCTCCCATGGATTGTTAATTATATGTTGGTGTCAATTTTGTGGATCTGTCAACATGATCTGATAAATCAGAACACATCTGTCACATTAATTATATATGTTGTCATTTTTATAATTCATAAGTCATAAACAGGTCTATGGTGCATCTGTATATTTGGACTCGTATGTGTATTATAGAAATATGATGTCATGCTTTCTGTCTGGGAGGATAAAAGTCCTCCTTGTCAGTTTGTTTTAGTCTTTGTTTTTATCATTGATTATAACCTCTGTGAGCTAACATTCAAATACCTAAATTTCTCTGATGGATTGTAGTGAGGGAATAGTCATAGGGGCATTACTCTGGTGGCAGCATCTACCATTAGCAGAAGGGAGAATAGTTGGGATTAGTCTAAGCTATTCAGCAAGGGCAGTCCTTCACAAAATATTAAAAACATATATGTGAGAAGTAATAAATAATTAATTTTTTTAATTAAAAAAATTTAAAAAAATCATATTCACTATAAATTCTAAATCTTTACAAAATATGACCCAAGCAGGTGGTCCTAGTAAGCAGATTGTGTACTAGTCTATATAATGGTTGATATGTATGTATGACCATGCATAATGGCCAAACACTTCAACTGAAAGGAATGGAACCTTTAGGGTTTGCACCTGGCTTTTTTTCTCCTTTCTTCCCCCCCCCCCCCCCCCCCCCCCCACCAACCCCTTTTATTCTCCCTTCTTTCTCCTTTTCTCTCTCTTCTTTCCTTCATTCATACCCCTTTCCACACCCCTTCCCCCCCCCCCCCTTCTAAATCCATCTACTTGAGGTAGTTTATGGCAAGCCAAAACCTTGGGAATAACATGGGCTGTGTTAGAATCGCCATGGTGCAACTCTGGGAGGTCCAAGTCCCCAAAAAGTGTTTTAAAAATGCAAGTATGAACTTATTTCATGCTTTTGCATTACACCATCCTCAAAAAAATCCTGGACTTTCTAAAAAAATTGATGGACTACGCTGGTTGTGTGTGTACTTATGAGCTACTATCATTAAAATAAAGTATAAGGTTTAGAAATGGTGTTTTGAGTGGCTTCTACCATGTTACATGTTGACATTGGCCTGGGTGTGCCCCGGGTACACGCTGCTTGTATTAACATGATTCACATTATTTCAATCATAATTGTGAAAAATCATACAGACAGTAAACAAAATGGGAACGTTTATGACAAAGACAATGCCAGCAACTTTCAGTTCAAACACATTGTTATAACACAACTGACAGGTAGAATGCTATCAATGGCCTTGCCCGTTTGTTTACTGAAGAGGTATCTTGACTATTGGTCCAGTGTAAGGTTCTCTCTCGACCTTCTGTGGAGTACACACCTGTGTGTGTGTGTGTGTGTGTGTGTGTGTGTGTGTGTGTGTGTGTGTGTGTGTGTGTGTGTGTGTGTGTGTGTGTGTGTGTGTGTGTGTGTGTGTGGACTTTTATAGGTGAACTAGAACTAATAAGGCACTTTTTGTTAATTATTTTCAACTTAAAAAAAAAAGAGTGTAACATGTTACACTAATTACTCCCACAATGTTACACTAATTACTCCCACAATGTTACACTAATTACTCCCAGCACAATGTACTTGCATCATACACAACATGCAATAAACAGCTGACCTGATCACGCTGAAGGATCCGATCATAGACTATGGAAGAGTAGGGCCGGCGGGGGATATATCGACCACAACCACGTACCACTTCCAGCTGATACAAACAAGAGAAGGAAAACTAAAGTGTAGTATTCATTGTATTATACATTGCACAACCACAATGTAATGGACATATTATATACACTACCACATCAGAGCTTAACAAGGTTGGTCCTTCAAAAAAAAAAAAAAAAAAAAAAAAAAAAAAAAAAAAAAAAAAAAAAAAAAAAAAAAAACTCTGTAAAAGTAATCACAAGACTGAATGATATAAACAAAGTTTCTATTCCATAATTTTTGAAAAGATTGCCATCTTGTGCAGTCTTGTGTTACATTGAAAATCATGCTCTAAATCCTACAACAATTAACTTGGATACAGGTTCAAACCTCTCAAGTTGCTTCGGAAACAATTATGAGTGCTTGATAGGGAAAAAAGGCCGCTATTCTGATCTTTGTATGACCTTGTCATTCTGGAGGACGACTCTTCCCTGAGTGATGACGACCGAAGGAGCTCCATGACACACCATTCCTTCAAAAATGTTGAAATCTACTGCCTGCATGAGACACAAGACAGGATGTGAAACTTTAACTTACGCGAGTATATGGCACACAAGACAACATACACATACCAGCACTCATCAGGACTCATGCATGGTGACATGGATAATGGTGTAGGGATTGAAACTACTTATGGGGTGACAAAAGTACATTATACATAAAATGATAACGAAGTGGTTACCAGAGGCCCAAGGGAAATGGCTATACAGATTGGGTTGTCCTCATACAGGCTTATCAAAAATTTAAAATGCTTATTGAAGGAAGGAAATTCTAGCGAACACACTCTAGCCTTCCTCAAGTTGACTGGAATGAATCATTGGAGTACACTAACAAACATACAAAGGATGATATAAAAATTAGAAATCGTTCAATACCTGTTAAATTTAGGATAGCTAGTGACCCTTTACCAATTGTGACTTTAACCATTTTTAGCTATAAAATGTGGAACTAGAGATAGTTAGAAAGGTATCCTATTTAAAAATTTGGGGGGAGAGTTACCTCTCACTCATTGAGAGGCTATTCCCACAGCTTGGATGTTTCAACGTGGCATTTGCAGTCTTCTTCTTAGTGTGTTTGGATCAAGGATTATACATGGCCAACATGTGCTGTGACACAGTCTCTTGCTCTCTGATTGCACAGAGCGAGATCATCGTTGGTAACTCCCACTGGACATTGGAGAAAGTGTTCGGTGGTAGCACCATCAAGTAGTCCACACACTGTGGGGCAGGAGGTGTTTGCTGTATCATCGACATAGCCCCACTTGCACAAGCTCACACTAGTTCGTCCAACATCTACACATAGTCGGTTGAGCATCAGCCACTCATGACGTAACATGTTTGTGGCCCATTGGCAGTTTCTCTGTGTGTAGTTAGGCAAGGTCGTGAAGTGGGTTGCCTTGCCGGAGGGTAGATATTTCTGCCTCAGCACTGGTTAGTGGTAACGCTGTCACAAGGAAACTGTGGCGAGAATGCAGGTGGCCGGTGGTGTGGCGAGCGTCCCCATATAGCATGTGTCGTAGGTCAGTTGCTTGGGAGTGACATTCAACTCGGCTGGCAATGCTGCGTCTGATGATGGGGGGAGCAATACCAGCAAGGAAATAGAGTTTGTCAATGTTGGTCGGTTTCAGGCACCCAGTGATACAGCAGCATGAGTCATTGAGGGTGGCATTGAGCTTGTATGTGTGACATGATCTTTCCCACACTGGGCATGCATACTCTGTGGCACTGTAGCACAGGGTGAGCCTATTATTCGGAACGTAGTTGCTAATGTATCCCATTGTATGTTGGCAAGTTAGGCAAGGAGGTTATTTCGTGTTGCTACCATCGCTTTTGTTTTGTTTTTTTCGATATGATGTCTGAACAAGAGTGTCCTGTCTGGGATAATACTGAGGTAACATGGTGTGGTAGTGTACGGCAGTTTTTTCACTTCCCATGTGCAGTTGAGTTCACACTGCATCTTTTGTTCGAAGGTGGAAAGTGCTCACTTGTGTCTTGGATGAATTGTCGAGTAGATGGTTGACAGTGTAATAAGATGATATACATTGAAGTGCATGGTTTAGTGTGGTCTTGATTTGGCTGAAGTTGTGGCTCTGTGTCGAAAGGCATAGATAATCTGCATAGATAAAACTACATGCTCCAGTTGGCATCAGCTGATCATTGGTGCAGTCAAACATCGTGTATATCATAAGCTGTGTGGGAGGCTGGCTCTGTAACACTCCCTCAGATAGACAGCACTAAACTTTTCAATGACTAGATTCTAATTTAGAGACACCCACACAATGTACATGAATACACACACACCCACACACACTACAGAAAAGAATATATTAGAACTAGATTAGCACGAGTGGGGCCATACAGTTCCACTTTTGCTGTAGTACAGGTTTGCTGACCAAATTTGGAGTGACTTGAGTGGTGTTTACATAATGTGGCATGTAGGGCAAGTGTACCACTCAAATAATAAGGTAGGATTCATAAGTAAATATAAATTAAGGAATGAATCAGGACAACATGTTGCTGTTAATTTAATGGACACATCTATAGAGTCCCAATTAAACTCGTTTGTCAAGTATTAGTCAATTAATGTTATTTGTACATCAATCAAGTGATTGGAATTGAAATGAGAGAGTGGATAGACAAACAAATTGTGCACACAAGGTAAAATCAAGATAAGCTTTCGCTAACATGGCTTGTCACTACCACTAGCCTGTTGTCTTAGCTGGAGCACTTACTTGGTAGTGTGTCTTGGCAGAGATGGTCTTGGTCTTGTCCGGGTCCCACACTACAATGTCTGCATCTGAGCCCACCATGATGGCTCCCTGCAATGTAAGCACAAGGGGGAGGGGTAGTGGAAAGGGAGGAAAGATGAGAGAGAAAAACATTCTTATTTCTTTAATCTGTTTCACTCCTTTCCCCTCCCATTTTTTCCTCACTTCTAACTTACACTTGGGATCACACCCCCTCCTACTGGGCACACTGAACCCAACTCTCCTCTTCCTCTGCCTATTTTTCCTTCTGACTTACTTGGTTCCCCTCATCTTCACCTTATCTTGTTTCCTCACAGCCTCTCCCTAAACCACATCACTTTTTCTCTCCTATATGACCACTACCATCTACCCCCTCACTACACCGACTCTCTTCCATTTAATGCACATGTACACCCACCCACGCACACACACACACACCTTCTGAGGATAGATGTTGAAGATCTTGGCGGCAGCTGTGCTGGTGGTGGCCACAAACCTACAAGCGTCCATCTTTCCAGAATACTGATATAAAGAAATGTGATAACAAACACACCTTAGTATGTATACCTCTATACAATACATGTGTACATATGCCTCTACACAATACATATGCCTCTATATAACAGAGTACCACTGGTCAATACACATGCCTTCATATAATATGTACACCTCTTATAATACACATGCTTCTATATAATATGCACACCTATATTGTACACATGCATGCTTCTATGTAACTCATAAACCATGCCCTCATTCCCTCACAAGCTGAGACCACGCCCACTCCCCACATCACTCATAACTCACCACACCCTTTTCCCATATTACACAGAGTCGGTCTTCAACACCTGCAACAACAAAATACAATGATAGCTCATAAATAGCAACTCAATCTGAACTGCTCAATGTGTTCTGATATGAGTGCACATCCACCACTCACCGTTGACTCCATTTGGAATGGAGCGGAAGTCGTCTTTCCCAAGTGCTTTCTGGTTGGCACTGAAGGTACAGTTATCAGTGCCAGTTGTGTCCAGGTCCCCACTGGGGGTATAGGGCACAAGAGAAAAAAATAAGCACTGTAAAATGTTGGCTCACAATACAACTGCAGCATCCTAGGCAACCACATGGACCCAGCTGCATGGCAACTCACTTGGCCAGAAGGTTCATAAGGTAGGAAGGTGTGGACGGGTCAGGACGGAGGGGCGGGCCCATCACAAAGCCGGACGCGTGTCTCCAGCATTTGTGCCAGTAGTTGGTGCCATCTGTGCCCAGACTTGCGGCTATGGGTTCACCAAACACCACCACACCTCTCTCCTTGGCCTGGATGACTGCCTGGGCTGCACTCTTGCTCATCACATGAACAATATAGATGGGACAGTTGACCTGTAGGACACATGCCACATTAGGCCACACACACACAACGCTTGTGCACCCCACACCACACACACACACCCACCCACACCACACACACCCACCCACTCATCACACACCAGCTCCTCATCTCAGAGATGCCAACACTAAAGAAATAGAGCTTCCACACCTTGACAGCATTCGCTTGGTAGTTAGGACAGTGAAAGATGGTTCTTTGATGCAACATCGCAGCTGAAGGAGAGCAATTAGCATCCACACCCACAGGCTACTTCATAATTCAGTTGTATGTACTCCCCCAAGAGGCTGAACATTCTCTCTACATCTGTACTACTAATGTGAAATTACCAACACAGTCTTTGCATATCTGGTAAGAAGTGATCAGTGCAACCTTTCATCATCATGCTTGGGTTGACTAATCTCATGCCCAGTATGTGTGTACGTCATGTGTAGAAGTCTGTGCAGAGTCTGGTGGGTACTCACATGTGCAGTAGCCCATACACTCCTCACGCACAAGCCTGTCGTCCTCTCTCATGACCAGTGGAAGAAGTGATGCAATACATAGCACCAGACTGACATTGCTCTAGTTGTCATTGTGCGGGATAAGTCAGGTAACATCCATCAGCAGGCATTCTCAACCTAAAAGGTTTCTGACTGTGTACTTGGTAGAGGCAATCCAAAAGTTACTAAAAGTCACTTGCAAACTTTTGATGCCACTAATTGCTAAATCAGTTTCATCCACCAGATACTTGTGAGCCTTTCCCCAACTGTCATTTCAAACAATGAAATAATATGGTTGTTGGTGTCATCCAACACACGGTGACACATGATTACATAGATAGAAATAGAAGTTTCTTCACAAAGGCTTGGCCTTCTTGGTGAAGGTGGGGGCTAGCATGTTTCAACATTTGCATAACTCTGTTGAAAATATTACTATAGTTCACAATTTGTCTGTCTGCTTGTCTGCTTGTCTGTACGTGTGGACTCTAATTCCTCCCAAACCACTGGAGGGATCTTCACGAAACTTTCAGGGATTGATTGGATACCCCACTGCACATCCGCGCTAAAGTTTCGTTCAGGTCGGGTGGCCATGGGTATGGTTTTGTCAATAGGTGTGGTTTGGTGATAATGCACACATCGTATCACAGAAACATGGCATGTTTATTAATTGTATCATGTTTGTTTGATTAATGAGATTAGTGTCAATAATCCCTACATGTTACATAAAGCAAACTAAACATGTTTGTTACTGCATGTGGCCGACTTAAAAACTGCCCATAGGGCGGGTTTCTGCTAGTATTGATAATGGGCAAAAAATCACGAAAGAACATTATGTGCTGTTTGGATAGTTTGGCTTCCCAAGATTGAATGTAATTATTCGAGCAGAAGCCAGCGTTTCCAATAGTCCTCCTGAAGCACGGAAGGAGGGGATATACTGCTCAAGTTAATGTTGCCTGCACATGTGCCTCTAACCTTAGGCCATCTGGTCTATGCAGCTTGAAACACCTGATGTGGTCTAACATCAATAAATGCCGGGAATTCTTTGAAAGTAGTGTAGCTGCTCGGCTATACTTTTAAGACATCTTGAATACTTAAAAAAAAACAACCTCATAAGAAAAGGATATAGTATATCCATAGACTGATATAAACCTTTTCTTTATAAATCAAATAGAACAGATACTAACATTGTGTCGTGTCACAGATAGAGAAAACGTTGTAGGTAAGGTGGATTGGACATGTTCTAAGAAGGGGACTGTGGTTGCTACAGGAATGTCCTCTAGTGACTGTCCACAATGAGACATAGGCATAGACGAGATTGTCATGGTACCTCTCCTCTAGACATCCCCTCATCCTGGCATAACAGTCACACGAAACTGGGTCAGTCCTCTACCCTACCTTCTTTTTTCATAATCCAAGTTTGCTCCTCCTCCTTTTGTGTCAAAATTTCAGGATACTGCCCTGGTTAGCGACAGAGTGGAGGAGAGGAGCTGGACAATACTCTAGCTGCTGTTACTTCAGGTCAGTGAGCCATGTGCGATCAAGGATCAACTCTGAACTGATGAATTCAAAGATACAATGAGCCAGGACAAAATTCTAGTCGAAGCCCTCAATCCGGAAGAGGCCAAAATGTGAGAGTGCATTTCTGGGGGGGAGGGGGGAACAATAGTTGAGTACTGTTCCATGACTCTTTAGGGAGAACATTCTTCTGCATACTAAAAACAAACCTATCTCGAGCTTCTACAACTGCTTCCTCTTGTTTAGGTCCAGACACATCAAAATACGGTGTCAGGGAATGGGAGGCCTGAACATGTGTGCTTGCTGACTGAAGTACAATGGTAGGTTGATGCCTCACTAGGTCCTTCATGGCACTAGATTCACGAGAATACACATTACAGAAGGCCAATGACAGGCCACGTTGTGCACCACCAGGCTCATCACCAAGCCCACTTTAGATTTATATCTCCACTGGTGACTCTTCCACACTGCTACAGTACTCATGTAATCTAATGGGTCACTAACGGGCCACTAATGGAGAAGAAGCTGTCGCCATCATTCACAGTACAGCCACCTTGACAACACCGCTTGGCACCCGAGAGCCTATGTTGAACCACTAAACTTTCGAAACTTAGAAATTCGAGTAGAGAAATCAATACTTTGGAAGCATTTAATCTGAGTCCATCAGTTATCTAATCCCACAATGGAAATCTCTGAGCATTCAGACAACATCAGAACTTTTGGCACTGTTCTATTTCAACCAGCTTTCGGCGTTCACCCAGGCAACACACAATCCCACTTCCTGGGTCAACCCTTTCGTCACTCCATCATAATCCACACGACTTCCTGCCTGTGTATTGACCTGACATCCTGGATTCTTCTTCATCACCTTGCAACACTCTCTACTTACTTTCTCTGGTCCTTTTCATTCCTTCTCAGGGCTATTAATAGATTTATCTATTCTATATATATAGAATATCATGCACTCTTGCCAATTCCACAACATCCAGCTCACCCACCAGCAACAATATATAGTATCACTTCATAATACCTCCACCATTAACACTACAATTACTACTACTATCACTACTGCTGCTGCTGACCTGGTTTGCCAGCATGATGGCTCGACCAGTGGCTTCTCCCTCCACCTCTTCAGGTCGACACATCTCGTGACCCTCAGGACCAGTGATGCCAAGCTCCACCATCTTCTTCGATTGCTACACACTCGCACGCACACACACACACGCACACAGTATGAAACATTCCACCACAACTGTTACAAGAGTAACAAGATATTTACCAATGATGGTCATTAAAACCCTTAACAGTTTTTTTTCCTCCTTCTGGTTATTTATTTATAGAGTTTACATTATTATTACTGTTGTTATTGTTGTCAAGATGTTTTTATCATTGCTGTGGCAAGATAAGATGGGTGCCGATCCTTTCCATCTTCTATATATATATATATATATATATATATAATTTCCTCCTTTTTTTTCCTTCTTTTTTTTCAATTTATATTTGTTTCACTAATGAAGAGATGAATTAGTTGTGGGTGTATAATGGGACCTAAATTTGTTCAATTTGCTTGAATTTCAACTGAATTACACACACACACACACACACACACACACACACACACACACACACACACACACACACACACACACACACACACACACACACACACACACACACACACACACAAAACAAAAAACAAAAAAATGCCCTAGCCCTAGCCAAAAAAACAAAAAAAAACAAAAAAACAACACAGCGGGTGTGAAATCAACCTAGACACCCCCAGGGTTTGTTTGTTTGTTTTTGTTTTGTACTATCAATGACACTTTACCAGAATCACCAAAATCTGTGTATCCAGTATCCCTGTGTTTCTGCTTGTTGGACAACTGGTGGCTTGATTATTGTGAGTGAAGCTACAACGGGCAGTGGTTATTTACTGTTATATATTTTTACTATTATTACCAGTCCAAGATAATAAAATGTTTAACTTGTAGCTACAGAACAGCAGCTTGATGATTCATACCAATTATGATATCTTCTAACTGTTAGCCAATTAATTTTGTTTCACTGAATCAAGAAACTAATTAATTGTGAATGTTATTGGAACCCTTGGAGTGGTCTGGCAAGTAGTAATATTATTGTGAGCGAACTTATTGTACACCCATTATGTCTGGGAGGAAATAGAGGAGATACACAGATACTTGACGGATTTGAAGGGAAGTGTCACACCTTGATCGGGTTTTCACACTCCTGGTTTATTACTCTAGCAAAGGATTCAAGGCATGCTTGGAGCTTTTTGTTATTTTAAGAAAAATTCTAATAACTGGAGCCACCCGCCACGCACTGCAGGCAGCTCAGGACTAATGTGAGCTTCATAAGACCTGAAGTGAAGTCAAAGATGAATTTCAACTTGTAGGCTAACCACAGTTGTCATACAAATGTACACACTCAACAGCCAACCAGTGCTCACAGGGTACAGGGACCTCATTAACCCACTATTAATTTATAATTCAACAACTTGAAATATTTTAACTCTTTCTCAAAAGGAGAGTCACTCTAACCTCACATGGTTACCCAGCAGTACTGCATACAGGTCTGGGTGTAGTGTCCACTATAAACTGGGTATGACCCTATGAGCTGTGTGTCTGGGAACATACTTGAACAAGAAGTTGTCGTGTGTCCTCCCATATAGCCATCCCATGAATTAATGGTGGCCTTGCTCAGCCTTTTTAATAACAGATCCTTTATCATACTTACTGTGGCGATGACATCACCATTCTCAGCATGAACCTGAGCCAGAGCTCCCAACTCCTTGCAGCGAATAAAGGCTTCTATCATCTAAACAAGTAAAATATAAATACATGCATCAGTTTATAAAAAATTATTATAAATATCATCAGAACATCCACTACCACCAGACTGCCTCACACCTCGTCATCCCTCAACATAAAGACATCTTTGTAGGCAAGAAACATCTTGAAGGAGTTGACCCCCTTCTCTTTGACGAGCACCTCCATTTCCTTCCTGACCTCTGGACTCCACCATGTGACTGCAACATGCAGGGAGTAGTCGCAGCACACTTTGGGGTCAGCAAACCCTCGCCAGCGATCATACTGCTGCAGGAGGGACTTGTTCTTAGGCCCAAGCACAAAGTCAACTGCACCGTATCAATCACACACATGAAGAGAAGAGCATACGAGAAACACTGAGAATGGGTACCAACTAATGGAAATTTAAAAGAAGAATAAGTTAAGTACACTGTTACTATGCATTAGCTAAGGTGTAGACTTAATGTCAGCCTAGTGATATTAGCAAATATCAGCCTAGTGATATTAGCATTCTGTGTGTGTGTGTGTGTGTGTGTGTGTGTGTGTGTGTGTGTGTGTGTGTGTGTGTGTGTGTGTGTGTGTGTGTGTGACAAGGGGCTAACTTACTGATCATGGTGGTGCCTCCAGCGAGAGCAGCTCTGGTCCCATAGTAGAAGTCATCAATGGCCACAGTCCCCATGAAGGGCAGCTGCATGTGGGTGTGCGTGTCTATGCCACCTGTATGAACACACATGGAGGCACATGCACGAACACATGCACACTCATCAAAGACAATGGAAATGCTGTACTAGCCACCCAGGTCAGTGGTAGGTCCTGTAAGAGACATTTCAGTTCCAAGCCCCAGCCCTAGCACGAACCTCAGTAACAACTTTAACCTCCCCCTAACCCTAGTTAGCCCTAGCACTAGCCCTATCAACTTTACTCTACCAACTATAAACAAGTATCTCAAAATAAAAGCCATTTAAAGAAACTTCAACAGTGATTTCACATTAAGATTGTTTCTTGTTAGTGAGCAAAGTAGACCATTCGGGGGAGTTGAATGGCAGACTTTGTTGTTGTTGTTATTGTTGTGTGTGTGTGTGTGTGTGTGTGTGTGTGTGTGTGTGTGTGTGTGTGTGTGTGTGTGTGTGTGTGTGTGTGTGTGCGTGCGTGTGTGTGTGAGATATACTCACTGTGTGTTCAACAACAAAAAATAAGAAGAAATCACCAATCATTTATTCTATTTTCAAAATAACTATTTATTTTTGAATGATTATTAAGACTACATCATTTAATTTTATGATATCAAAGAGATCCACCAGTACAATATTAAACAGCCACTCACAACAGGACAACACTGAAAGTTGAGTTGATGTTCAGATCAACCTAAAAACATCACAAAATGTCCAGAGAAATGTTCAATTATTCTGACAGTGGAGGTTGTTAGCATGAGTCAACTTGCAAGGCTGAATAAAGGAGGGGGGCCAGGATAGGCCAATGATTTAAAGGGGGCCTAATTTTGGTGGGGGTTTACGATTTTGAGAGTCCCTACAATTTTGAGGGGCAAACTCCACCAGGTAGAGGTAACAGAGTCATGGTGGATCCAATAGTATAAAAAATATATATATATTTTTGAAGATTCTAAGAAAAATAAATACAACTAAAATATGGATGAATACATGCACATTACTGAAACCAACTTAGGACTATTCCCCCTCAATATATTATATGCATCTTATTATGCTGACCAAAAAATTAAGATGTTATACATATATAATATTTATAGCACTAGTCAACTTTCGACTTTCATAGTGAAATATTGAACTTAAGATTTGGCATCCCCCCCCAAATATGCTTAAAGCATTCTGCATTGTGTGCCTTTTGGTCCATGATGGTGCAGCAATGTTTCAATGATTTAGAAATTGAAATGTCAACAGTGACATGGCAAAGTTACTTGACTATTCTAGTGTTTGATGAATTTCTGTATATGAAGACATTATGATTGCTCCTGATCTGACCTTGCAAATACAGAATAAGCAGGAGTCTAATAGTGCATATATTTCTCATTGCAGTATTCAATATCATAGAGAGAGAGAGAAACATGATATTGCTTTCCATTCATACATTTCTTCTAACTATATCTACATAGTTGTTCATTCAGCATCGCTACTTGTATGCACAATCCATACACTGTAACTGGCTAGCTATTACCTGCTGACTGAAGGCAGAGACAGTAATAAGACGACTAAGCTAGACTGCAGCTCTAAGTGTGCAGTACTTCAAATCAATACAAAAAGATGTAGGTGCTACGAAGCCCTTCCATAGACTGAGTGTGGCTGTCCAAGCACCTCAATGGACTGAACATCCTTATAGCATATTGACAGTCTGTCTTTGGTTGAATCACGAGATTCATTCTATTGTCTTCCTTGATGAGGTTATAGAGACTCTCCCATGACATATTCTACCACACCCAGATATTGAAGCATTTGCAGCCATCACTTTGCACTAATTATGAATTTCTTGATGAGCAGTTGAAATGGGTCCTACCTTTTTCTTATGGTCTGGGCTTATTACCAGCTCTCCACAGCTCTAGGATCTAGCAGTAAATAGCTTTGCATGGACACAGAAATAACGCAACAGGTTATTAAAATCGAGAACTATGCAATGATTAAATTTAATCATAATCCTACTAAAAATGTTAAAGAACCAAGAATGCAATGCCCACACACTTGGTGGTACTGGTACTGTATTTTGTATTTAAAGTGCCACCAAAATATAATTCCAACTTTATATGGCATTTAATTACAAGGGAAATATATCCAATTAGTGACATGGCACTTACAATTACTGTGATGCTTATTAATTACAGTCTTACAGCTCTCAGGCATACTACCATTCCCCTTACCATCATAGCAATTTGGTAAAGGGTCTGAGACTATTGATTCAGATACCTCTTGGCCAAGACACATAATTCTAGCAGAAGATTGGTGATTATAAATTGAGTGGCACCCTAGCCCTACAGTGCTCTATAATTGCAAGTATGGTAAAAGAAATCCCATTGCAATTGTTGGATGAGAAGTTTAGCTGATGGTTCCCATTGACATCAGTTTGTTGTCTGTGTCACCTAGACTAAACGTATATCTGTGTGTGTGTGTGTGTGTGTGTGTGTGTGTGTGTGTGTGTGTGTGTGTGTGTGTGTGTGTGTGTGCGCGTGCGTATGCGAATTGCTGAGAGCACACATTAATATATATAATATAAATAATAAATGCAATTCACAAACCAGGCATAACAAGCTTTCCATCTGCATTGATCACAGTAGTCCCCTCAGCAACGTCCTTGAGATCAAGTCCAATTTGCCTAAGGAAAAAGCATAACAGGTGTGTTCCTGTTTAACTCCTCCCATACTATTAAATTTCAACTCTTATCAATATAGAACTCTCATCTACCAAACCATGATAAGTAAACAATGCTGTGTGTGTGTGTGTGTGTGTGTGTGTGTGTGTGTGTGTGTGTGTGTGTGTGTGTGTGTGTGTGTGTGTGTGTGTGTGTGTGTGTGTGTACATGCATGGGTTCAGAGGGAGAAAGCACCTTTGGGAAGCATGATGACATTGGATTTATTAATAGACTTACTTGATGACCCCACCTTCACAGTAGACGTCTGCTTTTACCTTGAAGTCAGCATTTACTACAGTACCTCCTTTAATCAACAAAGTTGGGCAGTCAGCTTGCATCTCTGCTAGATATTGATGATTCAAAATGGTACACCCGGACAGCACTTTTCGGGGATTCCCTTTTCTGTAGCACTTCTCTGGGATTCCCTTTTCTGTAGCACCTCTCCAGAAACAGAGCAATTTTTAGAAGTGCTGTTTCCCTGACACGTTGTTACATTGTCGGGTGGTACGCCCACGCTGACGTTGAATCTGCTGTTCCAAGTCATATGACACGACCACTCTTCCCAACTACTCAATGCCAAGCAAATTATCCGATAGGAACCAGATGCCATTTTCTTGAAAAAGGAAGGGGAAGTCAGGAGGTGGAAAAAGATTTTGGTAGAAATGTATTGAATCATGAAGGGAAAATCTAGACAGATCCTGTAGTTCAGGGCATTTTTTTTGCTCTCAAAACATGTGTTGTAACAAATTTCAAATAGGAAGAGAATATCTATATTATGGATCCATTGAGTATACAATATTAAGGAAATGTTTGTTCCAATGCTACAAGTATAAAATATATAATTTACCAATAATATAGTTGGCATTGTCCAGTCTCAATGTGCTGAATAATGTTCACAGATAAATCTGTAAAATATTTCTTAAAAATCTATAAAAGCCTTTTACCTTCCATCAGTAATTGATGTTGATTCATCACCATTAGAAATTCGGGTAGGGCTTTAGTGAAGTATCAAGTATCAATAGTGTAAAATATTTCTTAAAAATCTATAAAAGCCATCTTGCCTTCCATCAGTAGTTGTTGATTCATCACCATTAGAAATTCGGGTAGGGCTTTAGTGAAGTATCAAGTATCAATAGCAATTGCAGTTATTGCAGTCCCTTGAAGCTATGTAACTTATCCAAAACTACCACCCTGCTATCACCACATTGATTCCAAAAATATATACATCATGTATTAGAGTACACTTCATATGATTACCAATATTAAAACATACAGCTACATATATTTTTCTAAAACTAAATAATTACTTACTCATTTATAGTTGCCAAAATGCATCATGCTACACTGGAATCTGTCAGAAATGTTTTGAATTTACAAGTTTAAATTTTATATATAAAGTAAGCAGCATAAAAATTTTTTATTTACCTAATACTTCAGCCCTTCTTGAACATGAAAGAAGATAATAAATTATAGTATTATATTAAGATAAAGAAGTGTTATGATAACAATTAAACATATTCAATAAGTGACTTGCTAATAAACTAATTTTTTCATCTTAATTACCAAATTTGCTGTATTAAAACGCCACCAAAAATAATTCTATCTTGATATGGTGCTTAATTACACTACAGGGTAAATTTATCCAATAATATTTGTGACATGGCATGATGGGTGCTTATAAATAGAGTAAAGGGTCTACGAGCCAACACATTGAAAAATTAATTTTTTATCTAGTCCAAAAAAATAGTAAGCTGTTAGTATAACTATTGCATAATTTGCTGTAGACAGCTAGGCTCTAGCCCTGGAAATGAAGAATAAGAAGAAAGATGAACCGCATTTGGTGCATTTGGTGCATTTGGTGCATTTGGTGCATTTGGTGCATTTGGTGCATTTGGTGCATTTGGTGCATTTGGTGCATTTGGTGCATTTGGTGATTTTGACCGAGTTTCCACTTGCTACTTTAATGATTGATTTGGAGGACAGAAACTATCCTGGTAGTTTGTGTTGCAGCTTATATGGACTGCAGGTGAGTTTTGTGGCCTAGGTTTAAGCCATAGCAGAGAAAGTGAAGCTTTCATGTTGTATTAGTCAATGAGGATGCCTTTCTTTTTTTCTTTTTTTTTTTATTTATTTTTTTTTTTTTATTATTATTTTTTTTAATTTTTATGATCATCCATACTATCTGATATACATATATGTGTATGTATATGTATGTATATATATATATATGTAGTGAGTACTACCGTACTCTCTGATATATATACTATCAGCATATACCCAGTGCTGCCGGCCAATGTCTATATGAAACATTATAGAAGCCTCTCAAATTTCAGCCTGGTTGGTTCTTTAATTAGCTTTTGACAACCAAAACAACTTTCTATGGGTGTGGCTAATACCAAACCACACACATTGCCACACCCATATTGTTTTATAATGCTCACCCAGTTACTTGGACTCTATATGCCAAATTTCAGCCTGATTAGTCTATAAATGAGTTTTTGATAGGCATAATGATGACCTATAGGTGTGGCAATAATCTGACCACACCTATTGACACATGCCCATGTGATTGATAATGCTCACCCAGTTGCTTGGAAACCTCATTTCAAATTTCAGTCTAGTTAATGGTTTCATTAGCTTCTAATAGCAAAACAACTTCCAATGGGTGTGGCTATGGACAAACCACACCCATATGTGGTTAATAATGCTTTCCCCGGCCCTTGGGAGTCCACGTCAAACTTTGGCCTGATTGGTCTTCAATTAACTTTTCAGCCAAAATTACTTCCTGTGGGTACAGCTATGGCAAAACCACACCCATTACCATGGCTACATGTGTTTAATAACGCTCACTCAGGTTCTTGTAGAGTACATGCCAAATCAGCCTTTTTGGTCCAAGTGTTTGGCTGTGATGCCTATATACACATACATACAAACATGCATACACTTACTAACCAAAATATGTATTAAATGGGTTCATGGATCTAACTCCATAGCGTTATTCAGAAGTTCTTTATTTATTTATTTTTTTAAAAATTTTAATTAATCAATTAATTAATTAATTTATTTATTATTTTTTTTATTAATTTTTTTTTTTTAATTTTTTTTAATTTTTAATTTTTTTTAATTTTTTTTTTTTTTTTTTTTTTTTTTTTTTTTTTTTTTTTTTGCACTTTTTTTCTTTGCACACCAATAGGAAGAGGTGTAGCCAGGAGGGATCACGTCCATGTTACTGCCACCGTGAAGTTGTATATGCATACCAAGTTTAGATCTGTAGCTCAAAGGGTTTTTCTGGCCAAAATACCATATTTGGCTTTTTCTCATTACCATAGTAACTATTTTCTGGATTTTTAGCCAATGTTTTAAGTTGGGTCAAAACCTATCATCATGCCAATTATCAGAGAAATCTACCTACAGGTTTGGCCAGAATGATGGTACAAACAGACAGACAGAGAGAGAGAGACAGATATCTCACATATATATATATATACATATACTATCAGCATATACCCGGTGTTGCCCAGCCAATATAGGCTAAAATCCAGTAGTTGAACATGTCTTGCCAGTAAGAAAGGTGATGGTGGAGAAGATGTATTATTAAGAGAAAAGTGGCCAAAATATCATTTTTGGCTTTTTTTTTGTTACCATGGTAACCATTTTGCGAAATTTTTAGCCCATGTTTTAAGTTGGGTCAAAACCTATCATCATGCCGAGTTTCAGAGAAATCCACCTACCAGTTTGGCCGGAATGATGGTACAAACATACAGACAGACAGACCAACTGACAGACAGACAAATTCTGTATTTTCTCAGACATGCCACCTGGCATAAAACCATCTCAGGATGGTGGAGAAGATGTATTATTAAAAGAGAAGTGGCCAAAATACCATTTTGAGAAACAAAATGTTAAAAAAATCTATAGATTTAATCTTTATCTAAAGAATTTACCACACTAATTACTTCAGTAGTGGTCATAATAGGCATAATGAAAAGACAACATCTTAACTTTCTTGAGATAAACTGTCAGGGCCACCATTACCATCTAGATGGTCCAAACTTGCACAACTAGCAGCTGATCCCAAGCTAAAATTTTCACAAGTGCCATCAACATTACTAATTACATGTATACAGTTCACATCAGTAACACCATCCCTTCTGACTATAGAAATGGCCAGTGGACATTGTGGCTTCAAGTACTTCAGAAGACCACCACTTCTGGAAGTTACCCTCTTCTCCCAGCAAGTCTTGCCTCCATATTAAGTTTAATTAGATGTCCCAGTATCAAGACCACCACTATCATCTACATCATGATAATTTAAACCTCCATAACCAGCAGAAGGTCCCAACCTAAGATTATCACTGGCTCAAATCAGCAACACCATAACCACAAAGGGTAGACATTTGAAGGGAACACTCCCAGCTTGAAGTACCTGAGAAAACCACCACTTCTGGTAGCAGCCGGCTTGTTCCCAGCAAGCCTAGCTTCCAACCAATACACATGGGAGTTGAGAGATTTGGGGGGGGGGGGGGGGGGGGGGGGCTGAGAAGGGGCTCCTGACTGACCAACTCTTGGTGGTGTCCATGGCCACTGGGTAATGTAGGAGGGATAAAAAAATTTTAAAAATTCAAAATTTGAATGTTTGGCTTTTTGGGGCTAACACCATCTTGCTTAACTGGTTAAAGCAAACATACAAGGAATACTCTTTTAGCAGATCTATATATTGTATCAGTACTTACCAACCATTGGACCAAATTTTGAAGGAGTTACTGTACTGAAGTTCGAATTATCACCTATGGCAACCAAATTCATTTAAATTTAATGAGTACCACATAAATAAGTTAATTTCCTTAACCACTACTTTTCCACAATCAATTATTGCTAATTTCACATCTCTCATAGCTATTTCTACAATATTTATTGCTAACTACAGAAAGAAAAAAGAAGTGAATTCTAGCTTATCACACATTTACAACCACACCAAGTTCCCCCATAAATAAGCCAATCTCATTTATAGATCACCAGCTATTTACAGAACAATTTACAAACTTTTTCCAACAATAACAACAAAAAAGGACTAGCAGGAAATTAAAATATGCCAAGTTTGGAGGGGTCATTCAGCAGGCTGCCTTCTGGTTTTTTCCATCACTAAGGCTGGTGTTATGCGAATCCATGGCCATGGAGATAATGGATGTTCTGGTTCTGGATTACCACCAAGTCAAGTAGCTCCTTCAACTGCCTCTCAGCATATCCCTGAGGGGGGTCCACAACCCCCTGGCATAGTTGTTGATTCAGATGATGAGGTTGAGAATGCTGCTTTATAACCTCCTTTTCCAAAGCAGTACTCCAGAATATTGAAGAGAGCTGGCTGCTAGGAAGCTTGCATCCATTGTGTCCAGTGTTGTAGCAATGAATGCCCATTCTGTGTGGTGCAGCCTCATCCATTTTATATCTTGGTGTTTAAGGTTGCCATCAAGAGGAGGAAAAAGGTGGATGGAATCTTGTGTCAGCAGTAAACAATCTTCTACATCAGGGAAGCCTGATCATCATTCCAAGAGAAAGGTTTTGGATAAGTCCCATGACTCCCTTGAGCTATCATCTTCAAAGGTGGCATCCAAGCTGGAGGAAGGTAATTTTAAGGGTGCTGTCAGGTTGGCATGTACTGTGGATGTTATGGCAGATCATTCATTGGAGACTTTGGAGGCCTTGAAAAGGAAACACCCTGAGGCTCATCCTGGTTCTTCCATAATGCCACCCCCTTACTCCTCTTTATTCTCATTTTCAATCAGTTGGTCTACCATCAGTAAAGTAATAAGTTCTTTCCCTAATGGATCTGCTGGTGGGCTGGATGGCCTCAGTCCTCAGCACCTTAAAGACTTAACCAGTCCCTCTGCTGGTGAAGGTGGGCTTTTACTACAAAGAACCCTTACCTCCTTGGTCTCTCTAATCCTCAGAGGTGACACTCCAGTTTCTATTCATCCTCATTTCTTTGGTGCTTCTCTTTTAGCTACACGTAAGAAAGATAGAGTGGTTCAGCCTATCGCAGTGGGCTGTACCTTGAGAAGACTGGCAGCAAAGTGTGCTGGCCTTCATGCCCTGTCAATAGTTCCTGATATCCTGGCACCTCGGCAGTTGGATCTTGGTGTGTCTCGAAGGGTTGAGGCTGCAGTATATGCTGCTTGAATATACTTTCAGAACCTTAAGGAAGAACAAGTGATGATGAAGGTGGACTCACTAATGCCTTCAACAGTATTTTCGCCAGGATAAGATGTTGTGTGCTGTAGAGGGGTATATTCCTGAGTTTCTTCCCTTTGTTCACTCAGTGTATTGCTCATCCTCTTTCCTTTCATGAATGCTCTCTTCCAAGGGGATTCAGCAAATTGACCCTATGGGGCCCCTCCTATTCGGGCTTACTATACATAAGTTGAGTGGCAAGATGAGGTCAGAGTTTGCAGTATTCTATCTGGATGATGGTACCCTGGGAGGGAACAAGGAAGATGTAATTCATGACATCAAGAAAATTGATGTGAAAGCAGAAGCTCTTGGTCTCATGCTAAACAGAAAGAAGACAGAACTGATCTGTAAGGATCCTACTTCTAGAGGATTTGTTCTTGGTGCTCTTCCAGGAGTTTGTATCATCAGCCCAGAGGATGCCAACCTTTTGGGCTCTCCTATAGGAGGTTTATAATCAGTTGATGCATGTTTAAAAGAGAAGATACAGCTGCTACATTTAATGGGTGATAGATTAGAGCATTTGCAATCCCATGATGCTATCACTTTGTTGCGTCACTCTTTTGCAATCCCTAAGATGATGCACATCCTTCGTTCAGCTCCCTGTTTCTCTTCTAGTCACTTCCATCTTATGATCTACTCCTCAAGCCCATCTTCAGCAATATTACCAATATAGATTTTCAAAACAATGTCTACTCTTGGCTTCAGGCCACCCTCCTAGTGAACCATGGAGGAATCGGAATCAGAAATGCGGTTCATCTTGCTCCCTCTGCCTGTTTGGCTTCAGCTGATGGATGATCCACTCTCATTCATCGTATCCTCCCACTTTGGTTTAGTGAAGTTCAGTACCCTGAGATTGGTGTTGCTCTTGCAGAGTGCTAATGAACCTAAGACTAGAGCTCGTCTCTTGGTGGTGTCTAGTCATAAGTCAGGTGCTTGGTTGAATGCCCTACTGGGTCTCCGAATGAATGATGAGACAGTGAAAATTGCAATTGGTCTTTGCCTTGGAGCTCCCCTATGCCAGCCACATTCTTGCAGTCACTGTGGTGCAAATGTTGATCATTTTGGTACACATGAGTTGAGCTGCAGGAAGAGTCAGGGAAGACATTTTCGTCATAGTTCATTAAATGACATCATTCACCGGTCATTATCTTCTGCCAGTGTCCCTTCCAGGTTTATTTCTATCAGATGGAAAGAGACCTGATGGTATGTCCATCATTCCTTGGTCCAGTGGAAGGCTTTTGGTCTGGGATACAGCTTGTAGTGACACTTTGCCTGATCCAACCTTTCTGCAGCTTTTTTTAACTTTTCTGCCTGCAGTTGCACTGCAGGCAGAAAAGTTAAAAAATAATAAGTACTCCCACCTGGACTCTGAATTACATATTTTTACTTGTAGCTGTGGAGACATGCCGCTCTTTCAGCCCCAAACAAAGGCTTTTCTTAAGGAGTTGGGTCACCAACTGAGGTCAGTGACTTTGAATGAAAATTCTCATCAGTATCTACTACAAAGGATTTCTGTGGCAGTCCAGCGGGAGCGCAGCATTGTGGGCTCTTTGCCTTGTGCTTCCAGGATGGAGGATGTGGAAATTTATATAAGATATGTATGATTGAGTAAATTCCTTGACAAAAAAATAATTGTTTAAAATTTTTATCCCAAAGGGGGGGTTGGTCCTGTCTACGGGTAGGTATGGTGGGTATATTTGTAGTGCTTTGATTTCAGTGTGGTTCTTGCAAATGGAAAAGCTTGGTTCAAAATTCTAAGTAGGGCTGGAGGATATTATTATTTGCAAGTTCTATTGGTGGATCTAAACTATGCATCACAACAATTCAGCAAAACATTAATGCCCAGTTAATTATCTGTAAGGTCCATTAACTTCTGCTTTTGGAGGCAATAATGTAAGGAATGTGATCACTGCACAATTTCAATGTCCTGACCATACATGCCCCCCCCAAATTAAACATTTTAAAATCAGACTTTAATATTGCATAATTGGACATAGGAAGTGGGTGGTGTAGTCAATTTTATAGGAGTATGGCTTTTGTCCCTGAAGCATCTCAAGAAAAGTTGGCACCATGTTACATGTTTGAATGAAAATTGTGTTGAATGAATTCCAGAATAGCTACTCCAGTAGACCACAATTTCTGCTGATTTTTGCCAACCATCCATGCCCGCCTCCACATAGTGGCACCCATACCATGGCTGGCAAGGATGGTAGTTCCTTAAGAAGAGATATTTTGAAGGTGGTAACACCTGTCTGACATATAACAAGAAAGTGCCATAGCTCAACAGGGTTATCCTACTACCATTGATGGCGTCACAAATGGTAGCAAGCACGCACGCACGCACACCCCCCACCCCCCCTCCCTACAAAACAGAAATTAACAGCTGATTTCCTGGCCTCTGGAATGGAAATCAGGGCCAAAGAATGCTATTAGCTCGGTAACATGCTAATTGAATTCTTGAGTTGTGCTTTGGACCGACACACGTACTCCGCAGCACACACACACACACACACACACAAGCCCTACACAGCAGAAATTAACAACTGATTTCCTGGCCTCTGGAACGTAATTCAGGGCCAAAGAATGCTATAGCTTGGTTCAGCTGTCAAGAAATTACCGAAGTTTGCCTTTAAGGTCTTTGGGGGTTGAAATCTAGATAAAGCGGAATTCAACAAAAGGTAAGTGACTACATTTTCTTCTCTTCTTTATTTGTTGCTGATATTATGCTAGTTAGCCAGTTTAAACTTAATTTTTTGGTAGTAGTCAGGGGCGTAGCCAGGATTTTGAAAAACGTGGTGGGGGGGGGGGGTGAGCAAAAATAATCATGAATATGTATAACCATAATTATGTTGAAGGTTTTACAATGGAATATAAATGTGGCTGGTATTGGTGGTTGACACAGTTAAGTCTAGTCTTCTGGGCTTGCTGTTTTTTTTTTGTTTTTTTTTTTTGTTTTTTTTTCCTTCTTTTTCTTTTCTTGGGAGAGTGTAGTCCCTGTGTCCAAACAGGACTTTGTACTAAATGAGCACATGAGGACAAGTTGTGTGCTGGTTTTGCTATTTACAAAATGCTGTCTTGAATGAGTGCATCTATAAGTGTGTGCTGTAACTGCTGTTTACAAGCTAGCTATATAGCTATTTAAATATTCATGATTTTTTAAATTGTGAATTGAAAAAATGTAATCTCACAAATTCTTCTATTATTTTTTTTTAAGGTGATCTTATTTTACTTTTCTAGGGACAACGGTTTATACATACAAACACTACTGTTGTATATTCAAGGAGTTAACTGCCTTGTGAATAATGTTCAAAAAGCACTTTGATGTGTGGTGGCTTTCAGCTGGATAGTTTTATTACTATACTTTATGTTTGTGTGGAAGAGTAAGCTATTTTTTTTAATAAAATACTCCAAACTTTATGAATTCTATACTTTAGTAGGAATTGTCATTTATAACAGTCAAGCATTCCTGCAGTCTGTCTGATCTTTAGCCAAAATGGATATGGGATGTATAGATATGGAAAATTTAAAGAAGGTGGTGGTGCAGATGAAAAGGAACCTGGCTGATGCTGAGGACCGTGCAGAATCGGCTGAAAAGAAACTGAAATCTGTTACAGATGAAAGAGATGATGTGAGTAGCTTTATACACGTTATGCATATATATTGTAGGTTTCTTATGTTATTAACAGACTGACCTGATCATTTAATATTGTGGGTGTGAGGTATGACTGACTATGTTGGTGACCAGGTCCAAATCACGTTTTTTTTCAGGATTTTTCTATTTATTTTCATGGTTCTAGAATACCTACTAAAAGGTATAAGCAGTTGTAGTAGTAATAGCTGTACTAAGTGCCTAGTCTGGTGTAGAGGCCACTATTAATACCAAAAAATGAACTGATAGCAAAAACAATTTGTGAAATTCCACTGCTAACAAGGACAGAAGCCAAAATACACAATTTTTTTTTTTTTTTTTTTTTTTTTTTTTTTTTTTTTTTTTTTTTAATTTCTTGAGCAATGTGACAGAGGGATGGAAGGACAGACAAGCACATTAATAGGATAGGATTGTGGCTTATTTTAATATTCTTTTTTTAATGTTTTTGTTATTTGTTTTTGGGCAGGGAGGGATGGGGTTATATATATTTTTTATGCCTCCCTTGCCCTTCATTAGTGTTTAGTGCTTGTGATATGACACATACAAGGTGACGGCTGCATAAGTTATTGGTATACAGTACCACTGTGTGTTGGTGTAAGATTCTATGGACCAGACACATCCTAATTAGACATGCATAATTCAACAGTTCTCCTCCACACATAGTTGAACAATTTCCATTGACTAGCCACAATTATCCCCAATTACCAAAATACACCAGAGCAGGTTTGACGATCAACACAGATCTGTGTGCAGCTGTTGTTTTAGGGGATGGGGCATTTTGGGAGTCAGCTCATGGTGACTCCTAGGATCTGAGGTGTGGTTAAAATGTTGGCAAGATTTTAGCTGTTTTACTTGAACATCTTCTCAAGCGCTAATGTGAACCAACTTGCAGTGTAAGTAAAGTCAGATTTCCTTTTCTGCTCTTCCAGTACACCAATTCCTTTCCAGTGATTCCAATTCAATAATTCCATTCCAAAGATTTCAGATATCTATTGAAACAAACACATCCATTAAAAACTGTATGGCTGTGACATCTTCACTGAGAAAATATTGTGAATATAATCAGTTTGATTTTTATGATAAACTTGGGAAAGACAACATATATTGTTAGTAGACATTTTTAAAGTTTTATGATGGACTAGTTGTCCTGTCCCAACATTCAACATAAAAATGAAAGGTTTGTGTGAAAAGCATATCAATATATGCTTGTTCAATTTTTAAAACTTTTTTTTTTTTTTTTTTTTTTTTTTTATTTCAAATTTAATACTTTTTCATCATTATTTTATCTTTAATAATTTTTTCTTTGCAGCTGCTGGTGATAGTAGAGAGGCTGAATCTAAAGATAGTGGAGCTGGAGTCGGAGGATTGACAGTGACAAAAAATAATGGGGAAAATATATATATATATATATATATATATATATATATATATATATATATATATATATATATTATTTCCCGATTTTTATCAACAAAAATTCCTGTAGTGCTCTATTTGAACTTGTGTGTGTAGTTGTTAAAATATTACTGAGAAATAATTGTAGAGTTATATTTTCCCGAACTGCAGTAGTTGTTTTAATGATCTAATGAGCTTTTTTTTTTAATGAATTTATTGAAAGATATATTAGAAATCATGCCTTGTATAGTCTGGTAGCGCTTAAATAATATGTGATTGTGTTGTGCGTTTTTTTTCCTTATTCTTTTAAAATATCATTGTGGTGCATCAGTCCAGGCAGTATGATCTGTGATGTATAGTTATGTTTTATGTGCACGTAAACTCATAATCGTTGTTATGAGGAAATCTGGCAGCATAACTACACCTTACCAAACCATTTATCTCTTAATCTTGCTAGTGACTGTCTTAACCACAAGCTTGCCTAACTGAACATGCCACATGTCAATAACTTGGCATCCTCGATCCTAACACCTATACCAGATAAAAATGCAACAAAAAAATTAATTGTAGAAAATTTAATCTTCCTTGCCTGTGCAACTGAGAATGAAAGACTTTTTAGTGAGCTGAAGCTTAGCTAAAGGTCTACCATCAGCTTCATACCTTTTAACCAACAGTAAAGCTAAACAATAAAAGACCTGCCTTCGTAACTGTCAAGAAAAATGTTTGAACTGTGGGTCATAGGACATCAAATTTCTTTCAAATGTCCAATTAAAAAGTTAGAGATAAACTAAACCTTTTCTTTTAACAAATTGTGTTCATGAAGCAGGTAAAAGGTCAATAGCATATCCACCCAAGCTGCCTGTTTTTAAAATGGCTGATAAAATGCAACAAAATTAAATATAAAAAAAAAAAAGTTCCAAAATGTCTTTCTCCACCCATTCACAGAATGTTGACTAGAATAATAGGAAATCATAACAACCAATAATTAAATTATAAATAAGTTATAATATTTATAAAAATAAAATAATAAATGAATAGAAAAAAAAGAATGGAAAATATTGAAAGTAACAATGTTGAGGATGATGACTACACCCACTCAAATAAAATAAATTAAAAGCACCGATATTAGGATGTTCAACTACACCCATTTATGGCTGTCCAGAAATTAAGCCAAGTACACTTGGACACCACACAAGAGAATTTGAGCCTCATTTCACCTCCAGCCATGCCACTTCTAAAAATTAAAAAAAAAAATGACAAGGAACAACAACCAATGCATGGGAAGGGGGGGGAGCAATGTAGACAGTGGCCCCTCCCATGAAAGAATGCATGGGAGTATCAGTGAGGAAAATGTCCATTCCTACACGATTAGACCAGAAATTTGAAAATGCTTGGAAAAAGTAAAAGCTGCACCATCATGAGCAGTGTCTACGGCTGGAGACATTAGAAAATCAAAAGGCTGATAAAAATGAAAAAAAATTAATGAAAGAAAGTTAAATCTAGCTTGCAAGTGCAGCTGAGAATGGAAGACTCTTTAGTGAGCTGATGCTTAGCTAAAACAGCTAAGTACTTCAAGTTATCCTTCTTAGCTATTAGTGGAGTTATGTTCTGTATAGCCTCAGGTGTTCACTAACAGTACAGGAAAGAAATAAAAGACATGGGGACTACCTGGCAATTATATAATTATTCTAAACTAGAGTGATCAATTTAGAAATTCATTGGTGCTGCAGTGTTCTCTCCCTCTCTCTTTCCCCCCCCCCCCCCCCTTTCATTTCTCTCTCTCTCTCTCTCTCTCTCTCTCTCTCTCTCTCTCTATCCCCAACTTTCCACACTTCTTTAAGTGCAGCAATTATGAAGGAGGGGGAGGGGGGGAACAGAAAATAGCTGCAGTAGCCCCAATTCTGTGTTGTGGGCATGTCTAAAATTAATTTAAAATTATGAAGTTGGCAGAATATACTTGAAAATTTTAAAATAGCCGTATTTAAAAGATGAAAGGTAAAAAATTGTTAGAAATGTCTTCTTCCACCAATTCATAGAATGTTGACCAGAATAATATTAGATTTTAATGTATAGGATAAAGTTTGTTTGGCAAAGTGCCTTCCTTAACCATTGCAAGGGAAGCTGCGAATTGGCCCCTGGTAGTAATTATTAGTAAAGTCTTGGTGTGGGTCGCTCTTGTTTTGATTGTGGAGGATAACTTCCTGCCGGAAGTGATGGCGGCAAATGCTCGGGAGTTAAACCCCACCCAACTCTGGCTGGTGGCTGCTTCAATTTTCAAAGAATTCCTATGTCTTGCTTTGGTGTGATCTTTCCCTTCTTTAGGAAATATGATACAGTCAATGGGACATCTTACAGAGTTATCAGAAGGGTAGGAGAAGGAGGCGAGTAACACCTAGTGGATTTAGAAATGAATAAAGCAAGTTGCTATGATCACTAATGTTTTCTCTTTGACTCTTCAGGGTTCTCCTATGTTGACTTGGTTACCAAAGGAATCTTTGATTATGCATTAGTGAGTTTACTTCTATGTTTTAGCTGCTGCAGCTGCACTGACAGCAGCAAACTGCCAATCATGTCTTCTGTCTGTGCAGAAGAGAATGTTGCTGCAAGTGCCCGAGCAGAAAGAGTCAGCTGAGAATGAAGTCAGATGTCACAAGTTGGTGAGCCATAAAAATGTGATCAGATTGGTCGACTCTGAGATAAAGGAGAGACAAAATGGAAATGGAGTAGCTTTGCTGGTTTTTCCTTACTATAGAGTAAGTTACTAAGGAAAAGGGTTTGTTTGGTATATTCATTTTATGGGATTCCCAACCCCCCCCTTCATCTAATATTACTTATTGTTTCAATATCTCTGGCTAGAGTTTACCAAAGACAATCTCAATAGTAAACTACTACTATTTTATCAGTTATTCAATACTTAATCATTATAATATCATCTTCCACCAAAAATATTAAAACGTCAAAATATCCAACACATGTCCACTGTTTAATCTGTGTCTATCCTGACAATTAGAACTACATATCGTAACAAGTATTATTCATCTCTGAGTTGTAGTGGCATATTTCTTTCTTTCTTTCTTTTAACATTTTTTTCTTTTTCAAAATTTAAGTTGTTTAGCAGCGTAATAATTCAAATTACTATGTATGTGTATAGCCTAGCATCTGTAAGCATTTATCCTTTTATTTTTTTTATTTTCAAGTTAGATTTTTTAATGACTCATATAATTAAGACAGTTCTAATAGCAAACAATTTCTAACCTAACTGTTAGATAAATAGAAAAGGCACATATCCATACTCCTATTGACTAGAATGGATATAGTTGATCGGTTTTTAACACATCTGGGAGACAGGCTGTCCAGCAATTTTCTTTTTTCTTGTAGATTGACTATTTTATGGGTTGTAATGGAGCCCATTCAAAGTTAAATCTCTGTAGCTGTTTCTGTATTGTTTAATTTGTCTGTTTTTCTCACGCAGCTACAGATTACAATAACGTGTGGTTGGTCACCTTGTGATATCATATCATATTTGTGACTTGTCTTAAATGTAGCCTATTTGTTCTGTAGTGACAGCTGACAACATGATTGGCAAACCAGCCTCCATGGAATGTCTGAGTGTAGAGGCAGTAGACCCTACCCCACCCATCCAATGAACATTGCCTAATTATCCCACTGACATGTGCAGAGATGTTAGCATGTACACCTCAGTGGTCACACCTTTTATTGCTTGTACAGGAGCACACAAAGGACAATACATAATCTGGGTACCTGATGAACCATAATGACTCTGTCCTCTCCCCACAGAATGGGACTTTACAGGACCTGATGGAGCATGTTTGTCGTACAGGAGTTCCCCTGGAGGAGCACCAGATAGTGAAGCTCTTTGTGTTTGTTTGCTGTGCACTCCATGCTATGCATACTTGCCGTCCAAGACCTCTCGCTCACAACGATGTCAAGGTTAGAGGGTGATTGTCCTGCTGGCAGTAGTTGCAGTGTCACAATGTATGTGAGTATGAGAGAGCAGGTGCAGTTTGCAATTGGGATAATAAAAACTTGAGTTTATGGTTGCATAATTGCAGGCATTAGAGTTCCTCAACCTGAAGATGCTGAGTAGCTTATTTCTCCTGACATGCAATGTGATGGGGGGGATGGGGGATGGGGGATGAATGTATTTGGTGTGTGTCTGTGTCTGTGTGTGTGTGTCTCTGTGTGTGTGTGTGTGTGTCTGTCTGTGTGTGTGTGTCTCTGTGTGTGTGTGTGTGTGTCTGTCTGTGTGTGTGTGTGTGTGTGTGTGTGTGTGTGTGTGTGTGTGTGTGTGTGTGTGTGTCTCTCTGTGTGTGTGTCTGTGTGTGTGTCTGTGTGTGTGTTTGTGTGTGTGTCTGTCTCTGTGTGTGTGTTTGTCTGTGTGTGTGTGTCTGTGTGTGAGTGTCTGTGCGTGTCTGTCTGTGTGTGTCTGTCTGTCTGTGTGTGTGCGCGTGTGTGTGCGTGTCTGTGTGTGTCTGTCTCTATGTGTGTGTCTGTGTGTGTGTGTATGTTTAGTTTAAAAAGTATGGAAATAATTTTAGCCAATTTTTTTCTCCTTTTTTCTTGTTCTCTCTCTTTTTTTTTTTTTTTTTTTTTTTTTTTTTTTTCTTTTTTTTTTACAAGAAAAAAACAACAGTAAGTAGATATTTGGGCTCCTCATCCAATTAGACTGTGTAAAAAAAATTTTAAACCTCAGACCAAGTTTCTTGTGTTCTGATTTTTTTTTTTTTTTTTTTTTTTTTTTCTCCTGATTTGTGTGAAATGAAAGCTATTTGTCCTTTGTTAGCTAGCTCTCTAATTCTCACATTTCCCCTACAGAGATCAGTGGCTAGTTGGAGGATCAAGCAGAGTGTGATGGGGTGTTGTTTGTGCAAGAGAGTGTGTGTGTGTGGGGGGGGGGGGGGGGGGGGGGGAATGAGGAAGGGAAATAAAGAAGAAAGAAGAGAACAAGGAGAAAAACTATGGTACACTAATTTAATTTTTTTTTTTTTTTTTTTTTTAAGAGGAAGAAGAAAGAGGATGTGTTGTTTTTTAAAAATCCTTCTGTGGGACTAGAACTTTTTACTCCTCGTTAGGCCAATACCTTTATCTGTCAGGTCATAGATGATTTGATTTTACAGCAAAGATTGGCATCATTGGCTATCTCCTTTGGATAATATCCTGGAAATTTTTTCATGTGATACATTTTTTAATGTGATAAACAGTTGTTGGAACCTCTGGAGTGCATAGGAAAGCATTTGTCAAGATCCCTGAACAGGCAAGTGAAAGACTAGAAAATTTGTATGTTATTAGAATTACTCAGAGTTGCCAGGGAAACAATTAAATTCAAGGAAAGTAAAGAAATGTTTTAAGTCAACCTATGTGAAATGCAATCTGTACTGTGGAAGGATTGTAGTTTGTTGCAGCCGGCTAGGGCTGATGTCTTCAGTTGTTGAACAGGTGAGCTCACCAGTGAAGAAGACGGAGATGGTGTTCTCACATCCCAAGCATATAGCACACAAATGGATACTTGACAACAAATATCTTGTACCTTGTCTTTTTTCCTTTACCGGACTTCCAACCATGCTTCTTTTCTTTCCTTAGCTAATAAGGATTCCAATCAATATTGGCTTTCTTTCTTCTTTTTTTATGGGCATTAGAGTAACCTAAGCTTCAATCGATATTTTGTTTCTAAAGCTATATACTCTTATGCCTAGATAATAGCAAATATATATTTTTTCATATCTTTGAAAAACAGGCAATCAATAGTGTCCCTCTCTTTCTGTGTAGAAGTGTAGTCATGCATACAAGATGGGGGAAGAGCATGTGGGAGAGTGAATTGAGGGAAAAGGATGGGGGAGGTATGTGTGTATATATTAGTGTCTGTCTGTCTGTCCACTCTCTAATATATCCACTGGGATTGAGAGAACTGTTGGGCCAATGGAATATAATTCAGTGTGAGTGGAAAATGTTTTTTAAATACATAATGTAATTTGTATTGCTGTAATTTGTTTTATCTACCTTTAAATTTTGAATTCCTAATTAGTTATTTCAATTGTTTGAGTTGTACTCTTACCCTACAAACCACTCCATGTAAAACACTGGTCACTCTAAATAACTAAAATGAGGCCAGTAAAACGGAGAAGCAAATTAACCTTATACAAGAGCATAAGAATGGGTTTACACAGTAGCTTGTGAGATTCCATCCTTGTATGGCTTCTAGTTTGTTATTGTTTTTATTTTCCTGATATGGAATAAATCCTAATATCTATTTCACTGTAAATAGTTCTAATGACCTTGGAAATGCATAGGAAAAATTTTGTCATCGATGTTTTCAACTCTACTGTATATACATAGCTATATAAATATATGTTAGTAATAGGTGTGTATGCATGCTGTATTCCCGCCACAGCCGGGAAACATGCTGCTCAGTGACAGTGGTGAGGAGCTCATTCTGATGGACTTGGGGAGTGCAAGAGATGCTGCAGTGTCCATACGCAATAGGTCAGTGGCATTCAGTCTGAATGTGTCCACTACAACTGCACTTTCACTGCCAACATATATACTTCTCATTCAGACAAGAAGCTCTGTCCTTCCAAGAAGTGTGTGCTCAAACATGTACCAGCTATTATAGGCAAGTCTATACACATGCTTGCTATGTGATATGATTATACAGTAGTCTCTTTTGAGATATCCCTCCATTGGAAGACAACCTCTTTTGAGAGACCACATTTGTCATGAGAGATGTATTTACTGTATAAACTTACCTCTATCAGAAGACCACCTCTTTTGAATGACCGAAGACCGCCCAATGATAAAATTTTAAGACCGCTATAGAAACCCAAAATACTTATACATATACATGTTTACTAAGTGGTTGCCTCTGATAACTATATTATAAATCTTATAATTTTTCAGATGTAATGGTTTTGGCACATATTAATTTCCAAACAAGTCTAGGAATACAATGACCTTGACCCTAGAAGAAATAATTGCTGTTTAAATGACAAGCAAACATCTCTATGAATTCGATATTTTGCTCTTACTCAATTCAAGGCCGATTTGTTGGAGCTGATAATAAAATATCATGCTATTTTAGAAGGGACTATGCAAGTAGATTGGGATATTTCTCCTCACTCTTGTTTGTTTTTCTCCCCTCTCTAGTTGACTCTGTCCCTATGTTTATGTCCAGGGCTCCTGAACTATTTGAGGTGCCTTCCAACTGCACTATTACAGCCAAGACAGATATTTGGTCTCTTGGTTGCTCTCTATATGCAGCTGCCTTTGGAAAGAGTCCTTGTGACGGAACTTCCCTTGGTGCCAACAGCGGACATATTGTCTTCCCCCGATCCCAGTTAGTACAATCAAAATATTCCTACTCAATAGTATTTTTTGTTGGTTTTTTGTTGTTTTTTTTTCCAGTAAATATATCCGAGGATGTGGCATATGTGTACAAGGTTGTGTGTGATACAATCAAGTTACACCTCAAGTCGATGTGCCACTGCAATGATTCCTTAACACCATTATTAACACTATAGAACTATAGCCTGTTGTGCTCTTTGCTTTTTCTATGATTACTATTTTAGCTACATCTCTAGTTTCCAAGTGTTTGAATGCTGATATAATTCTTACCTCTCTTGTATGGTGCATCTATTATGCATGTAGCAATTACTCCGAAGAATTCTGCGCCCTCATTCTGTGGCTCCTGGACGTATCCCCTGAGACAAGACCAACAGCCCTAGAGGCACAGATGCGTATGGAGATGTTCTTACAAGAGTTGCCAAACTCTGGGGGAATCTAGGCTGGATGTACTGTTGTGTACATTGCATTATTTATTTCAACTTGATCATGGAGTATATAAAGTATAATTATCAGTTCAAACGAAGCAACCAGAAATGTACTGATATTTTTTTAATGCATTGTCATCCTTCACTTATTTCTAACACCTATGTCTGACTGACATCCCCTCCCTCCCTCCCCTTCCACTAAATTCTTATTCAAGGCATCTTACATCATCCTATGGCATGCATGCACATACTCAACAAAAAAAAAATGGCAAAAAAAAAAAAAAAAATGGCAAAAAAAAAAAAAAAAAAAATGGCAAAAAAAAAAAATGGCAAAAAAATATTATGCATTTTGGCATTGCAATTAGAAGAGCCCACTACTGCTACAATATACACCTGAAAGTTATTATTTCAACATGTCAACATTCTATGCATTTCTGTAGGACTTTTAGTCAATTGACCAGATGATCAGTACCCAATATTGTTGATGTTTGACTGGATGTAAACAGAAAACAGCATATGGTGATAGTGTACAGTAGTGATGAATGATTGCAATGACAGAAAATGTAACTAGAAGCTATCCAAGGATGGAATCCCACAAGCCATGCTGTCCATTTACTTGTACAGAGCTCATGTACACTATTTTGCTGCCCTTGAGTATTTTAAAAAAATTTTTTTTAGAGCAACTGAGTGTGATTACGTTTGGTTGGTAGGGTTAATGTACCACTTGAAACTTAGTGTAGTGGCTACTCTTGCCTCAGGCATGAGGAAGTGAAATGTAGGACCAAGATATTGCATATGTATTTTTATAAGTGTGTATTTATATTATACAGGTGCATATTATTTTATAATATGCTCTTTGTAGTGGTCTTGAACATTACTGCAATTGATCTACCATACATCCACTCAACTGTATCCTTAATCAATGGACAGAACTCTATCAGTTCTAGTCATTGTATTTGACATGAGCCAAGCAGGAAACTAATTATATGATCGTTTACTGAAAAATTCAATGTAGACCACAAATTAATATGACCATAATCAAGTCAAATTAGATTGAAACAACAAAAACATGCTTAGTGTACAGATTCAATCACTGCAGAAGTTGTTGAATTGGTAAGGATCATTTAAAATGTAGCCTACTTGGGTGTGGTGTGTGGCTCCTTCCCCCCCCCCCCCCCCCACCCTCTTAAAGTATATTAGATTGTTTTTAATTTTTCTTTCTTAAACAATGGTGACCTTTGTTGACACTTTCAATTTTAAACAATTTCTTTTTCAACCTTTCCCACGTTCTCCACTAATTCCACAAACTTCCAGTCTCTTAACCTTTTAGCTGAAAACTTTTTTGCCAATTCTATTGCTACAAAACAGGAAAAATAGCAAAGCAGTGCTTGTTGACAAAAGAAAGTTGGAGGAATAATGACGGATATTATGAATTACAGGTGAATTAATCAAGGTAAACAACACAAAAGCAACAACATTTAACCAACAACTTCACAGCAACAACATTTAACCAACAACTTCACAGCAACAGATATGAAACATAATACACAATAAAATGGTAACATGACACCAACCACAACATAAATTAATGCAAAACAATAAAAATTGAAATAAACGACAAAGGATAGTGATATGCATGCATGAAAACAAAGTGGGGACAGAACAGAGTTGTGCAATCCACGAAGATATAGATCAGAGTGGCTACATAGTTGAGCGTTCATGTTTGTTCTCTTCTTTGTGCAGCAGAGAGGAAGTGGGTGTGTGTGCATGTCTAGCTGTGGGGGTGTGTGCATGTCTAGCTGTGGCAGAGAGTCTTGTTGTGTTCATCCAATCCAGAATGACGGGAGTCTGGTCCAGCCACGGAGGGAGAGGGTATGGTGTCTGCCCCCCTGCTACGGATATGATCTTCCCTGTGTTGGGGTCTATCACATTACCAAAATCATCTGTCTCAGTGAAGAGAAGATTTCTGGAATGTCTTGCTTGAGCTGCAAACGATAAAAAAGAAAAAAAAAAAAAATTCTCATATTCTTAATCATGTGGCCCCAACAATTTTGGAACTATTGACATTCCACTCATTCAACGCTTCTTTCTCTATCCTCTGTCTTAGGTATCTTAGATATGTACATAAGCTTTGCAATAGCACTTGTGGGATGTGGTTTCAACCCAGTATGGGGACTACTTGCAAAAGATGATTGATGGGTATGAGGTAAGGGATAGCTCAGGCATAAACCAGAAAGTGTGGGAGTGGGTGTGCCCTTTAGGGGCAGGGTGGAGTTTGGGATGTGCTAATATCAACAATTAGTGGGTTGTCCTCAGCAACACATTTCCAACAATCCTCAACATTGCTTAAGGAGTTGGGTCACCAACTGAGGTCAGTGACTTTGAATGAAAATTCTCATCAGTATCTACTACAAAGGATTTCTGTGGCAGTCCAGCGGGAGCGCAGCATTGTGGGCTCTTTGCCTTGTGCTTCCAGGATGGAGGATGTGGAAATTTATATAAGATATGTATGATTGAGTAAATTCCTTGACAAAAAAATAATTGTTTAAAATTTTTATCCCAAAGGGGGGGTTGGTCCTGTCTACGGGTAGGTATGGTGGGTATATTTGTAGTGCTTTGATTTCAGTGTGGTTCTTGCAAATGGAAAAGCTTGGTCCAAAATTCTAAGTAGGGCTGGAGGATATTATTATTTGCAAGTTCTATTGGTGGATCTAAACTATGCATCACAACAATTCATCAAAACATTAATGCCCAGTTAATTATCTGTAAGGTCCATTAACTTCTGCTTTTGGAGGCAATAATGTAAGGAATGTGATCACTGCACAATTTCAATGTCCTGACCATACATGCCCCCCCCCCAAATTAAACATTTTAAAATCAGACTTTAATATTGCATAATTGGACATAGGAAGTGGGTGGTGTAGTCAATTTTATAGGAGTATGGCTTTTGTCCCTGAAGCATCTCAAGAAAAGTTGGCACCATGTTACATGTTTGAATGAAAATTGTGTTGAATGAATTCCAGAATAGCTACTCCAGTAGACCACAATTTCTGCTGATTTTTGCCAACCATCCATGCCCGCCTCCACATAGTGGCACCCATACCATGGCTGGCAAGGATGGTAGTTCCTTAAGAAGAGATATTTTGAAGGTGGTAACACCTGTCTGACATATAACAAGAAAGTGCCATAGCTCAACAGGGTTATCCTACTACCATTGATGGCGTCACAAATGGTAGCAAGCACGCACGCACGCACACCCCCCACCCCCCCTCCCTACAAAACAGAAATTAACAGCTGATTTCCTGGCCTCTGTGCTTTGGACCGACACACGTACTCCGCAGCACACACACACACACACACACACAAGCCCTACACAGCAGAAATTAACAACTGATTTCCTGGCCTCTGGAACGTAATTCAGGGCCAAAGAATGCTATAGCTTGGTTCAGCTGTCAAGAAATTACCGAAGTTTGCCTTTAAGGTCTTTGGGGGTTGAAATCTAGATAAAGCGGAATTCAACAAAAGGTAAGTGACTACATTTTCTTCTCTTCTTTATTTGTTGCTGATATTATGCTAGTTAGCCAGTTTAAACTTAATTTTTTGGTAGTAGTCAGGGGCGTAGCCAGGATTTTGAAAAACGTGGTGGGGGGGGGGGGGGGGTGAGCAAAAATAATCATGAATATGTATAACCATAATTATGTTGAAGGTTTTACAATGGAATATAAATGTGGCTGGTATTGGTGGTTGACACAGTTAAGTCTAGTCTTCTGGGCTTGCTGTTTTTTTTTTGTTTTTTTTTTTTGTTTTTTTTTCCTTCTTTTTCTTTTCTTGGGAGAGTGTAGTCCCTGTGTCCAAACAGGACTTTGTACTAAATGAGCACATGAGGACAAGTTGTGTGCTGGTTTTGCTATTTACAAAATGCTGTCTTGAATGAGTGCATCTATAAGTGTGTGCTGTAACTGCTGTTTACAAGCTAGCTATATAGCTATTTAAATATTCATGATTTTTTAAATTGTGAATTGAAAAAATGTAATCTCACAAATTCTTCTATTATTTTTTTTTAAGGTGATCTTATTTTACTTTTCTAGGGACAACGGTTTATACATACGAACACTACTGTTGTATATTCAAGGAGTTAACTGCCTTGTGAATAATGTTCAAAAAGCACTTTGATGTGTGGTGGCTTTCAGCTGGATAGTTTTATTACTATACTTTATGTTTGTGTGGAAGAGTAAGCTATTTTTTTTAATAAAATACTCCAAACTTTATGAATTCTATACTTTAGTAGGAATTGTCATTTATAACAGTCAAGCATTCCTGCAGTCTGTCTGATCTTTAGCCAAAATGGATATGGGATGTATAGATATGGAAAATTTAAAGAAGGTGGTGGTGCAGATGAAAAGGAACCTGGCTGATGCTGAGGACCGTGCAGAATCGGCTGAAAAGAAACTGAAATCTGTTACAGATGAAAGAGATGATGTGAGTAGCTTTATACACGTTATGCATATATATTGTAGGTTTCTTATGTTATTAACAGACTGACCTGATCATTTAATATTGTGGGTGTGAGGTATGACTGACTATGTTGGTGACCAGGTCCAAATCACGTTTTTTTTCAGGATTTTTCTATTTATTTTCATGGTTCTAGAATACCTACTAAAAGGTATAAGCAGTTGTAGTAGTAATAGCTGTACTAAGTGCCTAGTCTGGTGTAGAGGCCACTATTAATACCAAAAAATGAACTGATAGCAAAAACAATTTGTGAAATTCCACTGCTAACAAGGACAGAAGCCAAAATACACAATTTTTTTTTTTTTTTTTTTTTTTTTTTTTTTTTTTTTTTTTTTTTTTTTTTAATTTCTTGAGCAATGTGACAGAGGGATGGAAGGACAGACAAGCACATTAATAGGATAGGATTGTGGCTTATTTTAATATTCTTTTTTTAATGTTTTTGTTATTTGTTTTTGGGCAGGGAGGGATGGGGTTATATATATATTTTATGCCTCCCTTGCCCTTCATTAGTGTTTAGTGCTTGTGATATGACACATACAAGGTGACGGCTGCATAAGTTATTGGTATACAGTACCACTGTGTGTTGGTGTAAGATTCTATGGACCAGACACATCCTAATTAGACATGCATAATTCAACAGTTCTCCTCCACACATAGTTGAACAATTTCCATTGACTAGCCACAATTATCCCCAATTACCAAAATACACCAGAGCAGGTTCGACGATCAACACAGATCTGTGTGCAGCTGTTGTTTTAGGGGATGGGGCATTTTGGGAGTCAGCTCATGGTGACTCCTAGGATCTGAGGTGTGGTTAAAATGTTGGCAAGATTTTAGCTGTTTTACTTGAACATCTTCTCAAGCGCTAATGTGAACCAACTTGCAGTGTAAGTAAAGTCAGATTTCCTTTTCTGCTCTTCCAGTACACCAATTCCTTTCCAGTGATTCCAATTCAATAATTCCATTCCAAAGATTTCAGATATCTATTGAAACAAACACATCCATTAAAAACTGTATGGCTGTGACATCTTCACTGAGAAAATATTGTGAATATAATCAGTTTGATTTTTATGATAAACTTGGGAAAGACAACATATATTGTTAGTAGACATTTTTAAAGTTTTATGATGGACTAGTTGTCCTGTCCCAACATTCAACATAAAAATGAAAGGTTTGTGTGAAAAGCATATCAATATATGCTTGTTCAATTTTTAAAACTTTTTTTTTATTATTATTTTTTTTTTATTATTTCAAAATTAATACTTTTTCATCATTATTTTATCTTTAATAATTTTTTCTTTGCAGCTGCTGGTGATAGTAGAGAGGCTGAATCTAAAGATAGTGGAGCTGGAGTCGGAGGATTGACAGTGACAAAAAATAATGGGGAAAAATATATATATATATATATATTATTTCCCGATTTTTATCAACAAAAATTCCTGTAGTGCTCTATTTGAACTTGTGTGTGTAGTTGTTAAAATATTACTGAGAAATAATTGTAGAGTTATATTTTCCCGAACTGCAGTAGTTGTTTTAATGATCTAATGAGCTTTTTTTTTTAATGAATTTATTGAAAGATATATTAGAAATCATGCCTTGTATAGTCTGGTAGCGCTTAAATAATATGTGATTGTGTTGTGCGTTTTTTTTTCCTTATTCTTTTAAAATATCATTGTGGTGCATCAGTCCAGGCAGTATGATCTGTGATGTATAGTTATGTTTTATGTGCACGTAAACTCATAATCGTTGTTATGAGGAAATCTGGCAGCATAACTACACCTTACCAAACCATTTATCTCTTAATCTTGCTAGTGACTGTCTTAACCACAAGCTTGCCTAACTGAACATGCCACATGTCAATAACTTGGCATCCTCGATCCTAACACCTATACCAGATAAAAATGCAACAAAAAAATTAATTGTAGAAAATTTAATCTTCCTTGCCTGTGCAACTGAGAATGAAAGACTTTTTAGTGAGCTGAAGCTTAGCTAAAGGTCTACCATCAGCTTCATACCTTTTAACCAACAGTAAAGCTAAACAATAAAAGACCTGCCTTCATAACTGTCAAGAAAAATGTTTGAACTGTGGGTCATAGGACATCAAATTTCTTTCAAATGTCCAATTAAAAAGTTAGAGATAAACTAAACCTTTTCTTTTAACAAATTGTGTTCATGAAGCAGGTAAAAGGTCAATAGCATATCCACCCAAGCTCCCTGTTTTTAAAATGGCTGATAAAATGCAACAAAATTAAATATAAAAAAAAAAAAGTTCCAAAATGTCTTTCTCCACCCATTCACAGAATGTTGACTAGAATAATAGGAAATCATAACAACCAATAATTAAATTATAAATAAGTTATAATATTTATAAAAATAAAATAATAAATGAATAGAAAAAAAAGAATGGAAAATATTGAAAGTAACAATGTTGAGGATGATGACTACACCCACTCAAATAAAATAAATTAAAAGCACCGATATTAGGATGTTCAACTACACCCATTTATGGCTGTCCAGAAATTAAGCCAAGTACACTTGGACACCACACAAGAGAATTTGAGCCTCATTTCACCTCCAGCCATGCCACTTCTAAAAATTAAAAAAAAAAATGACAAGGAACAACAACCAATGCATGGGAAGGGGGGGGGAGCAATGTAGACAGTGGCCCCTCCCATGAAAGAATGCATGGGAGTATCAGTGAGGAAAATGTCCATTCCTACACGATTAGACCAGAAATTTGAAAATGCTTGGAAAAAGTAAAAGCTGCACCATCATGAGCAGTGTCTACGGCTGGAGACATTAGAAAATCAAAAGGCTGATAAAAATGAAAAAAAATTAATGAAAGAAAGTTAAATCTAGCTTGCAAGTGCAGCTGAGAATGGAAGACTCTTTAGTGAGCTGATGCTTAGCTAAAACAGCTAAGTACTTCAAGTTATCCTTCTTAGCTATTAGTGGAGTTATGTTCTGTATAGCCTCAGGTGTTCACTAACAGTACAGGAAAGAAATAAAAGACATGGGGACTACCTGGCAATTATATAATTATTCTAAACTAGAGTGATCAATTTAGAAATTCATTGGTGCTGCAGTGTTCTCTCCCTCTCTCTTTCCCCCCCCCCCCCCCCCCCCCTTTCATTTCTCTCTCTCTCTCTCTCTCTCTCTCTCTCTCTCTCTCTATCCCCAACTTTCCACACTTCTTTAAGTGCAGCAATTATGAAGGAGGGGGAGGGGGGGAACAGAAAATAGCTGCAGTAGCCCCAATTCTGTGTTGTGGGCATGTCTAAAATTAATTTAAAATTATGAAGTTGGCAGAATATACTTGAAAATTTTAAAATAGCCGTATTTAAAAGATGAAAGGTAAAAAATTGTTAGAAATGTCTTCTTCCACCAATTCATAGAATGTTGACCAGAATAATATTAGATTTTAATGTATAGGATAAAGTTTGTTTGGCAAAGTGCCTTCCTTAACCATTGCAAGGGAAGCTGCGAATTGGCCCCTGGTAGTAATTATTAGTAAAGTCTTGGTGTGGGTCGCTCTTGTTTTGATTGTGGAGGATAACTTCCTGCCGGAAGTGATGGCGGCAAATGCTCGGGAGTTAAACCCCACCCAACTCTGGCTGGTGGCTGCTTCAATTTTCAAAGAATTCCTATGTCTTGCTTTGGTGTGATCTTTCCCTTCTTTAGGAAATATGATACAGTCAATGGGACATCTTACAGAGTTATCAGAAGGGTAGGAGAAGGAGGCGAGTAACACCTAGTGGATTTAGAAATGAATAAAGCAAGTTGCTATGATCACTAATGTTTTCTCTTTGACTCTTCAGGGTTCTCCTATGTTGACTTGGTTACCAAAGGAATCTTTGATTATGCATTAGTGAGTTTACTTCTATGTTTTAGCTGCTGCAGCTGCACTGACAGCAGCAAACTGCCAATCATGTCTTCTGTCTGTGCAGAAGAGAATGTTGCTGCAAGTGCCCGAGCAGAAAGAGTCAGCTGAGAATGAAGTCAGATGTCACAAGTTGGTGAGCCATAAAAATGTGATCAGATTGGTCGACTCTGAGATAAAGGAGAGACAAAATGGAAATGGAGTAGCTTTGCTGGTTTTTCCTTACTATAGAGTAAGTTACTAAGGAAAAGGGTTTGTTTGGTATATTCATTTTATGGGATTCCCAACCCCCCCCTTCATCTAATATTACTTATTGTTTCAATATCTCTGGCTAGAGTTTACCAAAGACAATCTCAATAGTAAACTACTACTATTTTATCAGTTATTCAATACTTAATCATTATAATATCATCTTCCACCAAAAATATTAAAACGTCAAAATATCCAACACATGTCCACTGTTTAATCTGTGTCTATCCTGACAATTAGAACTACATTTCGTAACAAGTATTATTCATCTCTGAGTTGTAGTGGCATATTTCTTTCTTTCTTTCTTTTAACATTTTTTTCTTTTTCAAAATTTAAGTTGTTTAGCAGCGTAATAATTCAAATTACTATGTATGTGTATAGCCTAGCATCTGTAAGCATTTATCCTTTTATTTTTTTTATTTTCAAGTTAGATTTTTTAATGACTCATATAATTAAGACAGTTCTAATAGCAAACAATTTCTAACCTAACTGTTAGATAAATAGAAAAGGCACATATCCATACTCCTATTGACTAGAATGGATATAGTTGATCGGTTTTTAACACATCTGGGAGACAGGCTGTCCAGCAATTTTCTTTTTTCTTGTAGATTGACTATTTTATGGGTTGTAATGGAGCCCATTCAAAGTTAAATCTCTGTAGCTGTTTCTGTATTGTTTAATTTGTCTGTTTTTCTCACGCAGCTACAGATTACAATAACGTGTGGTTGGTCACCTTGTGATATCATATCATATTTGTGACTTGTCTTAAATGTAGCCTATTTGTTCTGTAGTGACAGCTGACAACATGATTGGCAAACCAGCCTCCATGGAATGTCTGAGTGTAGAGGCAGTAGACCCTACCCCACCCATCCAATGAACATTGCCTAATTATCCCACTGACATGTGCAGAGATGTTAGCATGTACACCTCAGTGGTCACACCTTTTATTGCTTGTACAGGAGCACACAAAGGACAATACATAATCTGGGTACCTGATGAACCATAATGACTCTGTCCTCTCCCCACAGAATGGGACTTTACAGGACCTGATGGAGCATGTTTGTCGTACAGGAGTTCCCCTGGAGGAGCACCAGATAGTGAAGCTCTTTGTGTTTGTTTGCTGTGCACTCCATGCTATGCATACTTGCCGTCCAAGACCTCTCGCTCACAACGATGTCAAGGTTAGAGGGTGATTGTCCTGCTGGCAGTAGTTGCAGTGTCACAATGTATGTGAGTATGAGAGAGCAGGTGCAGTTTGCAATTGGGATAATAAAAACTTGAGTTTATGGTTGCATAATTGCAGGCATTAGAGTTCCTCAACCTGAAGATGCTGAGTAGCTTATTTCTCCTGACATGCAATGTGATGGGGGGGATGGGGGATGGGGGATGAATGTATTTGGTGTGTGTCTGTGTCTGTGTGTGTGTGTCTCTGTGTGTGTGTGTGTGTGTCTGTCTGTGTGTGTGTGTCTCTGTGTGTGTGTGTGTGTGTCTGTCTGTGTGTGTGTGTGTGTGTGTGTGTGTGTGTGTGTGTGTGTGTGTGTGTGTCTCTCTGTGTGTGTGTCTGTGTGTGTGTCTGTGTGTGTGTTTGTGTGTGTGTCTGTCTCTGTGTGTGTGTTTGTCTGTGTGTGTGTGTCTGTGTGTGAGTGTCTGTGCGTGTCTGTCTGTGTGTGTCTGTCTGTCTGTGTGTGTGCGCGTGTGTGTGCGTGTCTGTGTGTGTCTGTCTCTATGTGTGTGTCTGTGTGTGTGTGTATGTTTAGTTTAAAAAGTATGGAAATAATTTTAGCCAATTTTTTTCTCCTTTTTTCTTGTTCTCTCTCTTTTTTTTTTTTTTTTTTTTTTTTTTTTTTTTTCTTTTTTTTTTACAAGAAAAAAACAACAGTAAGTAGATATTTGGGCTCCTCATCCAATTAGACTGTGTAAAAAAAATTTTAAACCTCAGACCAAGTTTCTTGTGTTCTGATTTTTTTTTTTTTTTTTTTTTTTTTTTCTCCTGATTTGTGTGAAATGAAAGCTATTTGTCCTTTGTTAGCTAGCTCTCTAATTCTCACATTTCCCCTACAGAGATCAGTGGCTAGTTGGAGGATCAAGCAGAGTGTGATGGGGTGTTGTTTGTGCAAGAGAGTGTGTGTGGGGGGGGGGGGGGGGAATGAGGAAGGGAAATAAAGAAGAAAGAAGAGAACAAGGAGAAAAACTATGGTACACTAATTTAATTTTTTTTTTTTTTTTTTTTTTAAGAGGAAGAAGAAAGAGGATGTGTTGTTTTTTAAAAATCCTTCTGTGGGACTAGAACTTTTTACTCCTCGTTAGGCCAATACCTTTATCTGTCAGGTCATAGATGATTTGATTTTACAGCAAAGATTGGCATCATTGGCTATCTCCTTTGGATAATATCCTGGAAATTTTTTCATGTGATACATTTTTTAATGTGATAAACAGTTGTTGGAACCTCTGGAGTGCATAGGAAAGCATTTGTCAAGATCCCTGAACAGGCAAGTGAAAGACTAGAAAATTTGTATGTTATTAGAATTACTCAGAGTTGCCAGGGAAACAATTAAATTCAAGGAAAGTAAAGAAATGTTTTAAGTCAACCTATGTGAAATGCAATCTGTACTGTGGAAGGATTGTAGTTTGTTGCAGCCGGCTAGGGCTGATGTCTTCAGTTGTTGAACAGGTGAGCTCACCAGTGAAGAAGACGGAGATGGTGTTCTCACATCCCAAGCATATAGCACACAAATGGATACTTGACAACAAATATCTTGTACCTTGTCTTTTTTCCTTTACCGGACTTCCAACCATGCTTCTTTTCTTTCCTTAGCTAATAAGGATTCCAATCAATATTGGCTTTCTTTCTTCTTTTTTTATGGGCATTAGAGTAACCTAAGCTTCAATCGATATTTTGTTTCTAAAGCTATATACTCTTATGCCTAGATAATAGCAAATATATATTTTTTCATATCTTTGAAAAACAGGCAATCAATAGTGTCCCTCTCTTTCTGTGTAGAAGTGTAGTCATGCATACAAGATGGGGGAAGAGCATGTGGGAGAGTGAATTGAGGGAAAAGGATGGGGGAGGTATGTGTGTATATATTAGTGTCTGTCTGTCTGTCCACTCTCTAATATATCCACTGGGATTGAGAGAACTGTTGGGCCAATGGAATATAATTCAGTGTGAGTGGAAAATGTTTTTTAAATACATAATGTAATTTGTATTGCTGTAATTTGTTTTATCTACCTTTAAATTTTGAATTCCTAATTAGTTATTTCAATTGTTTGAGTTGTACTCTTACCCTACAAACCACTCCATGTAAAACACTGGTCACTCTAAATAACTAAAATGAGGCCAGTAAAACGGAGAAGCAAATTAACCTTATACAAGAGCATAAGAATGGGTTTACACAGTAGCTTGTGAGATTCCATCCTTGTATGGCTTCTAGTTTGTTATTGTTTTTATTTTCCTGATATGGAATAAATCCTAATATCTATTTCACTGTAAATAGTTCTAATGACCTTGGAAATGCATAGGAAAAATTTTGTCATCGATGTTTTCAACTCTACTGTATATACATAGCTATATAAATATATGTTAGTAATAGGTGTGTATGCATGCTGTATTCCCGCCACAGCCGGGAAACATGCTGCTCAGTGACAGTGGTGAGGAGCTCATTCTGATGGACTTGGGGAGTGCAAGAGATGCTGCAGTGTCCATACGCAATAGGTCAGTGGCATTCAGTCTGAATGTGTCCACTACAACTGCACTTTCACTGCCAACATATATACTTCTCATTCAGACAAGAAGCTCTGTCCTTCCAAGAAGTGTGTGCTCAAACATGTACCAGCTATTATAGGCAAGTCTATACACATGCTTGCTATGTGATATGATTATACAGTAGTCTCTTTTGAGATATCCCTCCATTGGAAGACAACCTCTTTTGAGAGACCACATTTGTCATGAGAGATGTATTTACTGTATAAACTTACCTCTATCAGAAGACCACCTCTTTTGAATGACCGAAGACCGCCCAATGATAAAATTTTAAGACCGCTATAGAAACCCAAAATACTTATACATATACATGTTTACTAAGTGGTTGCCTCTGATAACTATATTATAAATCTTATAATTTTTCAGATGTAATGGTTTTGGCACATATTAATTTCCAAACAAGTCTAGGAATACAATGACCTTGACCCTAGAAGAAATAATTGCTGTTTAAATGACAAGCAAACATCTCTATGAATTCGATATTTTGCTCTTACTCAATTCAAGGCCGATTTGTTGGAGCTGATAATAAAATATCATGCTATTTTAGAAGGGACTATGCAAGTAGATTGGGATATTTCTCCTCACTCTTGTTTGTTTTTCTCCCCTCTCTAGTTGACTCTGTCCCTATGTTTATGTCCAGGGCTCCTGAACTATTTGAGGTGCCTTCCAACTGCACTATTACAGCCAAGACAGATATTTGGTCTCTTGGTTGCTCTCTATATGCAGCTGCCTTTGGAAAGAGTCCTTGTGACGGAACTTCCCTTGGTGCCAACAGCGGACATATTGTCTTCCCCCGATCCCAGTTAGTACAATCAAAATATTCCTACTCAATAGTATTTTTTGTTGGTTTTTTGTTGTTTTTTTTTCCAGTAAATATATCCGAGGATGTGGCATATGTGTACAAGGTTGTGTGTGATACAATCAAGTTACACCTCAAGTCGATGTGCCACTGCAATGATTCCTTAACACCATTATTAACACTATAGAACTATAGCCTGTTGTGCTCTTTGCTTTTTCTATGATTACTATTTTAGCTACATCTCTAGTTTCCAAGTGTTTGAATGCTGATATAATTCTTACCTCTCTTGTATGGTGCATCTATTATGCATGTAGCAATTACTCCGAAGAATTCTGCGCCCTCATTCTGTGGCTCCTGGACGTATCCCCTGAGACAAGACCAACAGCCCTAGAGGCACAGATGCGTATGGAGATGTTCTTACAAGAGTTGCCAAACTCTGGGGGAATCTAGGCTGGATGTACTGTTGTGTACATTGCATTATTTATTTCAACTTGATCATGGAGTATATAAAGTATAATTATCAGTTCAAACGAAGCAACCAGAAATGTACTGATATTTTTTTAATGCATTGTCATCCTTCACTTATTTCTAACACCTATGTCTGACTGACATCCCCTCCCTCCCTCCCCTTCCACTAAATTCTTATTCAAGGCATCTTACATCATCCTATGGCATGCATGCACATACTCAACAAAAAAAAAATGGCAAAAAAAAAAAAAAAATGGCAAAAAAAAAAAAAAAAAAAATGGCAAAAAAAAAAAATGGCAAAAAAATATTATGCATTTTGGCATTGCAATTAGAAGAGCCCACTACTGCTACAATATACACCTGAAAGTTATTATTTCAACATGTCAACATTCTATGCATTTCTGTAGGACTTTTAGTCAATTGACCAGATGATCAGTACCCAATATTGTTGATGTTTGACTGGATGTAAACAGAAAACAGCATATGGTGATAGTGTACAGTAGTGATGAATGATTGCAATGACAGAAAATGTAACTAGAAGCTATCCAAGGATGGAATCCCACAAGCCATGCTGTCCATTTACTTGTACAGAGCTCATGTACACTATTTTGCTGCCCTTGAGTATTTTAAAAAAATTTTTTTTAGAGCAACTGAGTGTGATTACGTTTGGTTGGTAGGGTTAATGTACCACTTGAAACTTAGTGTAGTGGCTACTCTTGCCTCAGGCATGAGGAAGTGAAATGTAGGACCAAGATATTGCATATGTATTTTTATAAGTGTGTATTTATATTATACAGGTGCATATTATTTTATAATATGCTCTTTGTAGTGGTCTTGAACATTACTGCAATTGATCTACCATACATCCACTCAACTGTATCCTTAATCAATGGACAGAACTCTATCAGTTCTAGTCATTGTATTTGACATGAGCCAAGCAGGAAACTAATTATATGATCGTTTACTGAAAAATTCAATGTAGACCACAAATTAATATGACCATAATCAAGTCAAATTAGATTGAAACAACAAAAACATGCTTAGTGTACAGATTCAATCACTGCAGAAGTTGTTGAATTGGTAAGGATCATTTAAAATGTAGCCTACTTGGGTGTGGTGTGTGGCTCCTTCCCCCCCCCCCCCCCCCACCCTCTTAAAGTATATTAGATTGTTTTTAATTTTTCTTTCTTAAACAATGGTGACCTTTGTTGACACTTTCAATTTTAAACAATTTCTTTTTCAACCTTTCCCACGTTCTCCACTAATTCCACAAACTTCCAGTCTCTTAACCTTTTAGCTGAAAACTTTTTTGCCAATTCTATTGCTACAAAACAGGAAAAATAGCAAAGCAGTGCTTGTTGACAAAAGAAAGTTGGAGGAATAATGACGGATATTATGAATTACAGGTGAATTAATCAAGGTAAACAACACAAAAGCAACAACATTTAACCAACAACTTCACAGCAACAACATTTAACCAACAACTTCACAGCAACAGATATGAAACATAATACACAATAAAATGGTAACATGACACCAACCACAACATAAATTAATGCAAAACAATAAAAATTGAAATAAACGACAAAGGATAGTGATATGCATGCATGAAAACAAAGTGGGGACAGAACAGAGTTGTGCAATCCACGAAGATATAGATCAGAGTGGCTACATAGTTGAGCGTTCATGTTTGTTCTCTTCTTTGTGCAGCAGAGAGGAAGTGGGTGTGTGTGCATGTCTAGCTGTGGGGGTGTGTGCATGTCTAGCTGTGGCAGAGAGTCTTGTTGTGTTCATCCAATCCAGAATGACGGGAGTCTGGTCCAGCCACGGAGGGAGAGGGTATGGTGTCTGCCCCCCTGCTACGGATATGATCTTCCCTGTGTTGGGGTCTATCACATTACCAAAATCATCTGTCTCAGTGAAGAGAAGATTTCTGGAATGTCTTGCTTGAGCTGCAAACGATAAAAAAGAAAAAAAAAAAAAATTCTCATATTCTTAATCATGTGGCCCCAACAATTTTGGAACTATTGACATTCCACTCATTCAACGCTTCTTTCTCTATCCTCTGTCTTAGGTATCTTAGATATGTACATAAGCTTTGCAATAGCACTTGTGGGATGTGGTTTCAACCCAGTATGGGGACTACTTGCAAAAGATGATTGATGGGTATGAGGTAAGGGATAGCTCAGGCATAAACCAGAAAGTGTGGGAGTGGGTGTGCCCTTTAGGGGCAGGGTGGAGTTTGGGATGTGCTAATATCAACAATTAGTGGGTTGTCCTCAGCAACACATTTCCAACAATCCTCAACATTGCCACAAAAACTCGGGACTTGATTAATTTCCCCTGTGAAAACACAAAGTTCACATTTAAGGCAGACAGAAAATTCATAGCACAAGGAAATCCCACACCAGGGATCATTCTTCCCCCACCAATTGAAACCACATCATAAGTAACTCATCATCATACATAGCTCAAGCACAGTTGCACACAGTCACAGTTGCAATATTGGCAATAATACGCCAAATTCAAGAAATTTGGCATATTTTGAAGGTGGTTGGCATATTATATTCCTGCTTGGCATATTGGCATATTTTTGGCATATTTTATCTTCAGTTGGCATAAATTTATTTAGGAATACTTGGCATATTTCAGTGTTTGTCTATGTTTGTTCATGAATCATGATTGAATACAGTAGGTGCTTGTGAGGATATTTCCCAAGTATGTAACAATCTATGCTGATGTGAAACTGAAAGGTGCCCTGTAAAAGAGAATAATAGTAGAAATGAATTAAACACTATCATTGTTAAAATGGCAACAAAATGGAAAGAAATTTAGTACAAACCACAAAAATTTAATCCACACCAGGAGGCAGAATCGGCTAAAAATCAAGTTATTGTTCAAGAAATGCTTACTTCAAGCTGGGCGGGCCACAAGGGTTGTTTGGAGGAAGTCATCTATTTTGCAACACCAAGCAACAGCCAAAGGGGTAAAGCTGGCTCATCTTCACAAGGTTTAGTGCCTCTACCCTTAATAAGGGAAGAACTCAAAAGGATTGAGTTTGAATTAGCCATTGTGGTTTGCAGTCATTGATAAATCTGGCAGCGGACTATCTGAGTGAGATCAGCATGAACAATGAACAAAATGCTTGAAGCTTATCACTAATGTCATTACACCTGCTTTAAACGTGGACTTATTGAAACTTTGAGAGTTAAGAAATCTCCCTATATGCAGATGAGTCCACTGACCTTGACACTAAAAACGATCCTGTGTTTGTGTGGCATAGTCAATGCCTCTGTCTTGCACTGTAGCACATTCTCCTTTAGAAATAAAGAAACTTTCACTCATTTGGTAATCAAACTACATAATGATGTTGAATTAGGGACATCTGGCATATTTTTTAACCCAGTTTGGCATATTTCAATTTTACTAACTGGCAACAGTGCTGACACAGTTGACCAAACTCCATACACCAAGTTGATGTGTGCTGAATGCAGGGCTGTAAAGGTTTGTTTGTATATCTTTGGATGTGGATATTTTGACCCCCCCCCCCCCCCCCCCCCCCCCCGTGACTTCCTTGGTAAGTCAACATTGTTGGTACTATTGCTGGCACAAAGTATTACCACTTAATAGATATTTTTCAAAACCAGAGGGCGTAAACTCCATCTGTGAGCAAGATTTTGCTGCCTCCAGCTTTTGGGTCAAACAGAGAAGGGATTTCTTTACCAATACAGCAGGATCAGTAAGTTTCATTTTGAATAATAAATTGTTTTACTTCGTCCTAATATTTGACAATGCTATGTCTCATACTTACTTTGGATGTCTATCTCATGATATTTAGAATACATTGTGTTTGGATTAAAGTAAAATAATTGCAATAGAATGAATTGGGCATTTCAGGCTACAGATTACACCTTGGACAAGTTGGTTGCTATGGAAACCTCTGTGTGGTACGAGGGGTAGGAAGAGAGAGAAAGATAGGAAAAGAACCATCAGGAGTTTCCCTGCAGTCCCAGCCTGTGCCTTGGAGGGCAGGAACTTGGCCACCAGTTGTTGAAGTTCCTGCAGCTGCTTCGCAAGGCTCTGCTTCTCCATGCGGAGGCGGTCCATCTCCTCTGCCTGCCGCAAGTTCTTCTCTGTGCTCAACCTCACTCGATCCTCCAAACCTTCCATGTACTCCTTCCTCTTCTTCCTGCTCTCATGAGCAGAGATCCTGTTCTTTATTTTACGTCGGATGCGGTTTACATGTTTCTGCTCTGTCTGCAGGTAGAAGGAAGAGAGGGAAGGAAAGGGAATCAAATAGAATGAGAGAGAGACAAGAGGAGGTAAGAGATCAAGAGATGGAGAATGGGCAAGTAAGATAAAGGAGAGAAGCATAGGAATGAGGAACAGTACACAAAGGAGTAATATTAATGCTATTCTTGCAGTGTTCCGTACTTTAGTGAGGGGCATGTCCGTGGGGATACTTATGCCCTCCTCGGACAGCTGCTTCTTCTCTTCGTCTGATAATATAAGAGTAATGGCTTTTCTGGAGGAAGAAGAAGAGTGGGAGGAAGAAAGAACTGTTACATCTGGAGATGGAGGGGAGACAGTAGAGGATTCCCTCAGTGAATCTGCACACACGCACACACAACACATAATTAGATGCACAACAACAACAACAGGTAGCTGTACACAAGAATTTACTTATTAGATTTTTTAAACTGAAGCCAGAAAAGAGCAGAAAGTTGAGCAGTAACAGCTGCATTACCTCAGACCAAGTAAGTATTCCAAACATGACTCAAAGCAGTGAAAATATAATGAAACCATTAGAAAAATACATCAAAGGAGGGGGGAGGGGTGTTTCTTCCAGAAAAAAACAATCCATACCATTGTTATTACTATTTCATCAAACCCCTCCTCTTCTCTTCTTCCCCCTCCCACCAAAATATCTTCAAAATAGTAGAGGTAGCTGAATGGTTACTATTATTGTCAGTTGATCTGTCAGTTGATAAAGTTAACTTTATTTTCTTTTGCAGGAACAGCCCTCTCACATTGTTCTGCAGTGCAAGGTTCTCTGCACTCTCCGAACTGAAACATCAGATAACTGAAGACCCCTCCAGATAACCAAGACCCTTCAACTACACCACACAAATGGTTGCACCACGCAAATGGCTGCACCACGCAAATGGCTGTACCATACAAATTTACAGCCATATTTTAAATCACTTGTGCTTAATTAGATGGTAATAGTTAACAAGGCATGCATTGGTGGCGTTCTTTTTTGTTGTTTTTTTTTGGCTTGTTGGTGTTAATCCACGGATTATATTATATGCTAGATCTATTGGTTTATAGTGTCATTTAGTCTATGCAGTCAATTGATGGTTGTGGTTATTCCAAAAAAGAGGAAAAAAATTAGTAAAGGATCAACCTATTCATGTCTGATGTTATAACAGTACACAGATATTGGTTAATATCCTATAATTAACAACATCTCGCGTAAATGGCTCCTGTGTTTTCTGCCCAGCAAAGAAATTGTTTAATATAAATTATTCTACTAACTCATGAAGATAAGGCATGCCTACAATGGGACTAGGATTGCGGCCATATTAGTACACACATTCTGCACGACTCATAATTATATGATGCCACAGATGATCGTAAACATTATACCTTATCCCTTCCCTTACCAAGTCCTATCCTTAGCTCTAGCACAAGCTTCAGCTTTGGATCTAGCATGGACTTATCTTTGAAAAATGAGAATACTTATCTATTCTTTTGTAAAGGTAAAACAACAACACACAAGTGCCATTGAATTTTGAGAAATACAGTCCACTTCTTAATTAAACAAATAGCCTTACATACATATTGTACCTGTGTAGCTCTTACCAACATCTATCCTTATGTCTGGTGAGGTAGACAACATCTTGTCCAGTCCACTCTGGTAAGGGGTTCCTGAAACCTGGAAGAGGGACCACTGAGAAGGGTCAGAGAACACTCCAGAAGCATCTGATGAGGTCGTTATCAATGGACTGGGAGACGGAGAACCTAAACCCATTGGCTGATCACACATGCTACTCCCAAGGCAGGTTAGGCCGATATTACTAGCAGCTGGAGATGGCCCTCTGTTCTGGAGGCTGGTGGTTGAACTGGTCTCAGTGGAATAGCCTTCGCTCTCCACAGGAGACGTCGGGTGTGCGGGAAGGGGGTCAAGGTGCAGCATGCTCCCAGCTAGTCCAAGGCAGTCATCACTGCACAGAGTTTCACTGGGCATTTCCAACAGGGAGGCGAGCAAATCACTCTGGTAGGGAAGTTTGGAGAGTTGTGGGGTGGGTGGGGGAAGTAAATCATGAATAGAGGAAAAACATGCCTGCTATGTATAAAACCACATCCCTAATAACCAATATCTTTGACCAACTCTCACATGCACAAGTAAACAATCTATCCCTGCTTCCACACCTTGACAGACAGAATAAATTATGAACAGATCCTTTGATGTGGAACCAGGATTAGTGTTCCACAACTGTTTGAGAAACTGGACTAGCATGCACCTTCTGCCAGGTAGATAATAACTTAATAAAACCCACATGTTAAGCAAAATCTTGCTATTTTAGCACTACACCCACCTCAATGTTCTGACCATTAAACAGCTCTTGAAGAAAAGGGTCCTCTTTCAGTATATCAGACGTCTGGGAAGGTCCTACAAGACCAGACATTCCTAATGAACTTTTTGCATCCATTGATTAACTTTCAGTTCACTCTTAAGACCACAGGAACCCTAACTTCGACGGCAGTAAATTGAACTACACCAAGTTCAAAACTTTCCGCTTGACCAGTTCCACTTTCTCACTGTTTCACCACGTCGATTTCAATACGTCATAGGTCGGAGTTCACAATATCACCTAACCTATCAAATCTTTTCATCATTGGAAAATATCATCTACTAATAAGAGGAGTATTTTATATCAACGTAATTCCATGTATTTGATGTAATTTGTTCTATAGTGGTCAATGACAACGGGACTATGACTGTCCCTGGCCCAAACCTAAGATTCAGTTCGCCTGTATGAAAACTTGAATTCTGTTTACCTGTAATGTTTTTCCGGAAGCAAATGCTGCAGCTTATTCCCGCTAACTCGTTCAATCAACCCACGCAATAATATGACGGGAGCAGGTAGCTGTTTCAGTTGACTTACACTGCGGATGTCTAATGAATGTACTGTCTATAACAATTACCTTCGGTGATGGTTAAAGGTAGGAGTGGGTCTTCACCAGTGCCTAGGGCGATGCTGGTCTTGGGGGTCTGCCTCTACCTATTGCTACCTGGTCCAATCACTTGCAGCTCTAGGAGGTACAGGTTTCCCAGGAACGGTCTTCTAGGTTCCTCACCAAGTAATGGAGGTGGGGATACTTCTCTGAGTTCTGTCGTTCTTCCAATGCCAAATCCTGGAAAGGAAGGGCTAAAAGTAGGTATCTTTCAAAATTCTTTACAATTTGTTTGTTCAAATGAACTTGGTCATGATAACAAGTAGTTATATCAGCTGTGATATTTGATACTGAATACCAAACACTATATTGTTCTTTCTCTTCCTCCCTCAATGTAAATTTTGAACAGCATAATGACTACAGATGTACAGGGGCTTCACTACCAGCGGAAAATAGCTATATCAGTAAGTGTGTATGCATGTGTGTTCTGATTCACCCCCCCCCCCCCCCCACCCTACACACAAACACACACAAACCCACACAAACCACCATCATGTCAATATGTGAACTAGATATGTTGAATGATTAGACAGTATTTGATGAAGTAATTTAATCGATGATAAAAAAAAATCATTTATGAAGTATAATATCCTCAAGGCTTAAAGCAAGCACACACACTTTCTAGATGATAGATCAAGTTAGTTCAGATGTAACTTCACAGCTATTATGTAATCCATCCAGCTTCCGTTGGTGCAGCTCGTGTCTGGCGTGTCTGGCGTATTAGTCTCAATGTTTTATCATTTCTTGTTTATTTATTTAACATGTCAATGTTGTAATGTGTTTGTTTGTCCATTTCTAGTTGGGTATGAGCCTCGAGCTGATCCTCATGTGGTGCATCACATGCTTCTGTTTGGCTGTAAGGATAAAGTTCAGGAAGGCTCATGGTGTGTGCCTTTAATTTACTGATTTGGTAGTACAAGCCAAAACAAGTTCATGCAAGAACAACAAAAAAAAATTACCCAGTGGTAGATATAGTGTTGCAGGTTGTGTTATGAGTTGATGCTGAGGACAAAATGTATTGAAACGATGCCTTGGAAATAAATATATTTTACTTCATATTCAGCGGAGCCATCTGCTAGATATTGTGATAAGATATGCATAGCATTTATTTTTACTAAATGAAAATTAACAGAATTTTTATTGAAAAAATATATTTACCTTCACCTAATGCCACCACCTGGCTCTAAAAAGCAGGCAATAATACCCTTGTGTTTTAATCCCCTTCATATATTTATTACTCTCAAATTTTAAATTGCCTGAAAATCATTAAACTTGATTGTGTTCTCAGTCAAGGAGACATATTAACACATTATGTTGAAACTGGCTTCATGCATTTTGAAGATTAACTATAAAACAATCTCCAACTGGCTTTATTTTCTCTCCCTGTGTGATGACTGTTGCAGGGACTGCAAGAGCAGCAGCTTCATCTGCAGCAACTTTCAAGAGCCCCATGTCGTCTTCTCCTGGGCCCTGAATGCCTCTGGCCTTGTTTTCCCTCCAGATGTGGGTGTGAAGGTCGGCCCTTCCTCTGACATCAGGTTCCTGGTGATACAGATCCATTATGAACTCCTGGAAGGTTGGTAGGCACCACGGGATGATGAAATAGTATTCAACAAAACCAATTCTGTGGTGTACATAATGCTCTGATCATTACTGCACATATGGTGGACATGTGGCAGTCACTTACTGGGCTAATTACTCTGTTAGCATGATGAACAACTACCACCTTCATGGTGACTAACACTATACACACCACACAGTCGGTACACAGGGAAACACTCAACTCAAAGCACAGCTGTTCCATCCTGTTTCTTCCACCAGGGGTATTGGAATGGAATGTAAACATTAGCTGAGCAACAAATGCCCTTGTGTAACTCTGGAATGGAATGCAAACATTAGCTGAGCAACAAGTGCCCTTGTGTAACTCTGGAATGGAATGAAAACATTAGCAGAGCAGCTTAGCCCTTGTGTAACTCTGAAATGGAATGAAAACATTAGCAGTGCAACATGAGCCCTAGTCCTACTCTGGAATAGAATGTAAACTTTCCCCGAGTTACTTGTTCCCTTGTCCAACTTCTACCTCCTCATGTGAGATTTCCTCTTGATAGCATTGCCTCCTGAGGAACCTCAGGGAATGTGCTTCCACTTAGAGATGGACTTTATCTATACCACAGAGATTATGAGTATATCCTCACAGTTGGATTGGCAGCATGCATGCACACACACATATGTACTGTAACAGATCTATAACACCTGAGATCTATTACTCAGAGTGAGTTCTTATTAACTTGTTATTTCATGATGGAACATTAACCATTGAGTAATATCCTCAGCCATGGCCCTATTGCAAACCAGACTATTCCAATCATTGGCAGTCTTCTTGGCTTGGTCCATCACCCTTCAAATAGCATAGTGAAGACAGTACACACGAGTGTGTGTTGGGAAGGAAGGAAGGTAGCTGGTTTCTATTCAGTAACTTCCTCAATGAAAATAGTTTGCAATGTGACTTACTAATAAAGACAGTTTAACCAATTAGGTCACTCAAATGCATACATGAAAATAAAGGCATATTATGCACACACACACACACACACACACACACACACACACACACACACACACACACACACACACACACACACACACACACACACACACACACACACACACACACACACACACACACACACACAAATTGGACCAAAAAAGGTGTGTTTCTTTATTATTTCATTGTAGCTATCCCTTTTGTTATAAAATAAGTTTCCTTTCACAGACAAATCTCTTTCCTGGTAGACATAACCTTCTTTATAGACATATCCACCACCCTTCCTTCCCCCCTTCCATCCCCAATCTCTCACAATTAATTAAACTAGAGGAATGCATTAGAGACCACAAAAACAAGAAATGTCTGGTTTTGCCTCACTGATGGAGTGTTATGATTCAGCAACCTTGGCTCACCTTGAGGTATTTGAAGTAATTAGGGGTAGCACACATGCTGGTTGATGCTGGAAGAGTGACATATCACGTGAATGTTTGTGATACTCAATGCTGGCCTTACATGACTATATAGTGATGCTATTAACATCTTCCCTTTATCTGTCATGTTCCTAGACATCCCAGGTATCTCATCTGCTGGTGGTGAAGCTTTGGTTGTTCGCATTACTACGCAGAGGTATGTTCACATATGCATTCAGTCTGTGGATTCATGCATTAGCTGTGCTTGAGTCATTAGGTAGTTAGTCATTTGTGAATCTTAATATTGATATTTTGCATTAATATGGACTGAAGTTTATTACATTCACATTAGCTCTGAGGAATGCTAATATCATGTGGTCTATCTTGGTGTAGCATTTTCACAGGCCATTAATTGAGTAATGCTGTTTTACACTAGTTCAAGCAAGCTGTGTGCTATCTCACATTAATTGAGTAGCTATATGTAATTTTCCTAGGCTACCTGTGCTGAGGATTAAAATACCAATTAGCCGAGTGTATTGGGTTCTGCAAAGCTTCCTGCATTGCATTAGGTAGACATGTCATCCACATGCTCGAATGACCCAAGATGGAAGTGAGGAGAGGGAAGCCGACATCAGCTAAGGTTGAATGACATGAACAGCCATAAGTGCATGTGGGAGTAATTGAGAATGGATATTTATGTTTGTGAATAACATCTTAAAAGTATTTGATGTTGGCATTGTGGAATACCAGTGGAGTGATTGGCATGTATCAGGTGACTGGGAGTGGTCTAATCTCTGGATACTCCTCGGGCAGAACTAATCCAGGGAGAGTTCTGTTCCATTCTATCAATTGTTGCTCCCTTTTTTTTTTAACTACACAAAATTATTTATAAACGAAAGGGAAAAAATGTTAAACTTTTTAAAGTATCAATTTGGAGTGACTTTTTTTTTTTTATTTCTTCAACAATGTGATGAGAATTAATATCCTTTTCCAATAAAACTATTTTGCCAAAACAGAATGGAGGTATTCAACATCTCAAGATTTAATTTGTCTTGTCCATCACTGAAGTATTTCACAGCAATATTGCCAACAACTATCACTTCTGAAAAAGGTTGTGTAATACTCTGTGGCCATGAGTGTGCATAGCCATGGGCATGTTGTGGAGGGCATGCTCTGTTCCAGACAGCACTGGTGGGTCTAAGTCTCTGTTTATCAGCACGCACATTGACAACCCTCTGATGAAAGTAATGGAGTTCAACTAGAGATTGTTTGTGCTTATGGTGTGCCTTTTCTGCTCTCACAGCTGCAAGAGCATCTTGTGTGGTTAGTCTCCATGATCCAGGCTTAAGTCACCTCACAGCCATGGCTCCATATAGGAATAGTTGCTTGCCTCTGATCTGGTATGGAAATTCTCTGGCAACTGAGAAATTATGTTTTAGATATAAGGTCCTTCCCTTTGTGTATGTTTCAGTGTCTCTGAATGGATTGATAGGCTACCTTAATGGTATCCACTGAGCAGGTTTGACACAAGGCTGATGTAGAACAGTTCTCATATTCATATAATGCCTTCACATCATCAGCCGTGCCGTGTGGTTTGCAAACAGTTTACACATTGTTCTGATTGGGTCAAGAATTTCAAGTAGCTATAGTGGAGGCCAATGTTTGAAAGTTTATCAACATTCCCGACTGTCAGTAAAGGAGTGTCTCACAGTACCAACCCACCCACCCACCCACCCACCCACCCACTGTAGCTGCTGCCATACTGCTGTTGTTCAGCCACAGATATTCTAGTTTGCAAATGAGATGAGGTAATGAGGTGTACTTAGGAAAGATAGCTCTTAGTTTGTGTGACATTTGTATATTGTTATACATTCAATAGAGCATATATGATCAGCACTCAAGTTGACATGGTATAGATTGCCAATATGAGCCTATGACTCATTTTTTACGGTAAAAGGAAAAATGGCCTAATTTACCAACTTTCAACATGGAATTGTCACATACAGTAACTGTGTGTGAGTGCGTGTGTGTCTAGAGTAATGAAGTGTAACTTAGAGTGACTCATGGCATCACATAAGGTAACTCAAAGTTTGCATGCTCCTGCAGACAGAAGTTCATGGCGGGAGTCTTTTTGTTGGGGTCCAATGGTATCCTTCCTCCCGAGAGAAAGGACGCATATGTTGATGCTTCCTGTGAGTTTGAAGGACCCAAGTCCATTATTCCATTTGCCTTCCGGACTCACGCTCATTCTCTAGGTAAGTAATAGTGTGTGTGTGTGTGCATGTGTGTTTGTACATGTATTAGTTGAGTGAGGGTTGAGTGTGTGTGTGTGTGTGTGGCTGCCCACAGGGAAACAGATTGTTGGCTATGTAGTGAAGCCGGATGGCAGGTGGGAGGTCATCGGCACCAGGAGCCCCCAGGATGCTCAGGTGAGCAGAAAGTATTTCAGTAGTGCATACATACATACATAAATACATATTACATACATATTCGTATATACTATTGCACACACATGCATAATAATGAAAATGAGGTAGTCTCTGTATGAATGCACAGAATAAGGAAAGGAGCACCAACAGTTTCTATCTCACTTTTGAAACAAAATGGTGGCCCCCAATATGACCTTGAAATGAAGTATCCGCTGGTCACTTAATTTCTTTCAACCAATGTACTTCAATTAAAAAAAAATTTTTTTTCTTTGTTTAAGTGGGGAGGAGGAGAGGGAGAAAATACTCTTCACATTCTTTTTGTTGTGATAAATTGCCAGATGAGACAATCAGTGATGGTTGTTCCCCACCCACCCACCCACCCCCATAATTCCTGTGCATGCAAGTTTAGTGTCTCCTGGTGACCTTGCCACGCTCGAAACAGGAATGAGTGTTGAGTATGTTAGTAGTAGTTGTTACCAGCATGTCAAACAGTGCTGGACCCTTATTTGGCCACTTGCATAATTGAAACAGAACCTGTTTATATTGAAATTTAATGACCCAATTTTTAAAATGGCAGCAAGAAGATAACTTGGCTTTTTATCTGCCTACATATGGTCTCAGATGATAGTATTTCACAAAACACAACATGCACATCTTGAATCCTTCACTAAAATAGTAAACTAGAGAATAAAAAACTGTCTCAAAGTGTGAAAAACCCTGTCAAATCCATCTTCAAAGCCTCTTTTTGTGTTCAACTCATGCACCATAGGTCAGTTAAAATTATTGTAGAACCAGAAGATTGGAAATATTCCAATAGGTATCCACAACTTCTGGGTTTCTTGATTTAATGAAACAAAAATAGACTTGCTAAAAATGAGAATATCATTTCCAACGACAATGATACACATAGTTGAGTAGGCTTTAGGTATTAAGGACTTCTATTTCCAATGCGAACATAGGATGCCCTAAAGTTCAATTAGGCACCAAAATTTTTGGTTGTTTATTTTGTGGTGTGTGGATCACCTGATGTTTGTTGTCTTCACGTAACTGCCACATACACATGTAGGACTTCCACATCCACTCTAAGACTGCATGATCACTATGACCACTGATTGCTATTCAATCAGGTCTTGGAGAGAAATTTGAGTGGGGTCTCTTATTGAATTTGGCGGGTCTTGAGTGCACATAGAACAATTAGAGATATGTTGATCCACTGAAATGAGCTTAATCAAGTAAGGCAGTTTACAGGAACGGCAGGAGAGAGGCCTAGTTTTTACAGGCCAACTTGAGGTGTTCACTGCAACACTATACTTCATGACATTAGTGGATGATCTTTACCATATGACTGCATCAAGCAACACATGGCATTACATTCGTCAGGAAAGTTCAGGAAGTGAGCCCTTTGTTATAACACACTAGGGTAAACAAAATACAGAGATTGTGCCATCCACTATGCACATAGTAGTGGAAATAGTAGTAGTAGTAGTAGAAGTAGTAATAACAACAGTAGTGGGATGAAGGAAGGAAGGAAACTCACACAGAGTGAGTGTGTGTGTGTGCAAGTGTGTGTATGTATGTATGTACGTATGTGTGTGTATACATGTGCATGTTTATCACTGCCCATGGCACTAGAGGTAACATTATTTTCAATTGTACAATCTCCATGCTTTCATCCATTAAAAAAAAAACAAGACTGGAAATTTCCAGCCCAAAACCTGCTCACTTATGATGATAATAACTTAATTGTGGGTAAGGAAAAAGAAAAAGGAAAGAAAGTGAAAAGAGAAAAGAAAAAAAAATAATAAAAATTTTTAAAACTCAACCATGACCAGGAGTTGAACCTGGCACCTTTGCACTGGTGGTCAGAGGAAGTTTCACAAGAAGAACTGACAACAAGATTCCCAAGAAAATGACATTTAGACGCCGCGAACTTGACAAGTTCGCAGGCAAAAAAAAGAAAAAAAAAGATAACTTCCAATGTCATTTCAAGTGGGAAAATTTCTCATGTTTTACTTCTACATTTATCATCAAATGGAAATCACAGGCAAATCTTATCTTTTTCTTCGTTTTTTGTTCCTCCTCCATTCCTCAGGCTTACTATCCTGTGACAAATAAGCTGCAAGTGGACACATCTGACTATCTGGCAAGTTGACATCTACACTTACCACCATGTTGCATCCCTCATTTTTACTATCTCCTACATCCTCCCCTCCACTTCCTCCCTTCCTCTGCACCTCACCTTCCTTCCATCTTCCCTTCCCCATCCTCCTACTCTCCTTTGAACCCTTTGGCATCCCTTCAGGCAATGCGTTGTGTTTTCAACACTGAACACACACACCACACAGTCGGCATGGGGTAAGAGACGTGGCTATTCCTGTGATGTGGTTTGTCAAACTCACTCCCACTCACTCCCTCATTTTTTTCTCTGTGCAGACCCGATAGTGAGGACGAGATGTGCAACTTCTATATCATGTACTACACCACTAACGACAACACAGCATTGCTGGACGACAGCTGCTGGTCCATTCCTCCAGCTAATGTGCACTTTCCTGCCACACTCCCACCACTCCCCTCTCACAGTAGTGGAGAAGACGAAGAATCTGACAGTCACAGCCATGTAGGTTTCCAATCTACTCAGGCTCTGTCTTGGACACCAACTTCCATTCCTGATTCTCCACCACATGATTCCAATTCTGGTACCCCACCAGCTCCGTTGGTCCCACCTCAATCCCCAAGCAGTATGGAGTCTGATCCGTCTTCTCCTGGCTCTGGTCTCGTCCTCTCTGAAGATTGGCCTCTGAATGGCTACCCCATCCCAGAGGTGGCACTGGGTCAGGTGACTGCCGCTGCCTTCGATGCAAATGGCTATTTGCATGTGTTGCATCGCGGACCTGTCACATGGAACTACGAGTGAGTGGAGTACAACTGGCTAGCACCTTGTTCCCACCCCACCACCTCACTCCCCTCCCACCCGTCCTGTTCCCGGCCCATACCTTCGTTCTCTCCTATCCACGGGCACACACATATGGTGCAGTGTGGTATTCAGTTCTCAAACGCTATACGTCTGCACAAAACCCTAGATAGCTTTGACCATGCATAACTATATTATGTGTGTAAGTTTGACATATGACAAGAGCAGGAGTCAGAGTGCTCATAGCCAGGTAGGTCTGATTCCCAGTCTATTCACCACAATTGAGAAATTTACATGTTGATAGTGCGTTCTGGATTTACTTAAATAAGCGTCACTTTGAAGTTTCCATAGTTGATAGTGCAGCAGTATAGGTGCTGATTATATTAATTCAAAGCAGAGCATGTTGTAGTTATGGTAGGTTTGAATTTTCACAACCACTTTACAGCTTTTCCTTTTCCATGAGGATTTGGACCAGCTGGTTAATGTTGATTTAACCACAGGTTAGGTGTGGTTAATACTGGGCAGATTACCTTACAGGGGTTGGTAAAGGGTCACCATGGTGTGCAGGCATGCTGGGGTGATCGGTGGAAAACATAGAGGGACCACTCAGTCTGCCTTGGAAACACAATGTAAAGCTTCGTTGACTTGTGTTTCATTTGGTGTGGTGCTTTTGCAGGAAAGTGGATACACACAGCAGCAGCAACAACAACAACAACAAAACACACATACAACTTTTTCCTTCCCCCCCCCCCCCCCATACCATGCTGATGAGTTCTTTGAACTGCATTCAAGAAAGAGTTTCTCAGACATTCCATTCCAGTTTATGTTGGAGGAATGTTTGGATGCTGTGAAGGAGCAGTATAGGAGGATGTGGTGTGGATGGTGGTATGGATAGATGAAGATGCTTCAAAGGGAAAATTCTCAATAAAACTGCCATTTTGGTCTCATGTTCTGATCTATAAAAATGTAGTTGTGGAGAAGCAAACTTCAGTGATCTGGCAATGTATGCTTTGACATACTTGTCAATGCATATAAGTAATGCAATGGTTGAGCGTGTATTTAGCCGAATGACATACACACAAAGAAAAAAGCAGGCTATGCAATTGTTTGGGATTAAAATGTTGGATGCAATTTAAGATATCACTTCACCTTTGGTAGAAAGTGCTGTAAATCCTCATGGCATCTTGGGATGTTCTCAGGAGGTTCACCAGTGAGAGTCATCAGGCAAATAGGTCAGAAAATATGGAGGGATTGTTGCACTAATATTCTAGAAAACTTGTGATGTGTAATTATCCTCTGTAGATCTATTTTGGCTTCATTAGGAGATATAATTGATGGAAATCTCATTAAATTATTGCTCTGAGATTGAGAGATATGCTTAAAATGGCATTTTATACCATTTAAACACCCTTAATTAATGGTTTTAATTTCAGGGCATAATTTTTGCATATATTTGTCCCACTTGGTATAAAATTTGCTTTTTTTCAGTAAAATATGACATATTCTCATCAGAGGACGTGGCAGTCCTGAGATAAGTTGCCAGCCCACTTGGTCAGCTTGATGGTGTTTCCCCTCTGTCATCACTGGGTGAGCATTCATCCTGCTGTTCAAAACAAAAATCCATCATAACACTGGGATTGATCAGAGCTCCAGTCGACAAGAACTTCATGTGCATAATGATTGCCACTTGTCTGCCACAAGAGTGCTAATCCAGATCCCTATGGAACCATCTCTCTGAGTCCAAATCGACCCAACCAACATGCATGGCGGCCAAATGCCTAATCAAAATAGTTCTGTTGGCCTTCATTTAAATCTTGTAACATACTGTCAATTTTTTTCCTTTTTTTCATTTATTTATTATTATTTCATATTCTTTCTCTTGTTTACATGAAATACTGCACAGTTCATTCAGCAATGATCACACCTACCGCTACATTTCCAGCGGTCCAATCACATCGACCACCATTGTCCAATTCACTGCCTCTGGCAAGCCCACGTCTGCCTGGGGCTCCTCTCTCTTCTACATGCCTCATGGCCTCACCATCGACCACCAGGGAAGCTTCTGGGTCACAGACGTCGCCATGCACCAGGTCTTCAAGTTCCTCCACCCTGGGGACAAAGAACCAGTGCTGATTGTGGGAAAGGCGTTCAACCCTGGCCAGGACTACAAGAGATTCTGCCAGCCAACCAGTGTGGCTGTGGAACGCTCTGGAGTTTTCTACGTTGCTGATGGGTACGTTTGTACATGTGAGAACATTAAATTTACATATGTACATATCAATTAGTGTTCCCTATTCATTTATCTTGGTGTCACCTAAAATAATATTGTTTGTACTGTTGTATTGAGTAAAACCTAATATTATAACTCTCTCTTGTCTACAGCTATTGCAATCAAAGAATTGTGAAGTTTTCAGCAGCAGGAAGTGTGATTTCTGTTTGGGAATCTAATGTTGAGGGTGAACACCTCTTTGTCCCCCACAAAGCCATCCTGAACGCTGCGGAGACCATCTTATATGTGGCAGATCGGGAGAATCAGCGCATTGTGCTCTATGACACAATGACCGGAGCTGGTAAGGAGTTGAGTGGAAATAGAGAGCTGGACGGCTCTCCTTATTCCATTTCCTTCAATGGCTCCTCCTCTGGAGAAGACTGGCTCATGTATGGTGTCTTTGGAGGCATTGGGGGAGACGGTGAGAACTATATGGGGTTCTCACTGGACAAGAATGGACGGAAAGTGGACACATGGGGGCCAAATGAGGTTGGTTCCAAATAGGGCGAGTTCCAAATGTAGTGGACTCCAAAGGAGATTGATCTAAGTATACTCCAGTATGTATATTTGGTTAGCCCAGTGTGCTATGTAGTACCGTTGTAATCAGTCAAGTATTTATATGATTGCCTTTGAATAGTTTAGTCACCTGACGTGCCTCATTGATCCCATTAGCCTCTCTATTTCAATATGCTAAGGGCACCAACACCACCACTAGAGATCCAAGGAGGTGTTGGTGGGTGTGGCTCTGGTGTGCAAACTGTGCTTAACGCTAGTCCAACTCAACATGACGAGCATAATAAACTGTAGGTAATATGATAAGAAAAAAAAGAAGAAAAAAAACACGCCATGTGCATAGCTAAACAATGCTATTGTGAACTGAAATGTTGAGGTAATTTGACTTGTTTCCTGACCCTAGTGGGAAACGCGGGCCTGTCCCATAATCAAAAATAAACATAATTTTAACAACCTCAGAATGTTCCCAATTAGACATGAATCAGTGTTTTGTGTCCCTAGTTGCAAGTAAACATGTAATTTAACAACCTTGGACTGTTCCTAATTAAGCACTAATCAGTGTTTTTATTGCAGGGTTTCACTCGGCCTCATGACCTGGCTGTGGATGTGGTTCACAATGCTGTCGTCATCACTGAAATTGGGCCCAACAAAATATGGAAGTTTGTTCCGTATCCTAGTAAGTTGCTATGGTCAATCAGAGAGGAGTGTGTGCTTGCGTTGTCTGTCAATCTATCAGTGATTGATGATTCCCTTCCTAAACATACACTAGATCAACTTGTCTGTTTTCTTTCTTTTTTTTTTACTAGATGAAGCCATTTTTATTTGCATACATTTTTATTTCTGGATTTGCATGACCTAGGGAGTTGAAAGGGGAGAGCATACCATACCAGCTGAACAACTGTGGTTGGATGATATATGTTGTTGTTTTTTAATTTAGTTATGGGATAAAATAGAAAATTTTCATTATCTGCGAAGTGTAATTGAGAAGCAGAGGAAAAAAAGGGGGGGGGGGGGGGAAGGACTTGAGATTAGCAAGGAAAATTGGATTGTCGTGTATGTGTGTGATTATGCATGTGGAACCTCCCTGATATACATGCATTTTAAACTCACTCATGTGACTGTCATGTGGTCCTAAGTACCTTTCCTCTTCTTATCCCTTCGCACAGGTCTCCACCCTCACATCTCCAATAATTTGGAAGATTCTCTCAACACCACCTCCCATGATGAACAGACCACTTCCATCATTACTCATGAGCACAACACAGAAAAGCCAGGCCTCAACCAAGAAGACCCTGAATTTTCTCCCAACTCCTCCAGCTCTGGACAAGGTGCCAATAACTCCTCGACTAACATGACCAATGCCTCACCTCATGTCCACATTGAACAGAGGGGGAATTTGTCTTCCATTAGTGTGAATGCTAGTGTAGTGGTGGCAGTGCTGGCAGTGCTGGCTCTGGTCATTATCATCACCTTGGGTGTGCTCAAGGAATACAAGTACATTAGGTTCAATGGCTGGAGATTACTGCATTCATATGACAGAGACAAGACCTCCTCACCGGCTACCAGGAGGGAGAACTCAGTCCTCGTCAAGACAAGGAAGAGGAAGATGACTCCTTATAGTCGACTGCAGGCTGCCTTGGGTCCAAGCAAGTTGGGATTTAGTCGTCTCCGAACAGAAGAAACCGATAGTGAAGAGGAATTTCCAGTGTTCAACAGAGTGTGATGTTTAGGCATCACAAACACTATCTTTATTTTTACATGAATGATTTCAAAAGAAAAAGAAAAAAGAATAAAAATTTTTTTTTTTTTTTTTATAATTCTTCCTTTTTTTTTGAATTCCAGTTCATAAGTCCTACCATACTACAATGCCATGTATTTTACATGTACTGACATGTGTTGAATATATACACATTATATGCAATGACTATGCATTGGCCAGAGTATATGTACACTTGTTGAATCAATATAGAAGGAATAGTTATATCCATGATTTGACACCTTTCTGGTAGTATGCATTCTTAAATTGCTGGAGCATGACTACTTAATTCTTCCCGATCGATCTACTACACATACAGTAGCTAATTAATTTTATGTCATTGCAGAGAAATGCACAGCAAATGCATACTAAACTTGCCAAATGAAGATATTCTTGAAACAACATAGAAATCAACTTTATTGACTGAAATAAATTGATATTCAGAATATACTCCAATGGAAATGATTTACAGGCTTCTAAACATTTCAACTACAATATATTTATTTATTTATCCATAGACATTTTGAATGGACTGAAAAAAGACATTATTCATGGTAATTTAATGAATGTGGGTGGTGCAAACCCAAGTTGGATTTAAGCAATATCATCTGCTTGTGCCTATTGTGCAGTGGACCATGACAAAACAGATTGTTTTTCGGACCTTATACAATTTAATTCTGTAGCAACAATTATTACACTCCCTCAACGGTTCAACTTTTTTCAAAACACATGCTGATATTTCAATTAATGCTTAAGAAACATACATGATATTTAACCCAGTGATAAATCCCAAAGTGTCTGCATGTATGTGTGTGTATTCACTATCTCCCAGATGCCTGGACCAAATGTCCTGAAATTTTCAGGGGTTGCTCACAGGACTACTGGTCCTGTTTGGAGAAAATTTCCTATTCATGAGTAACCATCCACTTTGTTGCAATAACAAACTTGTTTCCATACAATAAACAATTTGTAAAAATCCATTCTTGACAAAAATATGTGGATGTACCCCCACCACCATTGCAAGTGTTCCTAGACCTGTGTGTCACAGGTAATTATCATGATAGTTCATGTGTAATTTAATTCCATTCAAAAGGACATTTCTAGACAAAGTTCAAAAGGACACTAATTACTAGAAGTACATTATATTATTTATTTCAGAAATGGGGCAATGCCTCCACTATCCCCCCCCCCCCCCCCCCCCATGTATAACGGATACTTTTTTTAGTACATCAAAAACTTGATATGTATACTTAATTTTTTAAAAATTTTTTTAAAATCAATTCTACCTTTACTTGCCTTAATTTCAGCAAATGTTCACATGGAAGCTTGCCTAATGACAGGAACAGTTGACATGTAGGCACAATCAATACATTAGAAACATACACATTCCATATTTCAAGCAATGGAAGTGAAGTATTATATCCAAATGTAATTAATCAGATGGCATGCTTCACCCATTGAGCAGGGCGTTGTTTTCAGTGTAAGTTTATTCTAGGAATTCATAGTTAGTGTTTGGATGAGGGAGGCCAATGAACTGGTAAGAAGCTACAAATTAAAAGGCAGCACAATGGCAAATACACCCCCTTCCCGCCCCTGTCCCCGCCCTCCCAACACACACGATAGGATTAAAGTTTTCCTGCAGAAATGGAAAATTTGGGGGTTTGCATGTGCGTGCTAAAAAATATTCTGTTCCATATACCTAAAAACTCCTGAAATTTTGAAAGCAATAACACCAGGTCAAATGATAGAAGAGTTTCTTGATAATGTTAATTTCATCAATGAATAGATAGCTATAAATAATATATTAGGTATTCATCTTTTGCATATTCAAAAGTAAATATTAAATAATAATACATAGCTGAGCGAATCAAATAATCTTAAAAATAAAAAAAAATAAATAAAAAAAAAATAAATTTTTTTTTTTTTTTTAAAGACAACAAACAAGTACCATAGGTTGAATGTCAACACTGCCCATTAGTTCACGCCAGCTCCTTCCAGTTGCAGGTGGCACTAAATGGATATGGACAAGCACATCATATTGAGTCTGGTACAGATGCAATATCATGTGAATAGGTTTGCACTATACCTTAGATTTCTTTGGACAGAGACAATGGGCCCTAGGCAAAAAAATAAACAGTCTTTTAACTGTCAGCAACTTTCAATACAGCCAGTGATGTATATCTGTATGTATGTATGTATGTATGTATGTATGTATGTATGTATGTATGTATGTATGTATGTATGTATGTATGTATGTATGTATGTATGTATGTATGTATGTATGTATGTATGTATGTATGTATGTATGTATGTATGTATGTATGTATGTATGTATGTATGTAATATGTATGTATGTATGTATGTATGTATGTATGTATGTATGTGTATATATGTATCTGTATATATACATATATATTATATATACCTCTTTGGTTTATGGTTCTTGATGAAGGGGACCACATCACTGGTGTGCTGTCCATGGCATACCTGGGAACACGCCTCGCACAACCCTACAAGGGAGGGTACCATATACCCCATATAATATGTGTATTATAGATAACACAGATTGTGTCTGGAATGACAGTGAAACAAAATAGCCACTAGTTAAAAATAAGAGAGAAAGAAATTCTACATTTCCCTCACTATTTCATGTTTCAAAATTATTTTTAAATTCTTTTTGTGTGTTGAGAAGAACAGGCAGGTGACTTGAAGTGTGAAATACCAACCTGAGACAAACAAACCTGCCACCTATTTAATTTATTATTATTATTATTATTTTTAAATTTATTATTATTTTTTTATTCTTCAACAATGTTGAACACATAAATGGTTCTTGTGGGTGGGGGATGGGAAAGGAACTTAAAGGTAGGGTCTAAAAACAACTACTTCATATGTAGAAATAATATGTACCATAAGGGGAATCAGAAGGTAGCACTCATACCCCCCCCCCCCCCCCCCCCCACATGCATCTAAAATGAGAGCTACCACTGGTAGCTAACATCCTCCTCCATCAGTGCAGCCATCTTATCAAAAGAGCAAGAATATTGGAATCATATCAGTGCTCATGTGCAAGTGTATGTATTATCATCTGGCATCTGTCCCAAGTCTGTCATTTTTGGCATATTTTGCATGTAACTTCAACATGAATGGGTGTGGTCACACCAAAAATAATAGGGTTCTTAGTATTGACCAGATGGAGGTGGTCACCAAATCATTGGAATCCATCAGTATTTGAGAGTTATCTCATTACTAACACACAGACTATATACACCAACACCTAATACTACACTCAGCATCTTTCATTTATAGTATAAGATATATATATATATATATATATATATACATATTATATTTTCCTCTCTCTCTCTCTTTCTCTTCCTATAGTAGGGAGGTTAACGCTGACACTGGTCACAAATATAGGAAAGAGTGATTACTACAGGTCTTATTACAGCAAATCAAAATAAATGCATAGAGACTTTAGTTGCACTTTCCAGGCCACATTGCAACCTGCTGTGACAGGTCACTCCTCCCTACCAGGACACCCCTCAAACTTTCCCTTGTCCTTCACAACTCACATTTGATGTTGCACTTCTTGCACCAATAATAGTTGATGGTTTTGTTTTGTGTGTCACCATGGAAAGTAGCAAAACAGGCTCTCGGAACTTCACTACAAATAAAGTAAAAATCATTACACATATTGTAGGATATTCCCTGTTATACATGTATACCCTTTGGCCTTGTTCTGACAACCACTACACCATACAATATTTGTAGTTAGTTGAGAGAGGTGGTACTAAGAAATAGCCTTGCATATTTCCTCTACAACCTTAACAGACAAGAGCTAATAGGTTGTCTGTTGATGTTTGAAACCTATGGATCAAATAAGAAATACGGAAATTATGGAAAATTGTTGAGGTATCAGACAAAATTAAAGAATAATATAGTAACCAAGTTGAAGCAAAACAAAAATTACCAACATTTTACCCCCAACCCCCCCCCCCCCTTGACCTAAAAACATATTTCGACAAAACTATTTTTCTTAAATAGTGAAATTGGTCACTATGTCCATGAGTGGTGTTTCTCTTCCTATATCAGAAAAGTAGTCCAGAAAAAAAAAGATTTCCCATCTCCATAGTCATGACCACATCCCTAGATTTGGTCATGACCACATCCCTAGATCTGGTCATGCCCCCATTTCTGGCCACACCCCATCACTGACCACACCCATTCCTGGCCCAACCACCCTAATCCGGGACATTAACCTCACACACCTCAAGGCCTATGAACTATTCATAACAGTTCCAAGTATTGCACCATATAGTACACATGCTGATTAGAACGCCCTAACACCAGTGATCTAATGGGATCACCTAATGTAATTTCTGTAAAGTCACCATCTACAAAAACTGACCTAGTAAGTAATTGAAAATTGACCACTATCTAATAATGAGATGGCACTTAAAGTGTAATACACATTACTGAGGAACAGACAACTAATTACAGGACGTGTATTGTGTGCAAGAAATAACATTAAAAGTCCATACCTTTCCATCACAATCTTCCCTTTAAATCTCATTTCAGTTCCAGTTTTCTATAATAATAATCATATGGTGCAAGAACATGTCAGAGCCGTATATAACATATACTAGAATGGGAAGGGGGAAAAAACAACAAATGTGACATATCAATCAAAACCCAGTTCATTTCTGTTACCCGCCCACTGCAAAGTTTCAATAGCCACTAAGATATTCTCACAAGAACTAACAGCAGAGAAAAGTGTCTACTGGCAATGCTATGTTATGATGTTATGGTGCATCCTCAGATAAGGAGAAGGTCTAGTTTTGCTCATGGTAAGCACTAAACCCTTACCAGCCCAAACTCCAGCACTGGCTTGCAATCTGGGTGAAGTACTTGGTGAAAGAGAGCCATTTCTTTAAACTCCTTAATGGATTGAGACATTTCTTCAATTTCTGATTCTTCACCATCTCCAAGCAAAGCAAATGGACTGTAAAACACAGACAGTATAAAGATGACTTCCTTCAAGTGTACATTTAATAAGAGAATTTCATGAAAATTATAAGTGTCAATTATTTTTCTAAAGTAAATGGTTTCTACATGTATTCAGAGATAATTTGGAAGGGTGTGCAAGCATTGTACTGTCCCCCTCCCAAACCCCAAAATCTAAAGTCTGTCAGTCCACCATACCCTGACCCTCCATGCAAATGTGAAGTAGTAATCATGAATACTTCACTGCACTAAATGATCAACAATGTAACACTTGAAAAGAAACTGGGTTGTTTGTGTCAGCATCGACTGCCTCCATTTGGGTTGCAACAACTACCATGCATGAAGATTAATGATGGATGTGGGGGGGGGGGGGGAATGGGGGTTACAGTATCAAATCATCATTCTGGGATGAACAATATATGATGGGCAGAAAAGGGTTGGAAGAAGAATTTACAGGATGTACATATAACTAAATAGTGTCGAGCACTCTGAAGATAGTGAATAAGATGTTAAGCATTTCTACTTATTGAGGAACACAATATACTACAGGGATAATTCCAGTATGACTAATAATATCTATACTTCATCATTCATATGAATAATAGATAGAACCATTCACTTAATTCAACCATAAACACTGCTAACTCGACAATGTGCAGATGCAGATCTTGCAGAAAAACATGAATGAAGTGGGATACCAGGCTTTCAACACTAAAAAACACCTACAACTAGTGAAATTGGTTAATTATAATCAATGTAATTGACTAGTAGAATACCTGGCATTGCCTGGGACTATCATACTTGAAAATACTAATAGGCATCACATCATACAGTTGAAATTAGACTAAAATTGATGGTACCACCCTATGTATGTTGTTATTGTTTTTTAATTAGTAAAGTAAAAGATAAATAGGCATGACAACAGTTCCTCCCTCCCCTTAAATCCCAAAGAGAATCTTCAGGAATGTTTTAAAACAACATTAATTAGAGTTGTATAATTATAGCATAACAACAAATGTTCTTGAGTTATATAATTTTCATTATGGTAAAATAGTTCGATTCTGGGATATTTGGGATTTATACCTTGGGGGGGGGGGGGGGGGGGGGAGGGGCAATTTATCTAATTAAGAAATAACTATACATAAGCTACCCCAAAAGCATCATGTAAAGTTTTGTTCACTTTGGTTCAGAAGTAGGGCGATGCATAAGTAAACTAACATTTTCTCTGATTTAATAAAACCATTACTAAAATCTCTATGAGGGCACAGCAACCATCAATGGGAGTTTTAAGATGGTGGCTTCTGTGATCATAACTTAAAAAATAAACAATACATTTTTACCAGTTCCACTTTTGGAACAAATGTTTAAATAATGCCAAAAATTTAGAAAACTCTACAAATGCAGGGTAAAAACCCTCATGGAAATGCATGTAGATTTACCTTATTATGGCTATTTCAAAGTCATTGCACTTTGGAAAGTCAACAATGACCATGCCTGTGTTTTCCATTAGTGTTCTAAGTCTGGTCATGATGACTTCCATGTTGTCTTCCGGTTTTAAGACAACATTAGCACAAAAATCCTTCTCTGGCACTGTCAATTTCACATTAAGTGGGATAGCGGTTGGAGGCGGGAGATGGTCTGTCAAGTACCTGTAGTTTATAACAGCAAATATTTTAAATTAGAGCGTGTCGGGGAATTAGCTCAGATGGTAGAGCGCTCGCTTAGCATGCGAGAGGTACCGGGATCGATGCCCGGATTCTCCAGTTCCTTCTTTTCTCTTCGGCTTTCTCTTCCTTTTCTCCTTCCCTTTTCTTTCTCCCTTCTCCTTCCCTTTTCTTTCTCCCTTCTCCTTCCCTTTTCTTTCTCCCTTCTCCTTCCCTTTTCTTTCTCCCTTCTCCTTCCCTTTTCTTTCTCCCTTCTCCTTCCCTTTTCTTTCTCCCTTCTCCTTCCCTTTTCTTTCTCCCTTCTCCTTCCCTTTTCTTTCTCCCTTCTCCTTCCCTTTTCTTTCTCCCTTCTCCTTCCCTTTTCTTTCTCCCTTCTCCTTCCCTTTTCTTTCTCCCTTCTCCTTCCCTTTTCTTTCTCCCTTCTCCTTCCCTTTTCTTTCTCCCTTCTCCTTCCCTTTTCTTTCTCCCTTCTCCTTCCCTTTTCTTTCTCCCTTCTCCTTCCCTTTTTCTTCCACATCCCATTTTTCTCCTCTTTCTTTTTCCCCCTTTACATTCCCTTTCAATTTCTTCTTTTTACACTAGTTTCTTTACACCTTTTCTTTCCCCAGTTCCTTTTCTTTCCCCAGTTCCTTTTCTTTTCTTCACACTATTTCTTCTTTCCTTTTTCTTTTCTTTCTCCCCTTTTTTTCACCAACACTACTTTTCTTTCTCCCAACACTACTTTTCTTTCTCCCAACACTACTTTTCTTTCTCCTTTCTTTCTCTTTGTCTCACACTCCCTTCTTCCTTCCTCTGTCCCTTCCTTTTTTCTTTCTTCTTTTTAAAAATTTTTTTTTATTCTTTTGCACCCTCTTCTTATTTTCTATTCCCTCTTTCTTTTTCTCTCTTCCCCCCACCTGACCATTTTATTCATTATTTTCTTCTTCATGTCTTTCTGTTTTATTACCCATCAAAAGTTGCCGCAAGCATCTTCTCCATTTTCCTAAATTCCTCGTCCAAAAGGAGTCTTTTTTTCTTCCAACTCTCTTCCAAGTCAGCTAATCTTGCCAAACGATCTAAATACACAAATAAAAATCATCACATAATAATTTAACAAGCCTGGCCTCAGTAAACATGTATATAGATTTCTATGCACACTTGGTAGTGCTTCACCATCAGGAGCAAGAGAATCACAGCATATAATACAGAAGCCAAGGTGTGCAAGTTTGGGCACAACCTTCCCCTATGGTAAAGGCACATTGCGTATCAATCATCTGAAGTGCTAGTCAACACTGCACTGTCTATATTGTTAATTTTTAAAAATTAAGGGGGGGGGGACTTCTAGTCATCAAAAATTTAATCGTGGCTTTCAAATAGCTGTAACATTTTCCCCTTTCCTCTGTGTATGTTATATTGATGCCAGATAGTTGCGTTCTGTGGTTCTGTGTGTAGGATAGATCTCCAATGCACTTGGTCAACATCAGGGGCAAGAAGATCACAGTATCAGAAATGTTGAATGTCAGTCTCCATTGGTAAATTTTCAAGAGAAGATAAACCCTGTCCACCAAAATGACACCCTCACCATTCACTTTGCCACTGCAAGTGAGAGGTTTGAACACCAATACCAGCCAAAAGAGAGTGCAATTAAATCTTGGGAGTATTAGGTATTTGAAGCTATTCCCGCTAACCAGCCAATCACATGCAAACCAAATAGTTGCAAGTTTTTTTTTAGCATAGTTGCAACTTGCAACTATGCTAAACAAAACTTCTGAAGTTCTCTCTCTATTTTTTGTTGTTATTGATAAATTTTTGGGAAATATCTTACTATAATTTAAAATTCGTTTGTCTACATGTCTGCCTCTGCAGACTCTAACTCTTCCCAAACTGCTGCAAGGATCTTTATGAAAAGTTCAGAGATAGATTATGGCATCTCACTGCAAGTCCTCGTGAAAATTTCTTTCAAATCCAGTAGCTATGGGTGTGGTTTTTTCCCAATGGGTGTGGTTTGGTGACATGGAGGACTAATCATCATAAAAACTTGGCATGTTTATTAATTGTAACATGTTTTTTTTTTTATATTAATGAAATTAGTGTACATAATCCCTTCATCTCCTATATATATATATATATATATATATAAGGAGATGTCTCTATGTCTGTCTGTGCGTCTGTATGTATGTTTGTACCATCATTCTGGCCAACCTGTGGATGGTTTTGACCCAACTTAAAATATGGGCTAAACATTTTGGAAAATGGTTACCATGGTAATAAGAAATAACCAAATATGGTATTTGGCAGGAAAACCCTTGGAGCTGTATATCTAAAACTTGGTATGCATATACAATTTCACTCTGGGAGTAACATGGGCTTGATCCCACTTGGCCACACCTGTTCCATTCCCTGTGTAAGGCCAAAAAAATGCCAAAAATGGTATTTCAGCAACAAAAAAAAAACCCCTAGGGATTTAGACCCATGAACCCATATATATTTGGAATTGATATAATCTGTGGAATGTTTTAAGTATGTGTACATGACCACACACATTGCTGTTTTTTATGTCAGGCTTAAAAAAAGCCAAAAATGGTACTTTGACCGGACAAACCCTTGAGGAACAGACCTAATACATGGTATGCATACACTACTTGATGTTTAGAGTGACATGGCGGAATCACTCCTGGTTAC